>CM057844.1:42972880-43485380 GCA_030068075.1 Paguma larvata | reverse complement strand
CCAGAGGTTGTTGCATTCAAAAAAGCTGACACTTGGGGTGCCCGGGGTCTCAGTGGGTTAAGCATCCAATTCTTGATTTCGGCTCAGGTCATGATCTCATGGTTTGTGAGTTGGAGCCCTGCATCGGGTTCTGTGCTGACAGTGAGGAAGATGCTTGGGATTCTCTCTCCCTCTCTCTCTGCCCCTTCCCGCTCCTGCTGGTGTGTGCACGCTCTCTCTCACTCTCTCTCTCAAAATAAATAAACCTTTAAAAAAAAAAAGAAAGCTGACACTTGAGTTGAACACTTACACGTGCCAGGCTCGGAGCCAAGCACTTTTCCCGAGATAGAGCATTTGTCACTCAGAATATTTCTATCTTGTTTCTAGCCTCTCCCTGAAAGACAAGACACAGACAGTCTCTCCCAGGAAACGCTCACGCTGGCGCTCTGGGCTACCCCATTCACCAAGCGAGAAACCTTGAGCGGGCCAGGCAGGGCTCTGTGTCTCCGTTTCCCCGTCTGCAGAAGGGGTCTTCTACCTACCTCCCACAGCTGTGGGGAAGAGTACCTCATTTAACATGAAAAGTGTCTCAACCAGTGGCTGGCACATAACACGTGCTCAGTGAAGTAAGTCCTCACCATCGGGGTCACGACAGGGCCCGGTCACATTCCCAGCCCCCGGAGGCAGCCAGACCGGCTCTGGGGCTGGCTCTGACGCTTTGCTTGCTGGGTGAGTTTCAGGAACCGCTCACCTGTCTGAGCCTCTCTGTAAAATGGGCTAAAATGGGTTTACCGGGGAAGTAAATAAGTAACAGAAAGCAGGAGTGTTCTCTTTTCTTCCGTGGGTTCTTCGTTTCACAGAAGCATTTTTCAGTTTGCCGGTATTTTTACTAAATCTAGTGTTTTTCTAAATTTGAGAGCCCGTTTCATCTGGGTGTTTTCGGGTGGTCGTTGTTCTGGTTTTTCCTCCACTGGGTGTGGAGCCTTGCGCGGGGCTCGAACTCATGACGCTGAGATCAAGATCTGAGCTGAGATCGAGTCAGATGCTTAACCGACTGGGCCACCCCGTCGCCCCATAAAACACTCCAACTGGACAAAATGACAGAGTGGAAGATCCGTGTCCCTGTCCCCCCGCCCCCCCCCCCCCCCCCCCGCCACCGCCAGAGGAACCTCGCAGCAGGCTGTCTGCCCTCCCCGCATCACACCAAAGACAGTCCAAGTGGGAGGGGGAGGGCAGTAGCAGTAACGAGCCTTACTTTTGTCCGCAACACGAAAGAAATGGTTTTGTGACACTTCAGTTCATTCTGTTGTCAGCTTGAACTACTTTGCAACAATGGGCAAAGCAAACAACAATTAAAAGGAAACAGTTGAGAAAATTCTTTCTGAAGACTTTTCTTAAATGGCTGGTGCCTTCCGCCACTGTGTGTGTGTTCTGTCTTGTGGGAAAAGGCTATTAACAGATGGCAGAGGCGAAACAATGTCTCTGCTCACAGAGAGCCAGTATTTCCTGCCAAAGAGAAAAAGAAATGGTTGGGAAGGGAGCCTCCCCCCCCCGCCCCCCCAAACCCCGCCCCCCCCGTCTCTGTAGCAGGGGTGGGGGCGGAGGGGCGGCCTCCTCTCTTCCCTCACCTGTGGGGGGCGGGGAGAAGGGCTCCAGGTGAATAACCACAGCGTGATCTCACACTTGGGGAGATCGAGGCCCGCTTCGGGCTCTGCGCTGCCCGCGTGGAGCCTGCTTGGGACCCTCTCTCCCCGTCCCTACCCTGCTCGCTCATACTCTAAATAAATAAACTTAAAAAAAAAATAAACATGGAATAAACATCCACTTATGCATTCGCTCAGCATGTATTCATTTAGGTAAACATTATGTCAGTTGTTTTATTTATGAAAGGAATACTTGTTTTTTAGAAATTTGAGACTACATAGAATCCTATCAGGCAAAAAGTAATCCACCGTGCAGAAGGAAATTCTGCTAATGGTTTAGTAAGTAAGGCATCTAGATTGTTCCCTACGTTTAGAGCGGTATTTCCCAACCTCTGGACTCCCGACGTTTCGGGCGGGATCATTCCGTGTTGCGGGGAGCAGTCTTGTGCACAGGCGGGTGTTCAGCACCCACCGGCTCCCTCAGCACCAGTAGCAATCCCCCCCCCCGACTCCCCCCCCCCCCGGGGGAAAACCAAAAAACGTCTCCAGACGCTGCAAATGTCTGTCTGGGGGAACGTCGCACCTTCTTCTTCCCAAAGCCTCAGGCCCAAACACGATTCCCTCCTGGGTCCTGAAAAGGAACCAGGAAGGCACGTTTTCATGAAATGGAGCCCCCGATCTGGGCCGTCACCCCACCCCTCCTGAGGGGAGAGGAGAAGAGGGCGAGTCTGGGGGGGGGCGGGTCACGGGGACCACAACGACACAGTAGCTCGGGCTCCTCTCCTCCATCTTCACCCATCCCCGCCCCTTCCTCCGGCCCGGTGTTTGGCCAAGAAGCCTGGCTGGCCGTTCCACTGACCTAAAGCCGCGGACCCTTCCTCCCTCGTCCCCAGGATCCAGGGGGCCTGCCTAATTCCAGAAGCTACTTTGTAGTTTACGATTGCTTGAAAAGTATCGAAGCTGCCCTCCTGCAATCTGGCTCCACCAGTAAAACGCATGGGCGCCCAAGCTCCTCCCCTCCCCTCCCCCACCCGGCCTGCCCACTCCGGATCCTCTATGGTCCCAGGCTCCTGACTGGCCTCCCTGCCTCCAGGCAGCCCCACCTGCTGCTGGGGGGGGGCAGGGGCAGGAGTATTTATTTGAACCCAGACCGGGTGAAAGCGGATTCTCCTCAACCCCAGCCTGGCTGGGAGGGAGAGAGGAAGACACGGGTTCCTGGGGATCCCAGCTTAACTCAGGAGAGCAGAGGATGCATCCCTTCTGGTGGGTGGGGGGTTCTGGACACCCATGTGGCCCAGAGCAATCAAGAGGCTCCAGAGAAGAGGTTCTGGATCCTTCCCCGGGACTCAACATGGGTGCTTACTGAGCAGATGCCCCGTCCTGGGCACCGAGCTACTTAGCATGTGGGGAGAGGACACGGTCCCTGGAGGGCAAGAGCGACAAGGTCCCTGCAGCCATGGACGCAGAGTCCACCGGAGAAGCCAGACGACTGAACCGGACGGTGTCCCAAGTGCTTCGCGGTCACTGGGTGCGGCAGGCGCGTGTCACCTGGAGAAGGTGCTGGGGACACAGAGCAGGTCACGGCCCCTCCGCAGAAGGCATGCGACTCAGTAGAACTTTAGAGCTGGAAGACACTAGACAGCCGTGGTTCCTAAACTCAGTTCAGCATCAGGATCACCAGAGAAGCCTGTGTTTAATAAACGAGGTCCCTGGATCCTAGACACGGCGGGTCAACGGCAACAGCAGGGCGTCGCGGTCCTTCCGGTGGCCCTGGTGACCTGCCGGGCTTAACCCCGCCGGTCCCAGGGGTCAATGCTGGGTCGCCCAGAGGTGCCCAGTTACACGGACGAGAAATGGACGTCCGGGAGTTTAGGATTTGCTCCAGACAGAGATGCTGGGGCAACTGCTTCCCGAGAAGCCGAAAGAGCTGGCTAAGGCCGTGGCCACCAGGAGGCAGCTCCACCCATCCACACAGCTGTGGGCAACAAGCAGGAACACCGGATTTCATCTCACGGCGGGGAGCCTCCACGCTGTCAGACGGACCTGACCCAGCGGGAAGACCACCGAGGTGGCCGGCGGATCCTCCAGGCAGAGACGACACGCCACGTGCAGAAAGGAACCCACAGGTGAGGCGCCTGGGTGGCTCACTTGGCGAAGCATCCAACTTCGGCTCAGGTCACCGTCTCCCAGTTCGCGAGTTCACGCCCCACATCGGGCTCTGTGCTGACAGCTCAGAGCCCGCTTCTGATCCTCTCTGTCCCTCCCCCACTCCCTCTCTCTCTCTCTCTCTCTCAAAAATAAACATTAACAAAATAATTTTAAAAAAAACAAAAAGGAACTCCCAGGAAGATCAATGCAGAGAGAACAACAAAGAAAGGACTTCCCCGCTGGGTCGGTTTTCGAGGGCACGAACTGGGCCGTTTATCGGCTCACAATTCTGGACGCTGCAAGTCCAAACTCAAGATGCCCCTTCTGAAATCCGTAGGGGAGAATTTTTTTTTTTTCTTGCCTCTCCTGGCTGCAGGTGGCCAGCAATCCTTGGCTCGGAGCCCCATCTCTCCAGTCTCCGCTGCCGTCGGCACCCGGGCTCCCCTTCCTGTGTCTGTGTTCTCAGGAAGACACGAGCCATGCTGGGTTAAGGGCCACTCCACTCCAGCGGGACCTCATCTTAATTTAATTACCAACAATGACTCTGCTTCCAAATAAGGTCACATTCCGAAGTGCGGGGGTTGGGGCTCGGACACGCTTTTTGGAAGCAGAGTCTCAACCCAGAACACCCACGAAGGCCCAAAAGCCTTCCGGTCTCGGCGAGTGCCAGGTGCCGAGATGCCTTCGATTCATCCGACTCTGACACTCACTTATGAGGGTCACTCCTCAAGACCAGGGTCCTCCCGCGGACAATGTCCAGGAACAAGGAGTGCTCCTCGTGAGAAACCAACGCTGAGACGTGACCTTGGAAACACCCTTCGCCAAGCTGTTCCTTTGAACGGGTCCCTGAAATCAGGCCTTTCGATGTCACTGTTTCCATCCTTTCCTTCCCCCCAGCTCCCCTATCGAGATGTCATCCCAGAGGGGCAGGGAAATTAGTGTTTAAGACGGTGCCAAAAACAACCAAGCACTCCATGAAACTATGGACTCCAGCGCAACGATCATTTTTAAAAATCCTGAGGTCGACTTTGCTCCTCAGGAGACCGTTCCGTGTCACCAGCAGACAAAGGCATTCGAGGCTGGGATCCACCTTACGGCAGCAGTGGGCTTGGGGCTCGACGCCGGCCTGGGTCAGCAGAACCGGGAGGGGGGTCAGATGTGGACGGCTCCAAGCGTCACCAAGCCTCCCTCCGTGGCGGCCTGTGGACTTCGGAGAGGCCCAATGAAGATGTCGAGGGGAAGAGAAATCCAGGGTAGCCGGGATCTTCGAAAGGGAAGTCGCCAGTTATCACGTCATCGAGAACAACGGCCACCCCTGGGAAAAGCACACCCGTGCGTTGCAGCACCGAAATTTCCAAAGCAAACCTGATCTCCCAATGAAGGAGAAAACCCTCACCGCCCACTGGGCTCAGGTGGCTTGTGAAGACATTGGCGAAGGGGTCAGAGTGCCCCCTCACCTGGAAAACACACTTAAAGGAACTTTGGACGGTTCTTCCTTCCCCCGGTGCCAGACGGGAGCTGGACCTCCCGGGGTCTCCACCTGCCTGGCAAGGAGGACACATTCAACTGCCGCCTCACCACCCCACCCTGCGCCCCCCAGCAAAAGGAAGAGACTGGAGAAGGGCTCAGTAACAGAACCGTTACAGGAATTCACAAGGGCCGGTTCCCGGACATCCCCCCTTTCCCCCTCCCCGGGAAAACTAGGCGGGGGCCCCAGCATCCCCACCACCGCCAAGCCTTGAGGAGTTTGTCCCTCATCCATCCATGACCCAACCTCGTTTGGCTTTTTAACATCGAACTGCAGGAACTTCAGGTCTCAGAATCGGCCCTGATGCTAGACCCACAGCCCACCCCCACCAGAAAGTAACGATGGCCGTCGTGATGGAATCGCTTCAAATGAGAAACAGACTAATGCGTCCCTTTCCTAACCCACGACTTAAATTGTGCGCACATGGGAGATAAGACGACCACGAAGCACTGTTGAAAACACCCTCTCCCTGACCTTCCACGGGACTTGTAAATGCGCCGTCTGCAAGGCAGGAGGGCATCACGGCGCCACACACCTGGATGGGCGAGTCTCCAGCCAACAGACGCACAGTCCTGCCGAGAAGTCTGTCGCACGAGCAACGCTCGCTCGACGGAGCCTGCCTTCAGACAAGGACGGCTTTCCCTTCGGGGCAACCAGGGGGAGGGGGAGGAAAAAGCATCTTCATTTCTTCTCCCAGAGCGCAGACTTCTCAGCATCGTGTGCCTTCGTAAAAAGCGAGTTCAACTTGTCAGCCCGTGTGCGACGACCACAGGGACCAGGGAACGGGAGAAAGAAACGCGATCCTCACGGTCTGGGGGCCTGAAGCAAAACCACCCCAGCCCCGGGAGGAGCACCGGTCTACCACTGGACCTGGGAAGTCCAAGGGCACAGGCACCCTCCTCTCACAAACAGGAGCTTAAGGGAAAAGCTGTGGCAGCTAGTTTCCGTAGGGGCCTGTCGGGGGAGACTTAGCTGTTTGGCACGGCCTCGGCTCAGAGGTGTTGGAAGAAAAACCTGTTATTAGGTGTCCTGGACCCAGGGGATCCAGCAGCCAACCGTGGGCTCCGGTGGGAACCAGAATAAAGGACGATTGAGCAGGGAGCCAGGCACAAGCCCCGCTCGGGACTCACTTCTGCGTTGCAGTTGGGCACGGCTCCTAAAAGCCAGCCTCGCGTCCAAAAGCAGGTTAAGATGCTGATAAGAAAACAGTCCCTTCCCCTCCAGCCCTTTGCCCCCGTAACTTCCTTTTAACGCCCAAGGAAATTTCTCTTGATTGAGAAAATAACCGCCAACCTGAGACCTCTTCTGACTCCTCTAAAGCAAAGCAATTGTGAACTTGACATTTGAACCAGAGAAATCCAACTTAATGGGAACGTTCAGTGGCCAAGGACAAGCTGCCAAGAGCAGAGTATTAGGTTGGCAGAGTTTAAGTGACTTAACGTCCAAAGCCAACACTAAGTCAGGAATTGCTGAGCCTTTGGTAGAGAGGTACAAATCAAGGATTATGAAGCAGGAGTTGAAGCAGCAGCCTAATCCAACGTGGAAAATCCTTTCACTCCCAACTTCCCTTTGAAGCTCAGCCTCTCGTGCCAAAGTATAAACCTATCACTTCCTGGAGGAGATGCCAGGCCACTTCAACTTGAAATCAAGGCTCGGCGTGGAGTACATTCACGATCCTCACGGACAAGCACGCAAGCTCGGCCAGCCTCTTCCGCTCCCTGAGCAGAGTGCGGAGACCCAGCCTCCGACTCGCCAGGCAGACAAAATGACCGGGCTGCTTCGGAAAGACGCCCGTGGTCCTGTTGCCAGAGACGGAGAATTCCGATGAACCGAAAACACGGGAGAGCCTACCATTTCCGTCGCTTGAGTCTGACTGGATGCAAAAATCCTCCCCAAAAGGGTCCACGCAAAGATCACTCACCATCGATTTCGTTTCCGTCTCCAAATCTTGGGGTGGCAACCTGACCGCAGTGTGTCTCGACAGGGCAGCCCTTACGCAAGAGCTGTTGTCCCAAGTCTGTGGCCTCGCTCACGGCCCGGCCGCCCTAGCGGCAGGAGAGGGGTACTACCCACGGTCGTGGGCGGCCCAAGTGCCCAAGACCCAGTGTGGCCCAGCAGTCTCGCAAGGGACCGAAAATGAAACTTCAGCCTTCCCTTGGCACACAACATCCCTGCTCCGTCCCACGGACGAGGCCGCGAACCGCGGCCAAACCATAAATTAGCCCTGCCACTACCCCACTCATCCCAGAGACTTAAAAAAAAACCCAAGATGTAACCCGCCTTTCACGGCTTCTATCGAGAATACTTTTTATTATACAGGTATCATATACACAATGTTTGGGGTACGTTTACAGACGTGGAGTTCAGTTCCAAACCTCCGCTTCCCCCCCACACGGTACCGCACACCCACATCTTCCGGTTTAGCATGATGGAGATGAGACCCAAAGTTATTGCTTTGTGAACGAGCGTTTCCATTAAATAGAACCTTCCACGTCAAGAACAGAGACCAGGATCCTCCTAATTCTTAATACCCTGTGTCCATGTGAATAAAGCCTAAATTAGTGTTTCAGATGACCCCATCACCTTTCGAAGTTAATATTAAAATCGAATTCCCTTTGTCAAAAAGTCCTAATAAGTGCACCCATATTTACAGACCCCATTAAATTACGCATAAATAACATCTGTACACTCAACGCACGGTTTTCGCAAAATACAGAGCCTCCTCGGGGACACGGGGGTGGCGGGCAGCCAAAAACAAAAATCAAAAAACAAAACAAAAAACCGCTTCATGCCTACCCTTTTCAAGTTTACTCGAGAAACACCAAGATGTGAAATAAATATGCAAATAAGGCTTCAGGGCCTTAAAGGAACATGTCATTTCGGAGCCTCCCCTTTGAAGAGTTAACTCTCAGAGTTTAAAAAAAAAGAAAAAGAGACAGAAAGTAAGAAAACACAGACTCATCAGCAGGCTTCGTTTCTACGTGTTTCATAAAACCAAGAGCCCCTTTTAATAAGGGGTTTCTGTGTCAAATACCACCTCGTGAGCGAGTTGCTGAGCAGACAGAACCTTCGCTTCCTCCTGGACGCAGGATTTGACATCTGAAGAAGCTAGAAGCTCGATAAATACTTTTTTCCGATAAATATTTAGCGGACAAGAAGCCAGCCGTTTCCTTAACACTGCCTGCACGGGACATCTCGACAGGCACGTATATGGGGTTTCCCGCGAGCCCAGGGAAGAGACTTAAAAGGTTCTAGAACTTGTAGCACCACTTTCAGAGAACACAATGGGGTTCAAAAGAATAAAATAAGCTTAACGAATAAAGAACCAGTACTTGTCACCTTCCAACAACTAGTCCAGGATTAAGGAGACACACTTCAGCGCTAGAGAAATAATACTAAGGAGTCCAGGAGGGCACGGAAAGATCCAGAAATCAGCGGAGGCCTTTTTTAATGGGAAGGTAGGTAACACACTGTCCCCAGGCAAGAGGGGTCCCCAGTCTATCCGGGCGGAGCACGACAGTTTTCCTTCCGGACCCTTCGGCCCCGCGGCTCCCTCCTGTTTCACTTCCTGTGCTTCTCCATTTTCTCCAGGGTTTTGCTAGAATCCGCCGGACTCTGGTCTCCAGGGTTCAGATAGGATTTGTCTATGACTATCAGCGCTTCTTTTATGTAGTTCTGCACGGCAGACACAGCGGCGCAGATCGCCTGGCTGCCAAACCCGTGGGTAATCAGGCTGAAATGAGACAGGCAGTTCTGTATGTTCGTCTCCAAGACCGGGGTGGGCCGGCTGTTCCCATTGGGCGTTCGGTCTTGATTGAGAAGGTCTGTGAATTCTTTACACACTTGCCTGCGAAGACAGTCAACGCATGCCTGTGAGCTCAGTCTAGCTCTTGACAGGTAAAGGGGACAGAGCCAAATCACCCCGAGGACGACACCCCCCGGGCGGCAATCAGAACTTCGCACCAAAGAAACAGACTTTGGCACCAAAGAAACAGACTTGGATACAACAGTCCAGCTAAATCGCACTTAGCACCTATTTCGTGCTGGGCCCGCAGCTAAACTCCATCAACAGCTATCTTCTTTAATCCTCACTGCAGTTAGAAAAGGTGATGGGATTAACCCCAGTCAAACAGGCCAAGGTCACCAGGGCTAGTGGTAGAGGTGGAGTCTGGATTTCGAGCCCAGAGGTAGCAGCAGCATAGCCCAAGAACACGGAGAATCACACTGGTTCACTGGGCTCCCTTTTGCCCCTTTTCCTGACTACACTACTGCTGCTTCGTTCACTGTCATTTTAAAATCCACTCACTGCCGGCTTCAAGGAGAAACCCTGCCAATGCAGAAGTAGGGTTTGAGACCAAGCTTGTCCACACGTCTCCTACAAATCCAAACGGCTCGTGACATTTAAAAACAAAGAAGGGGCGCCTGGGTGGCTCGGCTGGTTAAGCGTCCGACTTCGGCTCAGGTCATGATCTCAGTCCGTGAGTTCAAGCCCTGTGTCGGGTTCTGTGCTGACGGCTCTGAGTCTAGAGCCTGCTTCCAATTCTGTGTCTCCCTCTCTCTCTGCCCCTCCCCTGCTCCTGCTTGGTCTCTATCTCAAAAATATTTAAAAAACATTAAAAAAAATATCTTTTTAAGCATAAAAAGTCTTATCAGGAGGTAGAAGGCACCCCATCTTTACTGGACATGACAGAACAAATGGTCTTCAACACATTTTAGTGAGATACGGAGATGCCGTAATGGAAGGGTGGTTTAACTACTTTAAGCTGATTGACCGAAGGGCTCCAAAAACACTCATTACTAAGCAATATTCATTTTTAATTATTCTTCCAAATCCTACCAAAGAGTTAACCCATCGGACTTGTCAACAAAGCCACACCCTTCCTTAAGTGAGGGTTTCCTTCCTGAGCCCCAGGGACTAGCTGGCCCCCGACGTCAAGATCGGAGCCTACAGCCATCAGATTCGAGTCTGGATATACTCACTGTGCCGCCAGCAGCATGTTCTTCCTAGCTGCCATCTCGTTCCTCCCTCCAAGATGAGGTCTGGTTAGATATTCGGCCACCGGTTTACTAGGAAATTCGGCTTCGCAGACATAGGCGAAGTCCCGAGCCAAATGCACAGCCTCACCTAGAATAATCGGCAACGGCACAAGACTCAGGAGGTCGGTGGTCGCCCCCGGGGCGAACCTCCCTTTCCTCGTGTTCTAACCCAGATGGCCCCCCAGTCACTCCGCGTTGTAAAATGAAATCACGTACGAGGAAAACAATTCAGCAAGTAGAGCTTCCTGGGTATTTTCGGTGGGTTCGCACGCCCAGGAATCAAGGGGGAAACCCTACCGTGTGTGGGGAAAAAAAGGCCCTGAATTTTTTTCATGGTCCTCGAACAATGCTAACCAGCCTTTGACCCAACTCAGAATCTTGAGACACACCCATGCTTCCTCTGGATTCTAAGAGCTATCGTCGTGGAGATGAAGGGGAATTGTTAAAGACAAGCATCCTTGACAAAAGCCAACCGGGCACTTCTCTTTGTGACCCTATGATGGAGTCTTCAACGTAGAACCTTCTTTTAAATCTAGGGTGCCCCAAGACGGGAGGCAGGCAAGTCTCTAGAATGTTTAAGAAAGGAAGGCGTGTGTTTCCATCAGAAATGCTTAAGAGCCCCAACCACCAGTTTGGACCGCTCACGGCCTTCCGTCCAAATCACCCGACTAATGGAGGGAGAGGAAAACCAAGGGGGCTCATCTCCAACCAGAGACGCCGGGTCCTGGCTCCGCTGTGCTCGGCTGGCAAGAGCTTCTCAGAAACCCAGATAGCGGCATCTCCCCCCCCCCCCCCGCCCCCGCGTCCACCTGCCTCCCCACACTTGCTAAATCAGAATCTGAGAACCATTGTTCTGGCCCACACTTTCTCATTCAGGCACCCCCGCCCGGCTCGTCGGAAAACCTAGCGGAGCCACCTTTAGGCGCCCCGCACGCAGAACCCACCATTCTCCATGCAGGACAGCTGTTCTCCGCCAGGCAGCTCCTTTCTCCTGGCCCTGACCCCCAAAGACACTCGTAAAAAGGTAGAGGGGGCTCTGCCAACTCGCTTTCAGCACCGCGGTCCCGCCATTAGACCAGGGACAGAAAGCGTTCCAAAGATTGCCTGGCTGCCGGGAGACCACCCCTCATTGGCTCCCCCAGCCCTTAGCCGGAGCCCAGCGCCCCGCTGATTGGGCGAGGGCAAGGGGCCGCTCCAGGCTTCGGGAGAAGCCTCCCCACCTTCCACTGGATTTTCCCGTGCTCTTAACAATGAGCTGCTTTTTCTAAAAAAAGAAAAAAAAATTCACTTTTCCCTTGCCCCCTCCCCTTATACTTAAAGGCTGTGATTGCATTCTTGGCTCCCTTCCAGATTGGGGGTACCGGCCAATTCAATAAACAAAATGTTACATCCTACTATTTGAGGCCTGGGGAGAGGGCCCCACTAATTTTTTTTTCCCATGGGGGAAACGAACAAAGGACTTGTGAATTGCCTTAGCCGCGGTGTAGGCGCAGCCTTTTCTCTTCACTGACCACAATCCTGATATTCCACAGCTACCAAAGCTGGCAAGGGGGCTTCTTCCCACCGACGCATCACCAGCGTTTTCAAGGTGGGCCCGTGGATCGATTGCAACTTTCAAAACTCGGTTCACTTCTAGAAAATGTCCCCACAACCTGCGGCGGGAGTTCTTGGGTCAGGGAAACCGATTTCTATTTAATCATGATTTTCCGGAGAACCCAGAGCGCGACGGCTAAGCAGGCAGGTGTTTCGATGTTAACTTACTTGACAACATTGCCGTGATTCATCGCAATGAACTCATGACAAACCACTTTCGTCTCTCGAGCCCCGTGACAGGGCTGTTTTTAAGCTTTTCTTCAGAGCGGCACTCAAGCCACCAACGACCCAGCACATTCTAGAAACATCACCAAACGAAAGCAAAACCCCACTGACCTTCGACCAAGGATGTCAGCAGGGTGACGTGGGCAGCTTTCCGCCTCCCCGCCGGCAGATTCAACCCGATCTTGTCCAACTTCTCCCGCAAGGACCGGCCTCCGTTTTTAGATTTGGCTCTGAGGAAAAGAGCGTGGACTGTGGCTATGCTTAAGACACCGCGCTCTAAAATGCTAAATCCTTAAAATGCGACCGAAACTGAAACGTCAGAGAGTATCTACATTGTGTGGGTCACAATCGAGTGAAACGGGGAGTCCTCATGTAATTAACACCTGTACCATTCAAACAGCTTTCTTAACATCAACAGGTTTTTTTTCCCCAAAGGATACTGGAGCAGAAAAATGTTCACTCCTAAAAACTGTGGTGCCCCCCCCCAGTTCCCTGGGGTTCCAAAACCCATGGAGCTCCTCTCCCCCTAACAGGGAACGCCATCACTTCACAATGGAATCAAATTCTAACCAAATGATAATTCATTGGCTCTGTTTTAGCACTTCCTCCTACATCTAGCACTTTCTAAAAGAGAAGGAATGTACTAAAACTCTGAGCCGATTAGAATTCAGCGTTAGGTATAAAAGTTACATAAATGTTAAAAATACCTCCTTGGTTCTGTTAGGTGGTTCACCTTTGACCACCCAACCACCGTGCCCGGAACGTGCCCCCGCGTACCTTCTGAGAACACCTCCCAGTAAGGAGGCATTTAAGCACTCGGGCGGAGACAGTCGCCTCTGAACCTCAGCAACTGTCACTTTGTATTTCGACGTGGAGCTGAGGAGCGACAATCTTCCGGGGACCGAGCAGAACACCTCACTGGGATTCATCACAGCCCCCACCAGCTCCTTCTGACAAGGGAGGCTCAGCGGATTCTTGGTCATTGAAATAGGACCTGTGAATGAAGATGCGAAATGGCAGTCCCCGAGAGCCGCCTTTACAAAAGAGAGACCTCTTCAAACCTCTAACCAAAGCTGAAGGCTCTTTAAGTAAACGGGGTTGCACGTTGGACCAAATAAACCACGAGCAGATTTTTTTAAGTCCAATTCTTCAACGATAATCGAACCTGAAATTCACACGTTAGCACCTTGCAAAGCTAATTAGTCATGACCCCAAGCATGGAGGGTTTTCATTTCTAGCCACTGTTAAAACCTGTTTAATTAGAACGCTGGTTTTCAGCAGACCGGCACTTCCATCCTACATACATGGAGATTTTTTTCTTCCTCTCTCAAAGAACCACCAAAATCACCCCGGCACGCTCAGATCCTTTGCCGAAAACTTTTAGCGCAACGGATCGTGGTAAATTGAAAAATACAAACAAACCTGTCCTGTGACCAGCTTACTGGGAAATGCAGTTTAATTTTCGGAGTTTTTCTTCAAAAACTATTTCCCACTTGATTTCAAGGAGTTTAACTCCAAGCACAGACCACTCAGGGCTACTCCAGTTCCAAAACGGCAGACTGGTAATCCTGTCAGGACGGAGCTAACTTCCCGAGACACTCCTCAAGTGATCCAATTGTCTAAACCCCTCCCCCACTATCTTGCACAAACCCAGACTCCGTGGATCTTCCCACCCGGGCCTTCCAGAAGGCTGTCTATCTGGTAGGCCAAAAGTGTTTCAAAACCTTTTCTCGCCGGTCAGAATTAAGGATCCTTACCACACGCGGTTTTTGGAAAGGGGAAATTGAGTCACATGCACTCAACAACCGCAAGGGGATCAACCACCCAACCACGGTGTGCGGGGTGATTTTTTCCAAATTAAATCAGTGTGAAAACTCACTGTGGAAGCCGAAGGCTGCAAAGAGCGGGGAAATTCAAGGGATCGTATTCCCCAAGGGAACACTACGGAGAAACTAACCCTAAGAGTTTCACCACGTCTCTTTTCGTTAAGTTCAGAATCAGATGTCTCCTTTCTCCTGAAAGCCTACGTTCCTCCAGCCACCCCACCCCCTCCTCCGACGGTGCCGTCCCTACCACAGCTGTCCCAAGGCGGCCGCCGAATGCCCCCACCTTGCCGCGCTAGGTGTGGCCCAGGGAGGAAAAACGGTTTGCTCTCACGACCTACCTTTGCGAATAACAGTCTGATCGTGCAGGAGCAGGTGCGGGTCGTCGACATTCTGGGGGAGAAACGACAAAGTCTCCCCTAAGTTCCGGAGAGCCCGGGGCAGGGGACAGGAGAGGCTGGGGGTGGGGGGCGGACAGGGCCGGGCAGGAGGGGCAGGAGCCGAGGCGCCGCTCACCTGCAAGTCCTCCATCTGGTGCGCCACGTCGTGGAGGCCCAGGTTCTCGGCCAGGCCCGCGGCGTCCAGGGCGTGTGCGTGCGGCAACAGCAGGTCGGAGCGCCGGTACGCGTCCCTGCGGGCGCTCACCGCGCCGCCCTCCAGCCCGGAGAGATGCGGCAGCAGGCCGGCCGGGCGCCCGTGGTGCGAGGGCAGGCCGGCCCCCTCCTGGCTCTGGCGACCCGGCCAGGCCTGCTGCTGGCTGCCGGTGGGCGCCGGCTGGTGCAGGGGATTGATGGCAGCGGCGTAAGCTTCTCCCAGATGCGAGTAGGGGTCGGCCGACTGCGAGTAAGCCAACTGCTGGTAGGGCGGCGGGAAGTAGGGTGGCGGCTGGTATTCGGCGACTCCGGTATGGGAGAGGGGCGGCGCGGGGCTGTAGAGGTGCTGCCCGGCGGAGGAGAGGTGGGGGAGGCGCGGGTTCCCATTGCTGCTGGCGTCGTGGCGATCCTGGGAGAGAGAGGGAAGCAGAGACCCCGGTGGTACGAAACCCCGCTACTGCGAACAGGGCCGCGCCGCGGCGCGGAGCCGCGCGCCCCGGGGGACCCACCGCACAAGCCCAGACCCGACCCACAGGGGCCTGCCCTCGGCCCGGAGGGCACCCAGAGGCGCTGCGCGCCGAGGATTCGTTGCAAATCGCCAGTCCACGGAGGAAAGAGAGACTTCGAAAGACCTGGGGGAACTCGCCCTGAAAGCCCGGCGGCGAAGGCCAGAGCTCTCCGACGCCCGCAGCGCTCCGAAGGGCCGGGTCCGAGCCCCAGGCCTTGCGCCACGAGTAGCCGGGGCCCGGGCCCGGGGAGAACGTCGGCATGCTGCAGGCACCGCGCGGACTGCGCACACTCACGAGCCCGCACATGTCAGCGGGGCCGGACGCAAGAACGCGGCGAAGCCGCGGGCGCGGATGAAACGCCCAAAGCGGAAAGGGCGCATCTTCCCCGCCCCAGGGACCCTCCCTTCCACGCCCTCAGGACAAAGACCTCCGGGCAAGTGACGCTCCCCGGCAGGCCGGCCACCCGGCGCCGCTCGAGGAACGCGGCGAGGAAGGCACCGCAGCCAGGGCTGCCCCCCACCCCGCCCCGCCGCGCCGCGCCCCAGCTGGCTGGGTCCCGACCGAGTGGGGGATGGCCAGTGAGGCCGCCTTGCCCGGCCCCGGCCAGTAGCCCCACAAATCGCGGCGGCGGGGGAGAATTAGGGACCCCGAATACTGGGCAACCTTGCCTGCGCGCGTCCCTCTCCCCAAGGCTGTCCGACTTAATTCTCAAAGGACTCGTCTCCCTGGGTTCGCGGGGTCACAGGGGTAGCGGGGAACTAGGAGAAGCATGGCACCGTCGCCCCCTAGCGGAAGTGCCCGGGCCTGCCCAGCGGGGCAGCCCCACGAGGTCCCGCGGGCGCGCGGCCCCCCGCCCCCGGCTCCCCTCCGCCGGCGCCCAGGCGCGCACCGCCCGCCCCGCGCGTCTTCCTCTTCCCGCTCGCCGCCTGCCTCCCTCCCACTCTCCGAAACTCTAGCTCAACCTGTCGGACTGGCTGGAGCACTCCCGGGCGCTTACGGCCCCATCTGGCCTCGGGGCCCCCCCACCGGCGCTCCCCAGCCCCCACTTCTCGGAGAGCCAAACTTCGGTGGTTTTCTCGGTTCCCCGCGGAGTGAGCGGGGCAGGTGACACACCGCCGCGGAGGGGACTTTGCAAAGGTGTCGCCGGCAGGTCGCCTCGTCCGACCCCTTTGGACGAACATCCCCGGTGCGTGAAAGCCACGTCTAAGGGCCGCAGACGGACGCTCTTCCGAGAAAAGGGGAAGGAGGGCGGACTCGCTCCGCACGAACCCGAGCGGCAGGCTCCGTGGGCGGGATCTGCGTTCGCGTCCCAGGCCCCGCTCCGGGCGGCGGTTCGGGAAGAGGCGCGGGAGGAGCGGGCCGAGGGGCGCCCGCAGAAGCGGACCCCGTCCCGCCGAGGGGCGAGGGGCTGGTGCCTGCCCGCTGCCCCCGCGCCCTCGCCGCGCCCTCTGCCCGCACTCGGGCGGGGCCGGGCTGCGCCCCCGCGCCCGGCTCACCTCGCAGTCTTCTTCGTACTTGACATTATCGGTGATTTTCCACAACATGGCGTCCGGCGTCCCCCAAAACAGTCGCCAGTTCAATCCAGGCTCCCCCCACCCCCCGAGCGGTAAATCCAAAATGGGGGTCACGGTGGCCGGGCGTCCGCCGCCGCCGCCCCCGCCACGCGAGGGCCTCGCTGTCGCGGTCACCGGACGCGCATCGGCGGCTCCGCGAGCGTAGATGCGGCCGCCGCGCGCGTGGAAGCCGCTGCCGGGGACCCGGGAAGCCGCGCCCGCACTGTGTGTCCCGGCGCTAGCCGGGGGACCCGGGCGCCTTAATGAGAAGGAAATTATCATAACTCCTCCCCGGGGGCCGGCGCGGAGGCCCCGGCGCCGGGCGGGGCGGCCCCCAGCCAGTCCCCGGCTAGCTCCGCCCTGCACCCCGGCGGGGCGCCGCGCCGAGACCCGCGCTGCGGGGGGCGGCGGGGGGGGGGCGCGGCACCTCTCCGACGGCCGCGGCCCCGCCAGGCCGGGGTCCCCCGCCGTGCCCCCCGAGCGCACAGCTGAGGCCGGCGGAGCTGGGGCCCCGGCTCCGAGTCCCTAAGAGCCCCCCTATTTCTCCTTAAGCGCCCTCCCCCGAGCTCCAAAAGACGCGGTCACCTGCAGTGAAGAGACCTCGCGCGCCGGGCATCTCAACGGCTGGGGTCCCCCTTGGCGCCTGAAAGGCGTCGCCCCCACCCGCTCGCGGAGACTTCAGGTTTGGGCTGGGACCTTGCGGCGGGAGCCCCGGTCCCTCCGAGAGACGCCTCCCCTCCCTTCCCTCCCGCCCCGCGGCCGCGGCGCCGGCCCGTTCCTCCGAGGGGCCGGAGGCGGGGAGGCCTGCCGGGGGGTCGCCCCCGCCAGCCGCCAAGTCTGCGACGACGGCGGCCGGCCGCCATGGCCCGAAGCGGCCCCTCCGCCGCCGACCGCGGCCGGGGGTCACCGCGCTCGCTCGCCCGGCCCCGCCCGGCCCGGCCCGGCCCTGCCCTGCCCCGCAGGCCGGCTCGGCAGCCGCCTGCGACCGGCCTCAGCTCCCCGGGGAAAGACGTGCGGGGCGGAAGACGACCGGGCGCCACGCGCGGGGGAGGGGGGAGAGGAGGGGGAGGGGAGGGGAGGGAGGGGCCGGAGGGGACCCCGCTGGAGGGCTGCGTGCCCCGTTCTGCGGACGCAGGACGAAAACGAAACTCTAACGTAAACATTTATCGGCCGCCCGCACTCGAATGCGATGCGCGACGGCTTCCAAATTTTAAAGCAACGAAATCCATGGCCCTGGTTACTCTCATTGATTTTCGCTGCAAGGGGGGAAGTCGCTCATTCCCAAGGGCGAATTTTGCTGGGACGTCCCGGTCGGCTTCTGGATCGGAATTTAAACCTTCCGAGCCATTCGGAGAAGGCGGCTATTTCGATCCGACTCCGAATCCGATTCTGCAGTAAGTGAATACCGGTCGGGACAGTGCCCGGGGCCTGGCGTGGACGCTACTCCCCGTCTACGGAATGACTGCACACACCACCTTCCTGCCCTTTCTCGGGACTGTTTGAGCTTTGGCGTTTCTTTAGACCCAGATGGGCCTAAAATAAAATTAAGAACTGAAATATAAATAGGCGTCCTCGCAGTGAAACGTCCTCTCTTGCCTTAGCGTAGGTAGAGCCAAGGTGATACTCCTACCAAATGTGAGAACAAACCCTGGGGGCTTTTCGGGGCTTTTCAGGGCTTTGCACCAAGAAGTACAAAGGACACTGGACACACTACCCTTGACACCCTGCTTGCAAAACACTGGGATCTGGGGCTCAAAGAAAAGAACCGAAGGAAGAGGCAGGGCGCCTGGTGGGGGGGGGGGTGGAGAAAGAGGAGGGAGACACCTGTGCAACGCAGGAATGGGACACCCGCATAGCAGGACGTGGAAGGTTAGGGTCCCAGGCACCCCTCCCCCCACCCCCCAGGCTGTGGCACCTCCTTAGGCATTCCAGACTCCCAGGGTGGTGACGAGGGGACTCTCCTCCATGCTGGGCCTTCTAGACCCCGGTTTGACTCAAAGACCCCACCTGGACTGCAGCTTGAACAAGTCGTCTCGTTCTCGCCGACAACTTCACCGGCAGGCAGGTTTGGAACCCTGGCAGGGCAGGAACCGGCCAACTCCCCACCCCAGGCCCTGGCCGTCCTTCCTCCCTGCAGAGAGCTGTGGCGGAGGCACCCCGAAGGAATAGATTCCTCCCCGCCCGGGAGCAGAGGCCAAACGGAGCCGATGGGCCCTGAGGGTCTGCAGCGCCTCCGTCCTGGGAGCCCCAGGGGTCTAGAGGTTTCCAAACCGCCTGGCAAGGGCCGTTTCTTCCCCAGGCAGCTCGCCGGACACCCGCCAGGTGCCCTCTCTCCCAGGCACACGCGTTCGAGCTGGAGCGCGACCTCCGAGCCCTGGATGGAGGGCGGCTAGAACAAATCCCCAATCTTCCCAGCCAGGGAGACCCGGCCCAAATACGCACACCCTCGGCTTCGGGCCGGCACCCAGGCACGCGCGCGTCCCGGTCGGCGTGCTGGAAGCCTCAGCTCTTCCTTGAGCTCTACTTTTCCTCTCTCTGCAGAAAGCAGGCAGCAAGCGGATGGCTCCTGCACCCAGGACAGACGTCCCTCTAAAGCCCCGGCCCCTCGCCGCATGAAGACTGGAATCTGGAGGCGGGGCCCCTGGACAGCCACCGCTCGGGAAAGGGTGCCCCCTCAGGACCCTCCGAGGCCTCGCAGCCGGCTAACTGCACGCCACGCAAAATCCGGGATAGAGGGGTGGAGGGTTGCGAGCGGCTCCCCTCTGTCGCCCCCTAGGGAGCCTGCGCTCACACACACACTTGAAGCTGGGACCCAAGCCCCCATCACGCGCCGATGGCCCAAGAAACCCGGAGTCCGGAGGCGAGGAGGCGTCTGCGTAGAGGCGCACGTGGGAGTCCGCCCACCTCCCATCCCCGCGAACCAAGGAAGGCGCCCGGGCAGGTAGAGCTGGAATGGGGTTGGCCTGCTACTTCTTTTCCCGCCCCAGGGAGGGGGCGCAGGAGCGGCAGGTGGAGGCCCCCGAGCGCCCTAGGGAACGCCGCGCAGCGCGCAAGGTGTCTGTCCCGCCCCTTAGAACCGCGCGAGCGCCGACAGAGGCCGCGGTGAAGTGGCCGGCCGGTTCCGCCGAGCCGAAAAGCCGGGGCCTGCAGCAGTCGAGGAGGGTGCCCCTTCGCGCCTCCTGCCCTCCACCCCACAATCTCCCATCGCGGCCTCCTCACCCCAAGGGACAGACACTCGGCACCAAAGAGTGCCCCGACTGTCGAAGCCCACTAAGGCGCACGCCCTGGGGCGCCGGGGCATCATTTCACGGCCGCTCCAAAATAACAGCAATAATATAAAAATAGACTGTTTCGATGGTGTGCAAAGCGGCAGCGCACACACACGGATGCTTCTGGTCTTACTTTTAACCCAGGATCCAACCCGCCTCCATTTACCGCCCACTTCTAAGCGCGCGCTCCAGGCCAGGTGGGAGGGAGGGGCTTCGCGGCCTGCGGCTCTGCCTCGAAAAACCTGCTTTTTCCGAATGGACCGAGAGACACGGAGTCGAGGGAGCCGGTGGGACCCAGGCTTCGGGGAGGGCCCCGTCCGGCTCTGTCCCGTGTCTAGTCCGCGCGCTCCTCTGAAGGACGCCCCCCCAGCGCCGCGCGCGCAGAGGTCGCGGGTACAGTCCCTACCTTGACAACCACAGCCCCATTTCTCAGCAGGAGTCGGTGAATTTTTGCTTGTCCGACTACCTGAAAGCCACCAACATGCCTGCTATTCCAGGCGACCTCCCTCGCTGCGCTTGGAGACCTGTTAGAGATAAGCTTGGCTCTCGCCTCCCCTGCCCCCGGGGGACCCCTGCCCCCGGGGGACCCCTGCCCTCCAGAGGCCGCGCTGGGCGGCAGAGTGCCTGTCACTTCTTCACCACGTCCCGGGGGCCATCGGTGCGCAGCCTAACCGCTCGGAGCGCAGGCCGGGTGTCCCCGGAGGCCTTCTCGGCTGGGCGTCCAGGAGCGCTGTGCACCTCCAGGCCAACCAAGGCCGGCGGCCTTAACGCGGCCCTAGGGTCGCCTCCAGGCGACGAGGAGGCCCGCTGTGGCCAGGCGCCGGGCGTCACGGCCCGGAGCCACCCCGCAGCCCCAGCGGCGCCCTCCCCGCCCCGCGGGCATCCTCCCGCACCCGCCTCTGCGCCTGGCGGGCCTGCCCTCCACCCGACACCTCCTGTCTCACCCTCAGGAGCTGGAAATTCATGTCGCCAGCTCTTCGGCCTCTGCGGGTTGAGGATTTTAAGAACGCCAGCCCCGCTGGAAGAGCTCCCCGGGGGCCGAGGCGTGTGCCGCGAAGCGCTCGGAGGTTTATTTAATTAAGGGAAGGGGGAAGTAGGGAGGGGGGTTTCAATTCGCAGCCAAAACCGGCTATCGCGATTGGAAGACACACCTGAAAGGTCGCGGTTACTCCTCCCCCGCCCTCCTCCCCTCGGCGACTGTAAACTCGCCAATTGAAAAGGGTCTTCCCGGGCGTCTTGAAGGATCTCCACGCGCGTGCGACGGGCGGGGCGGAAGGCTGCTTCCATCCCGAAATGACCTCCAATGTCGCCTCCAGCTCGCTGGCACAGGACGTTTTAAGTCTATTTCCAGATCCAGAATCTAGTAGCGTTTCCGTGAATTCTCAGCCGTCACTCTTAGCTTTGATCTGACTTCAGGCACCTCACAGGTTTCCAGGTCCCGCTAAAACTGAACCAGGGGCCGGGAATTGGGGGGGGGGGAGAAGGAGGTGGCTGGATTTGGGGGGGGAGGGTCTTCATTTGGTGCGTGAGATTTGCTTGCACCTTGGCCATCCATGCTGTTCACCTTAAGAACACAGCTACAGTGCCCCCGGCCACAAAACAAACAAAAACAAAAGAAAACAACAACAAAAAAAGCATAAACAAAAAAGCAGCGGAGAGCCCTGTAAAATGCAATTTTCTTAAGGAACACGGTCAGCCGGAAAGTAAATGCCATGTGTTGGCTGCCTCTTCGCTTCCGACGTCAGTGGGGGCCACCGAGACCCCCGGGACTTGTAGGAGATACCGGGTTTGCAGAGAGCCTGCGTCCTTCATGGTCTGCGCACAGAATCTGCCCAGGCAACCCCAAAACGCTTTTTTCCCCAGGGAGGTGAGTTGAAAACTTGTGCAAGATGCTTCTACATGTTCCTTTAGAAGAAAGAAAGGGGGTGGGGGGTTGGAGGCTGAAAAACTGCAGGTTTCAACCCCACCTGCTGCTAAGGTCTTCCAGTTTCTCTGTTTCCCAGTTAGTTTCAAAGGCACGGTTCTTTAAATGCGCCAAGAGACTTTTAATGCTACGGCTATCCATGGAGACTTTGTTTAACATTTCTCAAAATAAAGCCTGAATAAGCACAGCCAGTTTCTCGTGGAAAGGGGGTTAAACTACTACTCTTCAGTGCTACCGCTTAGAATACAAAACTACAGGGAAACAGCCCGGCCGAAGATGTAACTACGATTTGGGGCATTAATCTTCTTCTATTCTAAGATCAGCACATGCTGCGCCTTTTTGGGTCCTGCCGTAGGAATCGCATAGCGAGAAGGCCCCAGGCCGCAGTTCTGGTAGTCCCACCCAGGCAACAGGATGGGGCTGGGGGGAGGGGCGTGGAGAGAAAACTGACTTTCTTTCCTTAGGGTTCAATTTGTTTTCCTTTGGGGGCGCTGGGGTGGCTCAGTCGGTTAAGCTTCTGACTTCGGCTCAGGTCATGATCTCACAGTCTGTGTGTTCGAGCCCCACATCAGACTCTGTGCTGACAGCTCAGAGCCTGGAGCCTGCTTCAGATTCTGTGTCTCCCTCTCTGCCCCTCCCTGACTCACACTCTGTCTCTCTCTCCTTCAAAAATAAACAAACATTAAACATTTAAAAAAAAAAAAGAACAATTTGTTTTCCTTTGGGAGGTGAGTCTTTTAATGTGTCTTTTTATAATTTAATTTTTTTAACTTTTTTATTTAAGTAATCTCTACACCCAGCCTGGGGCTCGAACTTACGACCCCGGGATCAAGAGTCACTGGTGCCCCGGACTGAGCCAGCCAGGCGCCCCTTAATTATTTTTTTAAACGAACACACTAATCACTGTTAACATTCCGAGTCGATTTCCGAATTTAATCCAGGTATATTGTTGTTGTTGCTGTTATATTTCTGGTCTTCTGTGTTGCTGCTGTGACTGTCTTAGCTTTATAATAAAGAAAAGAAAAGAAAAGAAAAGAAAAGAAAAGAAAAGAAAAGAAAAGAAAAGAAAAGAAAAGAAAAGAAAAGAAAAGAAAAGAAAAGAAAGAAAAGAGAAAAGAAAAGAAAAAAGGAAAGGAAAGAAAAGAAAAGAAAAGAAAAGAAAAGAAAGGAAAGGAAAGGAAAGGAAAGGAAAGGAAAGGAAAGGAAAGAAAGGAAAAGAAAGAAAAGAAAAGAGAAAGGGGCAGCTGGGTCGCTCAGTCAGTTGAGTGTCTGACTTCGGCTCAGGTCATGATCTCGGGTTTCTTGAGTTCAAGCCCCAAGTTGGTCTCTGCGCTGACAGCTCAGAGCCTGGACCCTGCTTCAGATTGTGTCTCCCTCTCTCTCTGCCCCTCCTCTGCATGTGCTCTGTCTCTTTGTCTCTGTCTCTGTCTCTCTCTCTCTCAAAAATAAACAAACATTTAAAACTTAAAAAAAAAAAAAAGGGGGGGGACGCCTCAGTCAGTTAAGCAGCCGACTTCGGCTCAGGTCATGATCTCACAGTTTGTGAGTTCGAGCCCCGCGTTGGGCTCTGTGCTGACAGCTGGGAGCCTGGAGCCTGCTTCGGATTCTGTGTCTCCCTCTCTCTCTGCCCCTCCCCTGCTTGTGCTCTGTCTCTCTCTCTCTCTCTCTCTCTCAAAAATGAATAACATTAAAAAAAATTTTTAAAGAAAGAAACAGCAGCCGCTGTTATTGTCCGAATGGATTCTTTGACTCCAGAAACTGGAGCGCCTTGTACTGTCACGACACGTAATTATGAAAACTCGGTGCCGGGGCAAGGCTTCTACCTCCCCCCTCCCCGGTCTTCCTCCAGTGGGGTGCTGAAGGAGGACCCCTTTGGGCGGCCACGTGTGCCCTTTTTCCTTCGCCCACTCTTCCCCATCCTACAAGCCTGGCTGCAGTCTCTTCAGTCGACTTCCTCACGTGGCTCGAAGACGCTGGCTTCCCTGAACCTGCCCCCAAGCTCCCGGGTTCTGCATGTAAGAACGCATTTCGGCGGGGCCTCCGGCCCAAAAACAACAACAACATTTAAAAAGCCAAAATGGTACCATGGCAACCCAGGGATTCAGAGGGAAACCCTAGCCAGCAAAAATCAACACCAAATTAAAACCAGAACCTAAAAGAAAGAAAAGATATGAAAGATACGATTCTTTAGATCGACTCTATCACATAAAATAAATGGCGATTTCCAGGCCTTTGGAATACCAGGCACGCTGACCAAAAAATTTTAAAGACTAATGCATGTGTATATATCATATATAGATACAGATATAGATATATATAGATATAATTTTTTTTTCTCACCTGAATGAAATCTTCAGCCTCCAAAACTAATAATCAGAAATGTCCTGGGGCGCCTGAGTGGCTCCGTCGGTTGAGCTTCTGACTTCAGCTCAGGTCATGATCTTGTGGTCCGTGAGTTCGAGCCCCGCGTCGGACTCTGTGCTGACAGCTCAGAGCCTGGAGCCTGCTGAGGCTTCTGTGTCTCCCTCTCTCTCTGCCCCTCCCCCACTCACACCCTATCTCTGTCTGTCTCTCAAAAATGAATAAATGTTAAAAATAAATAAAGACTCTCTCCCTCTCTCTTTGCTCCTCCCCCTCTCTAAAAATAATAGAAAGAAAGAAATGTCTTGTGCCAACATTCCCTTTTTATAAGAAGCTTAGATATGCTCAAAGAAGACTCAGAACACGACCCTGCCCTAGTTTATCCTATTAGGCAATAAGGAGTGTTTATTTTGCAAGATATTTTGCCGATGCTTACGCAGACCAGTTACAACCGCGTCCAGTCGCCTTTATTTGTCAGTTGCAAAGTTGTTGTGCGTTAGAATCTTGGATGAAGCAGCAAGCGGCGACTCCCAAAGTGAAGTTGAGGACCAGGAGCCTTGGTGTTGGCATCACCAGCGCTAAAACCCACAATTCTCAGGGGCCGCCCCGGCCAGACTCACTCTGTCCAGAGCCGGCCACCTGAGTTTCCGGGGCATTCTGGTCCGCGCTGAAGTCTGAGACCCACTGGCTGAATGATTCCTATGAAACCAGTGTGAAGTTCTTTCCTCCCTCGTTCCCGTGGGAGACTCGGAAACCGTGTACGATGAAGCCGGTTTGCATGTTCCAAAACCCAAACCGTGTCAATTGGATTCCTCTATCCCACTTCAGGATCCAGGCCGCAGAAACTCTTTATGTTTATGTGATGTTCTTTTATTATTTTTTTAACATTTATTTATTTCTTGAGAGACAGAGACAGAGCGCGAGCAGGGGAGGGGCAGAGAGAGAGAGAGACACAGAATCTGAAGCAGGCTCCAGGCTCCGAGCTGTCAGCACAGAGCCCGATGCGGGGCTCGAACTCACAAACCGTGAGATCATGACCTGAGCTGAAGTCGGCCGCTTAACCGACTGAGCCCCCCAGGCACCCCTGATGGTCTTTAATCTTATTGCAAATTTGTCTTTTTTTTAATTATTTAAATCCAAGTTAGTTAAGATACAGTGTAGTCTTGGACACATTTGGCTTTTTTTCTTTTATTTTTAAGTCTATTTGTTTAGGGGCGCCTGGGTAGCTCAGTCAGTTAAGCATCTGCCTTTGGCTCAGGTCATGATCTCACAGTTCGTGGGTTCGAGCCCCGAGTCAGGCTCTGCGCTGAGCGCTCAAAGCCTAGAGCCTGCTACGTGTTCTGTGTCTCCCCTGTCTCTCTCTCTCTCTGTCCCTCTCCCCACTCATGTTCTTTCTCTCTCTCTCTCTCTCAAAAGAAATAAATATTAAGAAATTTTGTTAAAGTTCCTCAGAGGGGGAAAAAAAAATCTGATTGCTTCCTATCTATGTCCCTTCCCCCACCCAAAAGATTAGTTTATGAACCCAAGGAGAATATTCAGGAAAATACTGAAGCCCCAAAAGCGACGATTAGGAGAAACCATGACTTCCCCGGCCCCATTTCATCCAAATAACATGTCATCCATTTCCTCTTTTGGACCCCTTTCCTTCAGACAAGTCAGAAACCAAAGGTTCCCCCTCTTAGACACACTGCCTGCCCCATCCATCTCGATGACCCGCAAAAGAAGAAGGCAGTGACTTGAAAAGTCACTAACAGGAGGGTAAGGACCAGGGCCGGAACCGAGGCGACAGAGCAAAATTTAAGACACCAACTAAAAGCTCAGTAGTCAAGACAATATTTTAATGTAATACTTAAAAAATGTTTTAATGTTTATTTATTTTTAAGAGAGAGAGAGATACACAAAGCATGAGTGGGAGGGGCAGACACACACACACACACACACACACACACACACAGAATCCGAAGCAGGTTTCAGGTTCTGAGCCGTCAGCACAGAGCCTGACTCGGGGCTCGAACTCACGAACCCTGGGATCATGACCCGAGCCACCCAGGCGCCCCTGTAACGCAAGATTTCTGAAAAAATCAAATGAACGCAAATAAATCCTTGACGAACAAAATATCCAATTTGTAAATGAAGAGGGGCTGCTCGTTTTATGACCCTGTGTTACTGTGCAGTGGAAACACTTCTTTCCAAGCAGCCCCCAGTCCCAAGCCTCTCTGTGTCCCCAGGCAGGTGTTGGTTGCACAATGCCGGCCGACAAGCAAATTGGATGGACAGAGCCTCCGTACCAAGCTCTGCTTTTGACTGTAGAGCTTTTTAATTAATTTCTGTCCAACCGGGAGGATATTTTATACGCATATACAGGCGCACGCGTTTTTCCTTTGCCTCTGGCTCCGAGCATTACCCTGCCTCGTCTGGCAGGGCAGTAGGGGAGGCCAAGGCCCCACCACCCTACACACAAGAAAACAAGGGGCCCAAATGGCTTAAACACCCCATTGCCTTTGGGCTTGCTGCCCCTGAGGCTGGAAGGCGCCTGGGGTCTGTCTTTCCCGGAACGCACCACGCCTTCGTCTCTTACTCCGGGGTTAGGATTGCAGGCTTGGGAACCCTCCGTCCCCCAATTCCCAGCTCCGCTTACCATAAGCCAAGGACAGTACTCACAGTGCCTCAGTGTTCACGTCTGCAGAATGGAGACATAACACTCTCCCGCAGGGTCGGCCGCTGATCATTAAATGAGATGTTGTCTATAAAGTGTTCAAAAACAGCTGGGGCGCCTGGGGGGCTCACTCGGATAAGCCTCCAGCTCTTGCTCTCAGCTCAGCCTTTGATCTTAGGGTCGTGAGTTCGAGCCTGCGTTGGACTTAAAAATAAATATATAAAAATAAACAATCCCCGACACATAGAAGTCTAATGCCTGTAATACCTTCCACATTAGGCTTCTTTTTCTCCCTCTTTTATTTGGCTTTTTTCATAGGCCTACTAGCCAACATGTACTGACACCCTGTGGGCCTTACTGTCCTAAGCCCTGCGGCCTGTGTTCTCTCCAGGGACTCCTCGAGGTCGGAGCTGTTACTGTTTCCGTTTTGAGCTTGCAGGAACTCAGGAACACAGAGGCGTAGAAACGAGTGCGGGCCGGGCAGGTGGCAGAGGCGGGGAAATGAGACACCAGGTGCTAACCTGTTGGGGACGAAACACACACCCTGACAAGTCAAGTCAGGTTGCCTTTTGAAATAGCCTGTGGCACAGTTAGAACATGGCCACAGGCTGGTTAGGGCCTGGGGGCCGCCAGGGTGAGCCTTTCCGGGGCCTGGAGAGATACGGATCCGCCCTTTCCCGGGTGTGATGCTTCGTCCAGGAGCCGGGGCGGCTGAAGCTGGGGTGGCCGGCGGCCCTACCCGCGTCTCTCTTACACCCACATCCGCAGGACAGAAAAATTGCCCTTTCCTCACCGTCACCCCGCGGGGAGAGGTTACCTCATCGACCCTTCATTTGGGCCAATCAGGTGGCCCGAAAGAAAATGGTACATTTGATTTGCATCTTTCCAAATGTTTGTTGGTTATTCGTGTTCCCTCTTCTGTAACCCGTTACTGCCACTTGTCCGTTTCTCTCTCTCGGAATCTTTTCTCTGATATTTTTTCATTTTTTTCTTTAAATTGTTATTTTTTACTTTCTTTCTTTTTTTTAATATTTTTTAAATGTTATTTATTTTTTTTTGAAAGCGAGAGAGACAGAGCACGAACAGGGGCGGGGCAGAGAAAGAGGGAGACACAGAATCCGAAGCAGGCTCCAGGCTCTGAGCCATCAGCACAGAGCCTGACTCGGGGCTCAAACTCACAGACGGTGAGACCATGACCTGAGCTGAAGTCGGCCGCTCAACCAACTGAGCCACCCAGGCGCCCCACAGACCTAGTTCTTATTTTAATTTTTTTAAATTTTTTATTTAAATTTTTTAAATTTTATTTATTTATTTTTGAGAGACAGAGAGCGAGCGGAGGAGGGGCAGAGAGAGAGGGAGAGAGAAGACCCCCAAGCAGGCTCCGTGCATTACTCCGAATGTATAAACATCCAGCATCTCTATACAAGGAGGCTGAGATTAGGTCTCTTTCAGGTCTAGAAGAAACAGGAGACCCCCAGACCTGAGACACCGCTCCCGATTAAAGCAGTGGCCTTCGGCAGGGTGGTTTGTCCCCTAGGGGACATTTGGCACCATCTGGAGAGATCTCTGGTTGTCGCAGCCCAGGAGGATGAGCTTCTGGCCTCTCGTGGGCAGAGACCAGGGACACTTGTGAACATCTCATCTGACAGCGCACAGGACATCCCCCCTCCCCCGCCCCCGGAACGGAGGCACCTGGTCCAAAATGCCAACAGCATTAAGGGCGGTTGAGAAACTGAGTTATTTGGATTCTTTAATCAGAATCCAGATGGGTGACCCTGGAGGACGGCCACCGTGCTCATGACTCGCGGGCAGCTCTGGCCTTGGGCTTCCGCAGGAGGTCCCCCAGGACGGGGACCAGGCAGCCCCAAGGCCCCCCGCCTGCGGTGAGGCTGAAGCAGCCCCCGGCAGGGGGGGGGGCGGGGGGGGGGGAGGCAGGTTGCCGGAGGAGCCGTCTTCCTTTCCTCTCAGGCTCACTTCCTAAGGGTGGGCATCAGAATGACTTATATAAAATTAGCTCTTGCAATATATATATTTTTTTCTTTCCTTTCTTCGAGTTTTTCTTTTTTTTAAGTTTATTCATTTCTTTGGGGGGCGGGCAGAGAGGAGAGGGAGAGAGAGGATCCCAAGCGGGGTCCACACTGTCAGTGCAGAGACTGACACGGGGCTCCGACTCACTAACCTTAAGATCATGACCTAAATAAAACAGTAGGATGCTCACCTGACGGTGCCGCCAGGCTCCCCTCCTTTCTTAAGGCTTTAAATCAACTTCATTGAGGTCTAATTGCATCTCGTAAAATGCACCGATTAAGTGTATACTTCGGCGGTTCTGAAAATCAGGATCTAGAGTATTTCGGTCACCCCGAACAGTCCCTTCCTGCCCCTTTGCAGTCAGTAGCCTCCTCCCCTGCCCGCCCTGTCTCCAGGCGCCCGTCGACCTGCTGCCACCACTGTAAGTTATTTTAAATTGTACTCAAGTGTCATGGCAATAAAATGTATACAAGTAAAACACACATTTTTACATCTCGCTTCTTCGCTCGGCATCTTTCTGGCTTCTATCTCTGCTGTCTGCCCGCCAGTGTTTCTTTCCTTTGTAATGCTAAGGGATATTCCGCGGCGTGTACTCCACAGTCGGCTCATTCATTCACCTGTTTGTCGACTGACATTTGGCGTATTTCCAGTTTGGGACTCGTCTTAGCTCAGGCCTCTATAACAAGATGCCATAGACAAGGTGGCTTATAAGTGACGTGCACTGGTTTCTCACAACTCTGGAGGCTGGGTCCAGGACCAAACTGCAGCAGATTCGGTACGCACGGAGGGCCTGGCGACTGGGCGCCGGGTGGCCATCTTCTCGCTGCGTCCTCACGCAGGAGGTGGAAGGAGACAGGGAGCTCTCTGGGGCCCCTTTTATACGGGTCCCAATCCCAGTCATGTGGGGGGGATCGCCCCAAGACCCCACCCCCTACTAGAGCACATTGAGGATTAGGCTTCCATGTATGAATTTCGGGGGACATAAACATTCGGTCCATTGTAAGACTGTTACATTAAAACCGCTTTGTACGTTCATGTAGGCGTCTTTGTGTGGACATATATATGCATTTCCTGTGCTTAAATACCTACGGCCGGTATTACTGGGTCATATGTTTATGTCTATAGTTATGTATACAGTTATATACATAGTTACACATATAGTTTTACATAGTTACATATATGGTTATATATAGTTTTATATATAGTTATATATTAATAGGATTTATATAAAGACACATATGTTATATATATACATATGTGTATATGTGTATGTACATGTATAAGTATATATGTATATTATATATTATGTATTATATATTATACATATACATTATATGTATATTATATGTAATGTATATAGTTTGTGTATATTATATTATGTGTATATTACATGTTATGTGTATATTGTATGTTGTATGTATATTATATGTTATGTGTAGTGTATATATTATATGTATATTATATGTTATATATATATATATATTTTTTTTTTTAGTAGACTCAACACTCAGTGTGGGGCCCAAACTCATGAACCCCTGAGATCAAGAGTCGCATGTACTTCCGGCTGAGCCAGCCAGGTGCCCCAGGACATGTATACATCCTTTTAAGGAGAATTAGTGCCTGATATTATGGAAGCTGACCAGCCCCCAGAGCCGCAGTCAGCAAACTGAAGACCCAGGAGAGCCAACGGTCTGCGTTCCCGTCTGAAAGCCTGCAGGCTCAAGACCCAAGAAGAATTCGCTGTTTGGACTCTAGTCCCAAGGCTGAAAAAGAACAGTGTATAGTCCAGCCCAGCGGAGAAGCTGGAGGAATTTCCTCCTACTCAGCCTCTTTGTTTGGTTGAGGTCTTCTGTCGATTGCTTGAGGGCCTCCCATTAGGGAGAGCCATCTCCCTTACTTAGTAGGCCATTCAGACGCTAATCCCATCCAGAAACACCCTCCCACACCCATCCAGAATGGCGTCTGACCAAATGTCTGGGCACAGGGTGGCCCGGTCGACTTGACACACACAATTAACCATCAGGACATTCAAGCAAATCAGGACATGCAAGCAAAGACTCTGGGGGGGGGGGTGGGTGGGTCCCTGAGATCTTTAGGGTTCTCGGGGGTTGCTCTTTCTCTCTAGTTCCTCACCTTGTACCCAACCCACACTCCCTGACCCTAATCTCTGCCTCCCTGGACTGCACAGAATTTTCCGGGTCGGGTGCAACATGAAAATCCAGGCCTTGTTCAAAAGTTAAGATTTTCAAGAGAGTGATAGCAGGGTTTCAACCCAAGCGCGAGGCCCTTCGAAGCTTGGGACCCTCGGCACCCGCACGTGTCACCCAAGTTTTGAGGAGCTGAAGAGGCACGGACTTGCTTCCTCTCCGGCTCCTCGGAGTCTCTTGTTCGGCTTTGCCCGCCCCGTGCCGCAGCCAGAGGGCACCTTGGGGTAGAAAGCGGGGTGGTCACGGAACACAGATGGCTCCTTCCCCGTTCAGGGACCACGGCCCAGGGTGCTGCGTGTTCACGGCCTGAAAAGAGTTGGTTCATATATTTCGTCCAGTTTCCAAGTGTCGACAGCAGGAAAGTAACTTCAGTGATGAGTTTCTTGCCCTGTAGGTAGAAGTTACTCTTCATGTAAGCTGGACCACTCTGTGATCAAGGTTCTGTGTTAGGCAATTGAATTATTTTTTAAAATTACATTTCGCAGTAATACGTGAGTATATTCGTCCTATTTTTTTTTTTTTTAACATTTATTCATTTTTGAGAGACTGAGCACAAACAAAGGAGGGGAAGAGAGAGGAGACACAGAATCTGAAGCAGGCTCCAGGCTCCAAACTGTCAGCACAGAGCCTGACGTGGGGCTTGAATCCACAGACCATGAGATCGTAACCCGAGCCAAAGTCAGACGCTTAACTGACTGAGCCCCCCAGGTGCCCCGAGTGTATTTGTCTTCTAAAACGCGTGAGAGACTACGGATAAGGCTCTACTCCGATTGCATCACCATTGCCAGTTTCGGGTCTCTTGCTTCCCTCGTCCCCGCTGCTCAGGAGGTACTGGATGACCAGCAAGAGTGGAGCCTGGGTCTTGGCATTTCCCTGCATGTCTGAGGACCCATAAGAAACGCGGAGTCAGGGGAACTGTCTCAGTCTGTGGACTGTGCGACTCTTGATCTTGGGATTGTGAGTTTGAGCCCCATGTTGGGTGTAGAGATGACTTAAAAATAAAATTAAAACTAAGACTATCAGGGATGCCTGGGTGGCTGAGTCAGTTGAGCGACCAGCTCTTGATTTTGGCTCAGGTCATGATCCCAGGATCATGGGATCGAGCCCCCGTCACGCTCTGCGCTGAGCTTGGAGACTGCTTAAGTTTCTCTCTCTCTTCCCTTCTGCTTCAATCCCTCACTCATGCTCTCTCTCTCTCTCTCTCAAATAAATAAGTAAATAAAATGTTTTTAAAAAACTATTTAAGGGGCACCTGGGTGGCTCAGTCAGTTAAGCATCTGACTTCAACTCATGTCATGATCTCGTGGTAGGTGAGTTCGAGCCCCGAGCTGGGCTCTGTGCTGACGGCTTGAAGGCTGGAGCCTGCTTCAGATTGTGTCTCCCTCTCTCTCTGCCCCTTCTCCGCTCAAGCTCTGTCTCTCTCTCTCTCAAAAATAAATAACATTAAAAAAAATTTTTTTAACAATTAAAAAAAAAAAGAAAGAAACATGGAGTCCTTAGGCCTTCTGTGACCCAGCAGTCCCACACCTGGGCATTTGCTGAAGAGAAATGAAAACATACGTCCATCAAAAAAGACACACAAGAATGTACGAAGCAGCTTTGTTTACAATTACCCCAAACTGAAAATAAGCCAAATGTCTGTTAACAGGAGGATGGGTAAATACATTGAGGTATACAATTGTATACAATCTTGTGCGGCATCTCAAGGAAGAAACACATGATCCGATCCTGGGTGCAAAGGCTGCACAAATCTCACAGACAGAACGTTATAGCAACAGAAGCCAGAGACAAAAGTCTATCCTATGAGGTTCAAGAACAGGGGAACTAATCCGATGGTGGTAGAAGTCAGAAAGGTGGTGAAGGTGACCGCGCCCGGGTGGGGCGAGTGGACAGGAAAAGCAGGAGGGGACCTTGAGGGGTAATGGAATGTTCTAGATCCTCATCTGGGTATTGGTTACAAGAGCATATTTACTCTTCGAACGTTGATTGAGCTGTACACTAAAGATGTCATGCTCTGTGGCATTTTACTCAATTTTTAAAAAGTGAAAACAATAATGTAACTGAGTCCCAGGAAGAAAATAATTAAAGCAAGCATGAAAATCACAAGCACGTGAATTGGCTCTATGTGATGGATGCCTTAGACAAGGTTTAATTATAAGCATCATGATGACTTTTTTAATAATATATTTTAAATAATATACTATGTCAGTCTCTTTTAAACTTTTCTTTTCTTATTTTATTTTATTTTAAGTAAGGTCTACACCCAAGGTGGGACTTGAACTCATGACCCCGGACCTGGAGATCAAGAGTTGCATGCCCCAGACTGAGCCAGCCGGGTGCCCCTAGTCTATCTTAAATTATTTGAGGTCTTTAATTATGTTTGTTTTGTTTTTGTTTTTGTTTTTTTCTTTGCATTACTATTTTTGAAAGAGAAAGATCGCACGTGCACACGTGAGTGGGGGAGTGGCAGAGAGAGAGGGAGACAGAGGATTCAAAGCAGGCTCTGTAATGACAGCACAGAGCCCAGTGCGGGGTTCAAATCCACAAACCACGAGACCGTGAGTCTTGTGTCTCTCTCTCTGCCCTTCTCCTGCTCATGCTCTGTCTGTCTCTTAAAAATAAAAATAAATAAAAATTTAAAAAAAATTTAAAAGCTTATTTTGAGATCATATATTCCTATTCACATATTATCATTCTGCAACTTCCTTTTTCCACTTAGAAATATATCTTGGGGGGCCCTGGCTGACGTTGGGCACTTAACCGATGGAGCCATGCAGGCGCCTCTTGAAGTCTTTAATTATATTTGTAATTGATGTTTAGGTATACAAGATAAAAACACACTATTGTTTCAAGTTATACAAGGGAAATTAGATTTGTAATTAACATCTAAAATTTAGATATTTATGAGAAAAAGTACATGTTTAAGTTTGTTTTGAGGGGCGCCCGGGTGGCTCCCTCGGTTGAGCAGCCAACTTCAGCTCAGGTCATGAACTCACCATCTGTGCGTTCGAGCCCCATGTCGGGGTCTGTGCTGACAGCCCAGAGCCTGGAGCCTGCTTTGGATTCTGAGTCTCCCTCTCTCTCTCTGCCCTTCCCCTGCTCACACTCTGTCTATCTGTCTCTCAAAAATAAAAATAATTCAAAATTAAAAAAAATTTAAAAGCTTATTTGGAGATCATATATTCCTATTCACATATTATCATTCTGCAACTTCCTTTTTCCACTTAGAAATATATCTTGGGTGGAGGGGGCCTGGCTGAATCAGTCAGGAGAGCATGCAACTCTTCATCTCTGGGTCGTGAGTTCAAGCCCCACATTGGGCGTAGAGATTACTTAAAAAATAAAAAACAAAAACTTTTATTTTTTTATTTAATTAAAAAATTTTTTTAATCTTTACTTATTTTTGAGACAGAGAGAGAGACAGAGCGTGAGCAGGGGAGGGGCAGAGAGAGAGGGAGACACAGAATCCAAAGCAGGCTCCAGGCTCTGAGCTGTCAGCACAGAGCCCGATGCGGGGCTCGAACCCACAGACCCGGAGATCATGACATGAGCTGAAGCCGGACGCTCAACCGACTGAGCCCCTCAGGCGCCCCCAAAAAAATAAACTTTAAAAAAAAAGAAAGAAATACATCTTGAAGTTCTAACCATGTTCGAACGCCTCATTTTTGAACTGCTGCCTAGAATCTCACGATGTGCACGCTGCTGCTTTCCGTGTTACCCAGCGTTGGGCAGGGAGGAGGAGCTTAAGGAAGGGCTGTTTTATGATGAAAACTCACCTTGTTTCTAAAAATGCAAAATCCTTGAGGGCCAAAGAATTTGTCTGTACGTTGCCCGCATGTCGGGAGAGGCTACGTCATACGTATTGATTTGCTCTTAGTATAAAGTCTCTGACTCTCCAGGGCGCCCCTGAGTCAGGTCTCAGCCTCCCTGCCACTAAGAGGGGGTAGATCCAGGCCCAGAGCTACAGGCTTCGGCTCTGAAAAGCCTGAGCTCAGCTGAGACACGGAGCCTCCGGGGAAGGCTGTACAGTCAGGCTCCGGGGAAGGCCGAACAGTCAGGCAGAGGAATGGAAAAAGGAAGTGTGGAGAGGAAGGTGAGGAGGGAAGAAATGGAGGCGAGGCCGAGGAGAAGGCTGCTGGACCCCTGAGGATGGTCGGTGACCCCCCAGCCCCTTCTGACCCCACCGCCCTGCCCAAAACCAGCCTGCACGCTCCCTGGAACCCGTCCCCTAGCACACGAGTCCCTCTCAGAGGGTCACGAGGTCACGACTGTTTCATCACAGGCCATTTGCCTCTCTCACTTGGTGCGGTGGAATTTTCCGGAGGCCACCTGATGGGTGACGTCACCACAGAGTGAAGACAGAAGCAGACACGAGGAGGGAGGCTGCAGAAAGTAAAACCCTGTGCCCACCGTTCTCGTGGAAAACAGTTTTTTGTAGGTTTGGAAAATCTGGCTCTTTTTTCCGTAACTTGTTTTCAGGTTAATACATCGTGGGTTTATTGTTACTTCAAATAAATATGTTTTAAATGTCTCAGTAACTCCTGATACGGTAAATATTGATGGCATATCATCAGAAGCTTTTTGAGAATTTCAACAATTTTTTAAAATTTATTCATTTATTTTCGAGAGAGCGAGAGAGCGCACACGCACGAGCGCGCCTGAGCAGGGAAGGGGCAAAGAGAGAATCCCAAGCGGGTGCCAGACGTGGGGCTCGAACTCACAAACCGCGAGATCATGACTCGAGCCAAACTCAGGAGTCGGACGCTTAACCGACTGAGGCACCCCACGAAGTGCAGTGATGTTTAAAAATGTAAAGAAGTCGTTAGACCAAAACTTTGGGAATCTCTGCCCTTCGGTGTCCTCGGCCCGCGGGTGCCGAGCAGGTTCTCACTCACGGCCGGATGAAGCGGAGGCACAGCGGGGCGAGCGAGGAGGTGAAGGAATCAGGAGGCGTGGGTTTGGATACACTCAGGGAGAGAGGACCTACTGCCCCGGACGCCCGCAGAAAGGAGAAAAGCAGAGAGTGAGGACAGCACTCTCCCTCCTCCTCGTAGATGGACAGTGGTTGGCCTCCCATCTGTTCCGCTGGGATTCTTTACCAAGAACACTGGAGAAGGAGGCCAAGAGGAGCCTTCTGGGCTGTCTGCTGTCTTGCACCTGCTGCGGGTAGGCCCTCCAGGGGAAATTTGCGGCCTCGCGTTCTCCCGTCCCCTCCCCCCTCTCCCCACCACCCACCTCCAGATCTGAGGTTCTCCCCTATGACCGAAGGGGAAGAGATAGGCCAGGAACCGTCGAAAGGAAACCCGGCAAGTTCTGGGGAGAACAAGGGGTCGGCCTCGGGAGGAGGGAGTGGGCAGGCGGAAGTAGGGTCTGGTCTCCAGTGCCCGGTCGATGGCGGTGGCCAGTGTCTTGGGGTTACTACCCAACCCCTGTGGATGGCGGCTGGGGAGGGGGTAGGACACTTCCTCACGGCTAAGTCCTGGGACTCGGTGGTCCGGTCAAGCTGCGGAGCTTTGGTGCCAGATTCCACCAGGAAGGTCCCGGTCAGACGGCGGGGGGAGCGGAGCGTGCAGGGTGATGATGAGGGCTGAGACCTTCGCCGCGTGTGAGGGGCCAGGCGTCCTGGCCTCTCGGGATCTGGGGGAAGGAGACGTGAAAAGCGGTGTGTGCGAAGCCCTTTGGCAGCGTCCGAAGGAAGAGCTTGGAGCTCGAACGGATCGCCCTGCGGCGTGTGCAGCGCCCACGTGGCTCTGTGGCAAGGTCTGGCTCTAACTGGGCCGTGTGTCGGTCACACGTGTCACCTTCTCAAACTGGCCCCTCCCAGCCACTCGCGTCCACAAGGTCCCCTCCGCCCTGTGATTCCTTATCTCTGCCCAGAGTCGTCTCTTTCGCATTCCTTCATTCCACAAATATTTATCGATCGATCGCCTGCAAAGTGCCAGTCCCCGTGCAGGGGAGCTCACCGTCTACCCGACTGAGGCCCAGATCTGTCTTTGGGGCCCTCCTGTTGCCGGTGGGACACACACCTTGGCGAACGGTTACCCAAACAACTCGAGCATTGACAGAGGTGGTGCTCGGAGGAGGGGGGTCCCAAGGTCAGGCAGGGACGGGACAGATTTCCCCAGGAGGCAACGCTGAAGTCACGAGGGTCTCGAAGGATGGGGAGATCTTTAAAGGGAGTGGAGGGAGGGAAGGGAGCCCGGGCCCTGAATTGGAAGCAGAGGTGGGGTCAGGAGCTCAGTTATTCTGTCCACAGACACCCCTCCTGTTATCTCCAGCGCTCAACAAAGCATAGACCCGCAGTGGGTGTTTGGTGAATAAGACTTTCTTCTTAAACCGCGTGGGCGGTGGGTGAGGTAGCTCCCCCCTCCTCCCGAGCCCTCTGAGCTCCTGTCTCCCCGGGGTGGGGCGGGGGGCCGGGGCCGGCTAGGGGATGGCGCAGAAGAAAAGTAGCAAAGGCCCTCTCCCCACAGAGCTTACCACGGGGGGCGGGGGACAGCAGGACACCGCAAGTCTAATGTCTAAGTCAGGTCAGGCATGACCAGGAAGGAAAGGTTAGGGACGGGAGGGGAAGGGGTGTGGTGTCTCAGGGGTGACTCCCCGCCGCACGCTTGAGGGATCCCGGGCACGCGAAGGTGTAAGACTTGCCCTTCGGGGCCAGGCCGGCAGCTCAAGTGCGAGGCTCTGACACCAGGCGCCAAACGACTTGTTTTAAGACTAAACCATTAATTACTCTGCCCGATTGAGTCACCTTTTAATACGGTCAACGGCCCAAACTAAAGGCACCCACAGGCTGTGTTAAGTCGGGGTTGGCACGAGGATCCGGAAGGTTCTGCACCGTGGAAGGTGACGGGTCACGCCCCCTCCCCCTGTAGGCCCTCCGGACTTGCAGCATGGCGCGGGCGCGTTTGCAGCATAAATGCAAGGTGTCAAGGCGTGTGGCACAGAGTTGGTAGCTTCATCTAGGTCCCGGAACGCTGCAGCCAGCTTCATTAAACACCCCAAAGGTGCGGAGAGACCCCAAGTGCTCACAAGGCCGCCTGCCATGGACGGCCGACTCCACACATCATCACGAGTAGCCACTTCCTGGCTTCTCCCCAGACACAAGCCCAGTGAAGAAGCTGGGTGACTGTCTTCTGAGGCCTTTTTCTATACACGTAAGTCCATACTTCTGCACACGGCTTTTGTAAAGAAGATCTTATTCCTTGCTCTTTTACGTGAATTTACCGCGTAGCAACAATCTCCGCTGCTTTTCTGCACGAGTGTCCGTGTGTCCGTAGCCATCTCTCTCAGCAGCTGCACAGTCCGAGGGCGGAGGCGGTATGATGCTTAGCAACACTTCTCGTTCTTAGCGCCCCTTGTATTTCTTCTCCTGCGAGCCGCCCGGCCACGCCGTCTGCCCACGTTTCTGTGGCACCAGCATCTGACCTGTTTCGAGCGTTGGACCACGTGGGATCGCGCATGTGTGAGGTCCGAGAGGGAGACTCCTGTGACAGTGTCTGAATGCACGCAGTCCAGCCAACTGTCCCAGGAGCGTTTATCTTACGTTATTTTAAATTTAATTTTTTTTTAATTTTAGGGAAAGAGAGAGAGAGTATGAGCAGGGGCGAGGGGAGAGGCAGAGAGACAGAGAAGACACAGAGAGAGAGCGAGCGAGAGAGGGAGAGAGAATCCTAGGCAGGCTCCACGCTCAGCAGGGAGCCCGACTCGGGACTGGATCCCATGACCCTGGGATCACGACCCGAGCCAAAATCAAGAGTTGGATGCTTAACTCGCTCTACCACCCCGGCGCCCCAGTAGCATTTATTTTAAAATCCCTCCCATTTGAGGGGCACCTGGGTGGCTCAGTGGGTTAAGCATCCGAATTAGGCTCAGGTTGTATGATCTTGCAGTTCGTGAGTTCAAGCCCTGCGTTGGGCTCTGTGCTGACCCCTCGGAGCCTGGAGCCTGCTTCGGATTCTGTGTCTCCCTCTCTCACTGCCCCTCCCCTGCTTGTGCTCGCTCTCTCTCTCTCAAAAATAAATAAACATTAATTGAAGAGGGCGCTTATTGGGATGAACACTGGGTGCTACATGGAAACCAATTTGAAAATAAATTATTTAAATAAATAAATAAATAAACATTAAAAAAGATGTTTTTAAAAATCCCTGCCATTTGAAACCCTGCCTCTGTCATCTCTCAGGCTCCCTCCCAGGCCCGGGTCTGTGGCTGCCGTCTGTCCTGCCCCGTCGGCTAAACAGCATCTTCCAACACCAGTACCGGGTGGAGCAGGAGCGCTCGCAGCCTCGGTTCCACAGCTGCCTCCTCCTCCTGCCTTCATCCTGCACGGGGACTTGGGGTCTCTTCGTTCTTCCCCAGTCCCCACCCCTCCTCTATTTCCCCTCCCAACACCCCCCAAAAAAATCTTGCCTTAATTTTCAGTGGAATTACTGTGAATGGATAGACACATTTGACGATGACTAATGGGACTGAGATTAGGTCACTTTTTACGTCTAGAAGAAACAGTTAAGACAAAACAAAACAAAACAAAACCAGCTTCTCGATGCAGAGCCCTCAGGTTATAAACATAAAAATCCAGACGGGTGACCTGCAGCCTGGCCACAAGGGCATAGAGTCCTCAAAGACTCACCTGCAGCTCTGGCTTCTTCAACCTTGACACAGCTCGGGGGCAGGGGCGTGGCAGCACGAGGCCCACAGCCCTGGGGGGAGGCGCCCCCTCCGGGGTCAGGTGCCATTTCTTTTCAGTCCAGGAGTTGTGAGTATCAGCCCCGTTCCTCATAGAAGCTGTTCCCGTGAGTGGAGTCGAATAGATTAAAAGAAAGAAAGAAAGAAAGAAAGCTAATTCACATATCGATCATTATTAGGTATTTTCTTTTTCTTGTTTTTTAATTTTTTTTTAACGTTTATTTATTTTCAAGAGAGAGAGGGAGAGACAGAGCACGAGCAGGGGAGGGGTAGAGAGAGAGAGAGACACAGAATCCGAAGCAGGCTCCAGGCTCCGAGCTGTCAGCACAGAGCCCGATGTGGGGCTCACACCCACGAACCTGGAGATCATGACCTGAGCTGAAGGCCGACACTTAACCGACTGAGCCCCCAGGCGCCCCACTATTCGGTATTTTCATTGTTCAAAACATTTTAGTAGACTTTCACTGAGCAAATATTCATCCTCCTCTTCCCGTCCTAGCCAGGGAAAAAAGCCATAAACAGGCCACAGCCAGGTCCAACATCTGGAGATGAGGTCCGCAGAACCAGGGAAGCCAGAGGGGGCGGGCAGGGGGCTGGCGTGGTGGAGACAGGACCTTCGAGCTGAGGAAATCAAGTCGGTTGTCAAAGGGAGGTCTCTCACCAGCCGATACGTGAGCGAGCACGACTTGAATTGGTTTATTTATCTGCGGACTTATGGTCTGTGTCTTCCACTGGTATGAGACGCTCAGAACCGCTGGGACCTCGTGTCCCCAGGAGCCTGGTCCAAGCCTGCTGCACGGTGGGCTCTCCCTGCTGGAAAGACTAGAAGGAGAAGCAGGACCTACAACTCAGGGGGAAAGTGGATTAATCCAGAGTGGGCTGGCTACCGCGTTCCATGCAGTGTAGATAGACAGCTTCGAACGTTACTCGCCCTTGGTTTTCCTTAAACTGCCACTGTGGTTTCAGCGGGTCCAGGGCAGGGATTTTGTCCTTCTAACAAGCTCCCGGGCGTGACGGGGTGGCCTTCATCCCGGGATCTTGCTTGGCATTAAGTGACAGTGGCATTTGTTAATTTTTCAAAGTTTTTCAGGTTTTCCTTGGAAGATTTAAAAAACACTCCATTGAAATGGGTCTGGTTATCAGATGATAGGAAATTATTGATTTTGGGGGGGAGTGACAATCCTGTGGGATTAGAATAACAAACAAGCAAGCCAAATAGTATCTCTTAGGGGCACCTGGGCGGCTCAGTCTATTGGATGTCTGACTCTTGATTTCGGCTCACGTCATGATCTCATGGTTTGTGAGTTCAAGCCCCGAGTCAAGCTCCACACAGGGCAGAGCCTGCTTGGAATTCTCTGTCTCTCTCTCTCTCTCTCTCTCCCCTCCCCCACTCAGGCTCTCTCTTGCACACACTCTCTCTCTCTTAAAACAAATTAAATAAACTTTAAAAAATAAAGTATCTGTTCGAGACACACGTTGAAGTATTTCTGGTGAAATGATATGAAATGTGGGGTTTGTCTTAAAACATTGGGGATGGGGGGCGCCGGGGTGGCTCAGTCAGTTAAGCATCCGACTTCAGCTCAGGTCATGATCTCGCAGTCTGTGAGTTCGAGCCCCGCCTCGGGCTCTGTGCTGACAGCTCGGAGCCTGGATCCTGCTTCGGATTCTGTGTCTCCCTCTCTCTCTGCCCCTCCCCTGCTCATGCCCTGTCCTTCTCTCCTTCAAAAATAAATAAACGTTTAAAATAAATAAATTAAATAAATAAATAAATAAATAATAACAGCGGGGGCGGGAGTTGAGAGAGAGAGGGATGAAGTCTGCAGGAGCGGGACGAGGCTGTTGAAACAGGGGAGGGTCCGGGGGTGAAGGGTGGGTCACTGGACAAGTCTCTCTCTCTAAGGGTGTGTCTGAAATGTTCTATAATAATAACAACAGCAACGAGACAACAACAAATAAAATGGAAATAAGGTGTGAGACCGAAGCCTGGCCAAGCACAGGGCAGCTGCTGGTGTCATTCTAAGGACCGGCATTACCATTTAAAACCCTGGGGGTCGGCAGCTCTGTCGGAGCTCCGTTCAGAAAGAGGTGTTGGCTTCAAGGGTTCTTTGCTTTCGTTTCTCTCTGTTTTTCTTTTCTTTCTTTTTCTTCCCTCCCGCCTCTCTCTCTCTCTCTCTCTCTCTCTGTAGGTGATGTGATTTCATTCCCTTCTCCTCCTGTGGCCGGCCACGTTGCAGGACCTACCAACTTTCCTGCAGAAAACTATTAACATTTTCTCTTAACACAAACACTCGCTTACGAAGGAACAGTCGCAGATCTAAGGAGCCGCACTGTTTCAGGTGGAAGGGAGGAGGGCAGGAGCACGGGTGAGGACGAGGATTTGCATTTTCCCCGATTTGTACCTTTCTGTCGGCTTTCTAGTTTAAGGTATTTTTTCAATGACCCAGAAATGCGTGAATCCATTTTAGCTATAGAATATTCTTCGAACGCGTACAAGTGTACAGCTACAGAACGCAGAAGTGTCTGTCCCTCTCCCTCGCTTGTCCCCAGAAGCAAGCATCATTCCTGACGTGAACCGGCTCTTTCTCTCAGACTCTTTCCTTTTCCGTGCCCTCCCTGGGATGGCGTTTAGGAATTCCCTGCTTCCTCCGCAGGAGCAACCACAACTCAGAAGATGCTTGGAGTCCTTTCTCTTCGTATCCGAGCTATCTCTGCAAACAGCTTTATACGTATCTTATTCTTTGCTATTTTACACAAATCTGCAACCCAGCGATTTTCTAGGCCATTCTTCGACATCATTATCTATAGCTATATCTTACTTTTAAATATCTGCAGAATAGTATTTAATCAATAAACAAAAACAATAATCTTCTTCTGCGGAAACGGGGGGCGGGGGCCGGGGGGTAGAGGAGCCCAGGAGATGACTAAGACTTGAAAGTTTTGTTCTCATAGCAAGTGGGAAGGTATTCCAGAAGAATCTAGAACTTTTATCTTCTCGGGTGGAGGTGAATCTAGGACACCATGTGCACCCTGCGTGCGTGGTGATGAAAGGGAAGGCCAGCCAGGAGACGAACCCAGAGGACAATGCCCGTGACCGTGTCTGGGAGAGCCCAGCCTGTGGGCATGACTTCCCGCCACTTCCCGGGTCTAGCTGACTGCGGCTTCTTACCAAAGTTCAGCCACAGCAATGAACGCTCTGTTACTCGCTGTCTGCCTGTTACTTACTCATAGAAACAGGATCGTGGCACCTAAGTAGATGGGAAAGTCTCGTCTGTTACCGAAATCCACACCATGGAGCTGTAATTTTGAACACCCTTAGAAGGAGGCCGTGCTAGCTACTTGGGGACTGCCTGCTAATAGATGGAAACTCTCTCAAATGTCACTAGGGGCATGCCTTTCCTCGGCACCAGGCAGTAGGCTAAGGGTTACCCTGTCAATCCCCCCCCACTGCAAATTCCATTGACCAGCTACTAGGCACCGCCCATGATTGTAGGCTTTGGGCGTAGAGCAGTCAACGAAACAGACCTCACGTCTTCCCCCACAAGGTTCCGGGTCTGTGGGGACACACGGCGTCCATCAAATATGCAGAGCTGCGAGGGGTCAGAGTGCCACGGAGCAAGGAAGAGACTCCAGGCCAAAGACACAGCAAGCCCCCCGCGGTGCCACCCAGCGTGAGGAACGTCACCCGCGGACTCGCAGGACGACTCGGACAAGACAACTACCTACTCAGAACTTCTTCCTGTCATCTGTGGAGTAATAGCGGTCCCAGCTCATGTGAGCACGAGCCCCAAAGGTAGACCGTTTTCAGTGTAAGCAGGGGGATCTCCAAGAAGCTCTGGGTGACTGACCCTCCTGCCCCCCCACTGCTGGTCAGACGTCTGGGAACGGCTGCCTTTGAAATGCGGGTGACCCAGCTGGGCTCTCAGCCCTAATCCTGCTGCAAACCCTAACCTAGACCTTATCTCTGGGAGATGGGACTGGTGGTAGCAGGGAATGACACTCTCTATGTGTCGTTCCAACGTCCAATTCATAAGTGACATTAAAAAGAAGCATTTGGGGGCACCTGGGTGGCTCAGTCAGTTAAGCTTCTGACTTCGTCTCAGGTCATGATCTCACAGTCTTGTGGGTTCGAGCCCCGAGTCGGGCTCTGTGCTGACAGCTCAGAGCCTGGAGCCTGCTTCAGATTCTGTGTCTCCCTCTCTCTCTGACCCTCCCCCACTCATGCTTTGTCTCTCCTGCTCTCAAAAATAAATAAAAACAGAAAAATAAAAATAAAAATAAATAAAATCTTAAAAAAAATCTAATGAGAAAATGAAGCATTTTGTGGCAAAAACTTCACTCCTTATTCCAAAACCGAGTACAGTGGAGAGCAAAGAACTAAAAGTATAAAATGAGAAAGGAATAAACCAGTTTAGTAGTGGATATGGCCTTAACACCAAGACATGAAGAATCACAGTGACCAGATCTACTACCTAAACACTTCAAATATGAGATATTTCAGATATTAACAAATGGAAGAATAATAGCACAACCACCTGCCGCCCCCCTCCCCACCCCCAGGTCAGAAAGAATGCAGGACGGCCAGCTAAGCGCCCTAAGCAAATAGAAGTTGGAGTGTTTCCTTCTGTGCCCGCGTCTACTATAGTTCCCAGGCAGGGTACAGGTACCAAACTCCATATAAATACAAAACCATGTGCTTAGGCAACCTGTGGTTTTCCTCTCAATGGTGTGACCTGGAGACGGACGTGGGTCCCTGCAGAAGCTGCCCTGCAGGACCCGCTTCTGGGCCCACCGTTTCCTCCACCCACAGTCCACTGCATGGGAACCGGGTCACTGTCTCTTCCCTGTCACTTGCTGGGCACATGGCTCCGTTTTCCTGTGTCTCTTGGTCTTTCAGAACTTAGTGTCTTTGAGATCCATTCGTTGAGAGGCAATGAAGGGCGTATCCACCCAAGACTGAACGAGGGAAGGAGCACATGGGGGATTTTGGTGAATTTAAAAAACATTCATTGGGAAGGGCACCTGGGGGGCTCAGTTGGTGAAGCGTCCAACTCGGTTTCAGCTCAGGTCATGATCTCAAACTTGAACTCTCATGAGTTCAAGCCCCGCATTGGGCTCTGCGCTGGCAGCACAAAGCCTGCTTGGGGTCCTCTCTCTCTCTCTGCCCCTCCTCGGCTCACACTGTCTCTGTGTCCTCAAAATAAATAAATAAACTTTTAACAAATAAATAAATAAATAACATTCATCGGGCAAAGGTGCCAGGCCAGGCACTGTGGCTGGGATTCGGGGTGAAGGGGGCCATGGCCTCCAAGGTCCTCCCTTGACCATCCTTTCTTGAATAGCTTCTTCACCCACCGTCCCGTTTCCAAGCCTTAACAGCATAAGCGCGACCTAAAATTATCTCATTAATTTATTTATATCCATTACGCTCCTGGTAAGAATTCGGTTTCTCCGCATCCCGACCAGCAGTAGAAGTTTTTAGACTCACTGGTTTGTGTCAATCTGATGAGTAAGTGGAATAGATTCGGGTTTTAATTTGTATTTCCCTATCAGTGAGATTGAACACTTTTAAAGCTTTAAAGGACTTTTGGGTTTTCTTTTCTGTGAATTCCTGTTCATGTGACTCGCTTATTTTTCTACTTTCTCTTGTTCTATTGCTTGCCTTTATTCGTGTCAATTTCTAGAATTTATAGACTGTATTCTGAAGCACCGGGCATACCTGATTGGAATCTGTGGATGGACTTTTCCCTTAGAGTATCCCATGTTTTGCCCTAAGAAACTGTTCTTTAATGCCGTTAAATGCATTGACATTTTCTTTCATGGTTTTGTTATTTTATCTCGATTAGAAGTCCCGCCCTTCCTTGACATCATGATGATATTTCCTGTTTTCTTCTCAAAGTTTTCAGTACTGCATCTTCACACTCACTTCTTTCTAAAAAAAATTTTTTTAATATTTATTTATTTTTGAGAGACAGTGTGGGCGGGGGAGGGCCAGAGGGAAAGGGAGACACAGAATCCAAAGCAGCTCCAGGCTCTGAGCCGTCAGCGCAGAGCCCGATGCGGGGCTCGAACTCATGGCCCAGCGAGATCATGACCAGAGCTGAAGTCAGACGCTTAACTGACTGAGCCACTCAGGTGCCCCATTTACTTTTTAATCCATCTGAAACTTATCTTGTGAATGATCTAATAATACGGATTTAACTTAATTTCTTGTGATAGCCAGTTTCCCGGAACCACTTCTTGGCTGATCTATTTCTTCCCCACCTGGTTGTCAGCCCACCCCTGCCACGTGGGTTCCCGTAGGACAGTGGTCTTCTCCGAGCCCCCTTCTAACACTTCGATCCAGTACCACACTGTTCTGTTTGTCACTGCTTTAGAGGAACTGTTAAAGTCTTTTAAGGTATACCCTCTTTCATTTTATTCTGCAAAACTGTCTTGGCTTTCTTTGACTTTTTTACAAAAAGACAAATTCAAAAGTCTAATAGACTCCAAAATCTGAGATCCACAGAGAGCATATGGGTTTTAAAATCACCCTTGCTAGGTTTATTGGCCCATCCATTATTTTTTGTATTAGCTTCCATTGAGTTCAAAAATTAACTTGAGAAAATGACCTTATATAAAACTGCCTTATGGTTTTTTAGTAAACTGCTCTAGACTTCTCCAAAAAATTGTGCATTGTTAGATTGGGTTCGTTCCTCATCATTTTTCGGCGATTTTATATATCTTTATTTTAACAATATGTTCGCTTCTTATTTCCTTGTGTATTCCTTGTGCATTGCTTTTTTTTTTTTTATTTTTTTTTTTTTAGCGTTTATTTATTTTTGAGAGACATAGAGACAGAGTTCGAGCAGGTCAGAGAGAGAGGGAGATACAGAATCTGAAGCAGGCTCCAGGCTCTGAGCCGTCAGCACGGAGCCCGACGCGGGGCTCGAACTCACAGACCGCGAGATCATGACCTGAGCCGAAGTCGGCCGCCCAACTGACTGAGCCACCCAGGCGCCCCGTGCATTGCTTTTTAAATACGAATCTTTCCTTCAGTAATCTGACTGAAGACCTTTATTGATTGTAATGGTTTGTTGAATCTCTTGGATTTTTGATTTAGTCATCATATTATCAATGAATAATGAAATTTTTGTTTCTTTCTTTTTAATCCTTACATTCTCTATCCTTTTCTTTTCTTTCTTCCTTTTCTTTCTTTCTTTCTTTCTTTCTTTTGCACGGCTGAGTTTGTCTTGGAAAAGGGAAGTGGGGAGAGCTGAGATTTATACTGAGGCCATTTCTTTTGGACTTGAATGCCTTTGATTGTGTGTCTGGTCTTATTTTTTATTAAATAATTGTTTTTTAATTATAGAAATAAGACATGCCAGGGATCCAACTAAATCTACGTGTTAGAGCACAGAAAGACACTCCCTGGTCGCTGGCCAGGACCTGCAGCACCCAGTTGCACACAAGTAACAACAGGGGATTTTGTCGTATTCCTAATGTTAGTGGAACCTTGTCACCGGCAATAATCTTTTCTATACAATTGCAGTGGAGACTCTTTCTCAAGCTCTGTTGCTCTTGGAGGAAGAGATTGTTGATTGGTTTAAGCTTGAATGTATATGAGATTTTCTGAAATGTCTTTTCTGCATCCCCGATATTATCAAGGAGCCAAAAGTCTTTGTGGAATGAATTTTGTTTTCATCTTCAGAACCGCCCGCTGAGTCAGGTCTTGGTTCCGCCATCTGTCGAGCGGCAGGTGAGGCTCAAGAGGTAGGTCAGCCTTCCCGAGGGCACCTTGCCGGGAGACCCATGTCAGAATAGAAGGCAAATCGATCAGGCTCCGAGGTCTGTGACCTTTCTGCTCACCCTCCATGTGGGCTCCGGGAAAGTCCACAGGAACCTGGAGCTCGGCGGAGCTCTGAAGAGGAGCGGGCTGGAGGAAGAGTTGAAAGGGGCCAGCGACCCTGCTGGGTGTCTCCTTGGAGACAAAGGTCATCTTCGATTGTGCATCTCCAGGGCCTAATGTGATGGACTCCAAAGTGGAGAGACCCGGACGTCCCCACGGTAGCCCACTGGTCACATCTCCCTGTAAAGTATACAGCATCTCTGTGATTTTAGCAGGGCTGCCGGAGAAGACGCAGGACGCCCCGTTACCTTTGAATTTCAGATAAACAATAAACGCTTTTATCTTTTTTTTTTTACACAAATACTCTTTTAGTAGAAGTAGGTTATACAAATATGATTGCTTAGGGCATAACTTACACTAAAAAAGTATTTGCTCTTTATCTGAAATTCAAATTTAGGCCATCCTATACTTTTATTATCTATTTATGTATATCAATCCTATCTATGAAGAATTCTTTTTTTTTTTTTAACGTTTATTTATTTTTGAGAGACATAGAGACAGAGCATGAGCGGGGGAAGGGCAGAGAGAGAGGGAGATACAGAATCCGAAGCAGGCTCCAGGCTCTGAGCCATCAGCACAGAGCCCGATGCGGGGCTCGAACTCACAGACCCCGAGATCATGACCTGAGCCAAAGTCAGACGCTCAACCGACTGAGCCACCCAGGCGCCCCAAAGGAATGAGTTAAAGACACCACCAGGGAACAAGACAAACACAGCGTGGCACATTGTGAGTGTCCTTGGCCAGGTGTGGGGGGCGTGGGATGGGAGACCATTCTAGATTAGCAACTTGGGACCCATAACCAACAAATGCTCGTACTCTGGCCCGCAGGCCAGCGGACTTGGTCGGGGTCAGAGCCAGCGGAAGGCTGCGTGGACCCGGGGAACTGACCCCCCGCGGTGCCCAGAGCTGGTCCGGTGTGCAGGGATTCGCCCCAGTTTCGGCCCTCACTAGCAAGCGCCCTGAGCTTGCCATGCCTCCGTTTCCACACATCTAGAAAGGAAATGACTTTCGCAGCCTCTTGGGGTTTGGGGGAGGGGGAGGGGGAGGTGAAAAGCAGTGTCTACAAAGCCGTCGGTGGGCAGCCGAGGGGGAAGCCGCAGCCTTAAAGAGGGACTCACTTTGCGGGCAGCTCGGAGCCCACGTTTCCGGGGCCGTAGCCCTGGAGAAGGCCTGCCTTGCTCTCAGAGTGGTCTCAGCCGTTTCTGTCCCCTTCTCAACCCGGCCTCCCCCAGCCACCCGGGTCCCCGAGGCCTCTCACCCTGTGATTCCCCATCCCTGCCCTGAGTTGTCCTTCCGCGTGCCCTCACCCCACAAGTATTTATGAAACACGTAGTACGTGCCCAGTGCTGTTCCCGGCAGTGAACAGAACAGACTAAAAGTCCTGTCCTGGGGGGCCTCCAGTCCAGGAAAGAACCTACTAAGTGCAGAGTCAGACACGCAGTGTCAGAACCTGCCAAGCACCCGGGAGAAGGCTAGGCAGGTGAGAGGGGCAGGGGCAGGCATGGGCTGGCATTCCGACAGGAGGGACGCGAGGGCCTCCCAGGGCGCATCGGAGTCCTTACGATTTGTGGGATCTCCTTTATTTGTCACTGTTCTTGCGTCACCACCCACTCCCACTGGCCTCCGCAGCAGCAGCTTAAGAGCCCCGGGGGTGGGAGTCTGTTTGGGGTGGGGGTCTGTCCGGGGTGGGGGTCTGTCCGGTGGCTCACTACTGTGTCCCGACGGGATTACCTCAGTCCCTGGGAGAGTCAGGCACTGCGTACTTATTCATACAAGGGCACGGGAAAAGCCACCCGTCTAGCAATGGCCAGATCTTGAAAAGCAATTATGTTACAGTGGAAAAATCCCGAACTGGCTGATAGCCCCTCCGGAGAACTTCATCCCGGTGCCTTCCGGGGCTTTGCCCACGGCCCACTGCTTCCCGCTTTTATTTTGGCCTTAAGGAAAAGCTGGGAAATTCAAGCGGACCATGGAAAGAAGATGCCGGGTGCCCAGATTTCAGCAAGGATGGCAACTTCGCCACAAATGAATGCGATTCAGGCCCACGGTGTTAGTTACTACTGGTGTTTAATAACTTTATCGCCCGAGAGACGAGGATGCCTGAGGTCAGGATGACGATGCCATAGCGTGGGGACATGTTTCTAGGGGGAAGGGTCAGTGCCAGGGCGCTCGTATGATTTATCAGGGTGTTTTGGAGAGGGGGGTGAAGCTAATAATCGCCCTAGCTCACGAGATGCCAACCAGGGGCTCCCTAGGAAGCTCGCCCAGTGGTGGTGATGGGGGGCGGGGGGGGGGGAGAGATTTTGGCCCAGGGGACATTTGGCGAAGTCTGAAGACATTCGTGGTTGTCACAACTTGCGGGGGTGGGGGCGTTATGGGCAATTAGTGGGTAGAATCCAGGGACACTGCCAAACGCCCCACGCAGCCCCAAATGTCAACTGTGTCCAGGCTCGGAAACCCTGACCTGGTTTGACCTTTCACCTAGTGCAGAATGGGATTGGGGTTCACTTTTCAGGCCTTTTTGGGATGGATCTGGGTGAAATTTTTTTTAAATTTTTTTTAACATGTATTTATTTTTGAGAAACAGAGAGAGACACAGCATGAGCAGGGGAGGGGTATCGAGAGACGGAGACACAGAATCGAAAGCAGGCTCCAGGCTCTCAGCTGTCAGCACAGAGTCCGGCATGGGGATTGAACCCACAAACAGTGAGATCATGACCTGAGCCGAAGTCGGACGCTTAACCGACTGAGCCCCCCAGGCGCTCTTGGGTAAAATTTTAATCATAATTTAAATTTCCTTCTGCTGCTGCCTAGCCCTGGAAAAACAACAAACAAACAAACCAACAAACCAAAAAACCATCTCACTTGACCCGGGAAGCCCCAGAGTTAGCTACACCAGCATTTACCCACAATGCAATAGTGCAGGGCTAAGCACCCCCCCCCCCATCCCAGCCCCCGCCCCCGGTTTAGGGTTGCCACCTCCGCCTTGGTTTCAATGCTGTGTGTTTTTTAAGTGACCGAGCCATACCTGAATACAATCTCTTTTTGTTACAGCAGAAGAGGCAACCGATTCAACAAATTTGCATTTCTAGGCCCTCCTCGGGCAGCTACGTGAATATCAATGAGCCAACACTCGCTTTGTTCTCGCACTCAGCCCGGGTGTCGCCTTCCCTGGGCCTCCTTATTTCTAGCCCCGGGAGGCCCTCCATTGTGTGCGTATACCCTGATGTTTGGTCATTAGCCCCTTCCCCCTTAATGGACCGTAGGTTATTCCAGTTTTTCCTGTTATTACAAAGGGAGATAAAAGGACACCTGTCGGTCTAGAGTATTTCTGCGGACGACAGTCGGGGGCGGAAACTGCCGAGTCACGGGGTCTGCTCAGAGTTTAGACCGTGTTTAAAAACTCTCCACAGGGGTCGAAGGTTTAATACCAGAGCCATATATTATCTTAGTCCAAGTAAAGGTGCATACGTGTGTGGGTTAATTTCCTCCTGGGAGTAGAAGGAAGACCAGGCACTAGGCATTCCTTAACATCTGTTACTGTTAAGAAGAGACACTGTTTTATCAGAGCCCGAACCTCCCGTCTGATTGGACGGCGATAACTGTGTGAGGGCCAAGCCTAAGGTATGGTAATTACAGGAAAAAATTCTGTTCGCTGGGGACACTGGGGTCAGGCCCCAGCCCGGCACTTGAGCCGTCCCGGAGAGAGCCCAGAGTGTGGGCGCTTTCTCCTGCTTCCCGTATCTGCCCGGCTGTGGAGGGTGGAAGGTTATCAGAGCCCCGTCAGGTGGACGGAGGGAGGCAGCGATGATGAGCGCCGAGTTACTCACCAATTCCTGGGTGCTCACAGGGGGGCCTCTGGCGGGTGGTGGGACAGCTCTTGTCGGCGATGGAGGGTCCCGGCTGGGGTGGTGGGCCCTCCCCGAACTTTGGGACGGCACCTTTGAGGCTGGGTCTCTCTCTAAGGGAAGAGCTGCCCAGCTAAGTTACACGCTGTCTTTTGAACGCTTACCAGGCAGCAGGCTAAACATTTGCAGACAAGTGACAGCATCTGTGGAGGGCAAGAGCTGTCCCGGGAGCCGCCGTGCAGTCACGATGACACAGACCTGGTTTGCATTCCCGTGGGGCACCGGATCTAACAGGAAAGCTGGATTTAATATAAAAATCACACAAATACGTAGTCACAAAGTCTGGCGTGGGGGTGGGGCTGGGGGACCACTCACTCCCAGCAGGAAGAATAGCACTTTACCTACAATGCACCCTTCATTGGGCAAACTCTGCCCCCTTAGACCTGTAAGCAGGTGACCAGACTTGTCTGCAATTCCCCTGTCACCTACAGAGTAGAAAAAATAACCATAGCTTCGCTGTACTGGGCTGTGCCCGCACAATCTATCATCTACGGAAGATAGATCACCTCTGGGGGTCATAAAAAGCCACTGTCGACAATGAAGCCAGAAGGGTAGGCATGGACAAGGTCTTCTACAGGCAAATGGGGTACGCGGCCCCCCATTCATGTGGACGCTCGATGTGCACCCAGCCAAAGCCGCTGGATACGTGCCTTCCCCCTCGGAGCAGGAGGCACCGTCCTGAATTTCCAGATGATGAAATGGGGCCTCGCCCAGAGAACCTACCTGCCCGTGTTCCCCCTGGAAAGTGGGCGGAGGAGCCCAGATTTTTAGGCAGGACATTCTGACTCCCGGAATCCAAGAAGGGAATTATTGTACCCTACTGACATTAGGTTGAAATACTTGCCTTTAGGGTTGTTTAACTGCTGAAAGGTCTCTAGGAGGCGATTCAAAAAACTGAGAACTATTATTAGCATAAATAGTGCGAGCTAAAACCACCCTAATCCTTTTGTTAAGCAATCCTGGGATCAGGCAGAAGTCCCCACGCTGTGCGTTCCGGGAAATACCTGCTCCGGGAGATAAGATTATACATCAGCTCTCCCTTCAAAACCCCACCTCCCTGGTCCACCATTCCAATACTCTTAAGTCAGAAACTCTGCCCAGTCCCCACCTGTTTCTTGCTTTGCAAGACCCGCCTCAACATCCCCCAGCCAGGGCCCTCGAACCCTATAAATACCATCCCTAATTTCCCTAATTTGAGACTCTGTGGAAGCGGTGTTGTGCTTTACTGCGGGAGCGCCAATAAACCCACTTTTGCTTGATCGACAGGTTTTTCTGGTGGAATGAAAGTCTCGGAAAGCATTTAAAAATGTTTGTTTCTTATTTCACTAAATATAAATCGCTAGATGCGGTAGACATGGTGATGGCTCCCCAGAAGACGCTCACGTCCAAACCCCTGGAATCTTGAACCTTTGATACTTTGCAGACGTGATTCAGTTAAAAATTTTGAGATGGGGAGATCGTCCCGGGTTATCCATCGCGGGGGTGGGGGGTGGGGGGGGGAGGGCTGGTATCATCACAGGACATCAGCCATCAGCAGAGGCCGGCGAGGCAGGGCCCCTGAGCCGAGCACCCAGGCAGCAGCTAGAAGCTAGAAAGGGCACAGAAATGGATCTTCCCCTAAAAGCTTCTGAAAGGAGCCCTGCCAACTCACTTGATTTTATTATTGTTTTCTAATTTTTGTTTGTTTTTTAATGTTTATTTATTTTTGAGAGCGACATAGAGACAGAGCATGAGCAAGGGAGGGGGAGGGGCAGAGAGAGAGGGAGACACAGAAACTGAAGCAGGCTCCAGGCTCTGGGCTGTCAGCACAGAGCCCAATGTGGGGCTCGAACCCACGAATCTCGAGATCGTGACCTGATGCCTAACCTACTGAGCCACCCAGGCGCCTCCCTACCCCCTGCCTCAGAAATTCTGTTTCACTCCATGTGTCTTCGTCTCTTTCTACCACTGTTTATTTTGAAGTTGAAGCCTTGAGTGCCTCCCTCCTTTATAGCATGAAAAGTCTTTCCAGGAACGTCTTGTTCCTGTGCTGCCCCAGCCCCGGGACCGTCCAGGTCTCCGTGGGGTCCTGGTTCCTCTTAGCGCAGAACAGAATTTAGAAACCAAGATCTGGTTGCTAGGTGTGCTCGTGGCTACTGGGGTGTTGCTGCTCTTAGGCCCTCTCAGTGGACAAAGATGGGACACGCGTGTGCGTGCACAAACGTTTACACCTGTGTTTGTTTCTACATCTGTATTGAAAGCCGTGCATTCATATCAATTCTTTTTTTCTTCTTTTTTAATATTTACTTATTTATTTTTGAGAGAGAGAGAGAGAGAGAGTGGGGAAAGGGCAGAAAGAGAGGGAGAGAGAGAGAAATCCAAGCAGGCTCATGCTGTCAGCACAGAGCCCAATGCAGGGCCTGAGCCCACGAACCGTGCGATCATGACCTGAGCCAAACTCAAGAGCCAGAGGCTCAACTGGCCGAGCCACGCAGGTGCCGCCATCCTTTCCCAGTGCAGCCAGTTCCATGGGGTTCTTTGTACCAATTCCTCTCTTCCATATTTGAACCTCTTTTCCTTAATAGTAAGAAACGTGGATCCCGTGACTCTCAGTGTATTTACTTAATTTTCCCGGTCCTCTGTGTGCAGTGACTCTCCTGAACCACTGGACCCTGGCTCTCAGAGACCCTCCTTAGATGCACCACCCTGTTCTGAGCCGTCCGCAGGAGAGCTCCATCCATCCCCAGGTGCGTTCTGCATCTTTCGTTCCGTTGGGCATGATGACACTCTATGTAGGCTTTTTGAATCTATGTTCATCGGCCATATTGGGCATGGTTTTTATTTCTTAGAGTTTCTTCTCTGGTATCGTACGCAGGTAAATCTAGCCTCGGCAAATGAGATGGGCAGTTTTCTTTCATTTTTTTCCTCCTCTGGAGCCGGACAGGGATTATCTAGGTTTCGGTAGAACTTTCTCGGGACATCACCAGGGTCCTGTCGAATCTCCACCGGTTGGGTGTTTAGCTACGGGTCCAGGTGGATACGGCGAGGGATAATGTAAGACGCAGTCATGCAATGGGTACAGCTCTATGGTGGCCCTCTGAGGTGATGCTGGAAGGCTCTGTCTTCCCCGAAAATCGTCCGTTTCCTCTAAATTTTCACATGTGTTGGTATAAGTCTGCCTCACAGTAACCTCTATGGTACCGCTCCTCTTTTCACTCCTGAAATTTCGATTTTCTTTTTAAACGATAAATAGTATCCTTGAGGTTTTGTCTCTTTGTGTTTTTTTTTTTTAGTTTATTTATTTATTTTGAGAGAGAGTGTGTGAGCTGAGGAGATGGACAGAGAGAGAAAGAATCTTAAGCTGCCTCCATGCTCAGCACAGAGCCCGACGTGGGGCTCGATCCCACGACCCTGGGATCATGACCTGAGCCGATATCAAGAGTCGGGACACTTAACCAACTGAGCCACCCAGGTGTCCCTATCTACTTGTTTTTATTTTTGAAGAGTCAACTTTTGGTGTGTTGATGTTCTGAATTGATTCTAATCCATTTTTGTAATTTTTTCATTCTCTTCCTTCCATTTTCTCTGATGTTCTTCGTCTAATCTGTTGAACAGACATGTAGCTCACTGATGCGCATTTCGGGGTATGGACTTGCCCGTAGGCACTCCCTTAGCTGCATCCACCAGGTTAGCGTGGTGGGCTTTCGTTGTCGTGCAGGTGTAATATTTTCTCATTGACATTATGTTTCCTTTTTAACTCATGAATTATTTAGAGGTTTGTCTTCAACATTTCCAAACATACAGGAGGTTTTGGGGTTTTTTTCTTATACAGTGTTCCATGTAAACACAATAAAATTTGAAACCCAAGGACAAGAACAATGTGTTCCTAGCAAAAGTCAGGTATGCATTTCTTTGCTCGTTTACACCAAGGAAAACGTTTTAAACGTGTGCAGCAGGTGCATTCCAATATGACTTCTAGTCTGTGGGGTGGCAGTCAGTAAGCACGAATGTCCGGGCCCTGCGAAGACCTTCAGCTGCCCGCAGAGATCGGCACGGTCTAAGACGGACTTGAGGCGCTGGGGGAGAGAAGAGCTGCCTCCTGGTTCCAAGGAGCCTGGAGACCTGCGGGGACCAGAAAGAGAGCATGCAAGTTCATCATCCATCATGTATTCGTCCATTGAAAACCAGCCTCCCATGTCCAGTCTGCTCTCTGCAGAAGGATTCCTGCGGTTACTGATCCCCAGGCGTGGTCAGAAATATTTCCGAGGACACACGGAAACAATGGCAGAGTCAAACGGGGACTTTCCCATCCACAGGGTTGAGGATGACGTTAGGCAGAGGCTGTGCCACGGGGTAGCCCCGCAGCCAAACACTCGGGGAGGTCAGCGTGTGGTTTGGGACCTGCCTCTGTTGGGGGTTCCAGCCCAAGGAGCCTCAGATGGCATCTGCCTTTCCCTTGCCCACCCCCCCCTCCAGCTCCCCTAGGACTCCTGGGCAGATTTGTGTTCTCCATTAAATGACAGGGCTGCCACCATCCCTCAGGGAACTGGGGTATTTCCGGCAAGGCATGCCCCTATTCCTTTTCCCCGGGGTATACTGTTGAGGGGGTAGGAACAGACCCCCAGAGGCATTCACGCCTCACACTTTCTTAACTGTGGAGGCTTCCTTCCTGTGGCTCCTAAGCAGGTGGAGGCTGGGGAGAGATGAGTGGAGGAAATGTCTGCATCTGGGCACCGAGTTTGCGTCAAGGTGCTGAGGCAGGAGCCTCATGCCCACCATTTCATAATTTCATTTTTCAAGAAGCAACAAGTGAAGAAGCTCTCGATAAACTGGGAGACAGCTCGTCCCCCCCCCCCCGTCAGCTCTTGACGCCCACCCCCAAGAGCTCCAAGCTTCTTCGCTGTACACGTTCGTGGCCATGAACCCAGTTTCTAGAGTTGAGCAGCGACGGGTTCCTTTCTGGACCCCGCCACTCACTAGTCGTGTGCACATCACGACATTCGCCTCAGCCTTGGCTTCCTCACAGGCAAAACAGGAATAAACCTATTCGCCAGGCTGCTGGGAAGGTTTAACAGAATAGGAAGGTTATAAGGTGCCTTGTTTGGGGTCCCTGGGTGGCTCAGTTGATGGAATGTCTGACTTCGGCTCAGGTCATGATCTCTTGCGGTCTGTGAGTTCGAGCCCTGCATCGGGCTCTGTGCTGACAGCAGGAGCCTGGAGCCTGCTTCAGATTCTGTGTCTCCCTCTCTCTCTGCCCCTCCCCTGCTCACACTCTGTCTCTCTCTCTCTCTCAAAAATAAAAATAAATATTAAAAACATTTTTATAAAGTGCCTTCTGCCATGAGCCCTCTAAGAAAAAGAGTCAGAATTAGACGAAGGATCACAGCCCCGGCCACACAGTTTGCTGGGACAGAGCAGCCACGAAAACCACAGAGTCCCCAGGGCTGCCCCTCTCCCGGCTGCATCTCACTTCCAGTTCCATAACGCGACGTAAAGTGACGGGTGTGGGGCAGGAGCTTCACCGAAAGCCAGAAATCCCGCCCAGCTGGGAGCCTGGAGCCCCGCTCACACTCGTGGGTCCTCTGGGTGCCTCCCCCACAGCACAAAGACGGACTCGGCTCCCGAAGGGCCGTGACCTCCCTAAGGTCTGTCCTCACCGGCCTGGTTCCCCGACCCCATTCTGGGTGCCCACCTGGGACCTTCTGCCCAGAGAACTTTCCTGAAGCCAGGGGAGCAGCAAACCCATGTCCTGCAGCAGCAGCCGCGAAGAGTCTTGGCTTCTCCTTACCTCTCTGCCTGAGTCTGTTTCTTTGTCTCTAAAGTAAGGTCCCCCTAAACGACCCCCAAATCCCTTCCAGTGCAAAACATCCAAACCACCTTAATATAATAACATAATATAATATAATATAATATAATATAATATAATACAATATAATATAAATACTAATTAGTATAATAAAACATAATAAAACATCTTATTTTCTTGTTTTAAGATAACACTGATGTTGGAATTTCGCCCTCAGAAAAACCAGATCCAGCTACCACAACCAGGAGAGTTGACAAAAGCCTGTGGTAACAAGAGTTAGTTCTCACTGGGTCTTTACGGGGAGACAAGAGAGTGTGGCAGTTACCACAGTTCACAGAAGAAACCTGACTGGTGCCTGGGCAGCCCAGTCAGTTAAGCATCCAACTCTTGATTTCGGCTCAGGTCCTGATCTCATGCTTTGTGAGATCGAGGCCCCGTGTCAGGCTCTGTGCTGATAGCCTGGAGCCTGCTTGAGATTCTCTCTTCCTCTCTCTTTCTCTGTCCACCTCTCCCCGCCCCCAGTTAAACATTAAAAAATTAAAAAGGAACCTGAATCCTCTTCGGTCGTTATGGCTGGGAATGGTAAAACCAGGACTTGAACACAGACCGTTGACTCCAGACTCTGGCAGGCCCAGCAGACTGGTGCCCAAATCCTGACTCCACCACCGCAGAGGCCCTGGAGTGTAGAGTGGGATGTGTGTGGTCCCCAGGTTTGACCACAAGATGGCAAGCTGACTCAAGGCATCGCTAGTAACCGGGCGCAGGGTGGGTCGGTGGGTGTCACAAAGGTGTGTTGACACTCTGGCGGGTCATTTACTTTCTCTCTCCAGTCCTGGATCTGGCTTCCCAGAGGTTTGCAACAAACAAAGACAAAAAGGGAAATCAGGTCAGGTGGTATGGTTAATTTCCAAGGGGCTTCTCACCAGACTGAGAGTAAAGTTCCTACGGTCAGGTAAGACCCGGCCCCTGCTCCCTCCTCTGACGCTTTCTCAACCAGCTCAGCCGATACCTTCGGAGAAGGGGCTGTGGTCGCTCCAGGAGCCCTTCCTTCCTGTCATTCGATGGCCCCATGATTCGCAGAGTGGACGCCTCACCTGGTCTGTGCGTGGTGCTGAAGTAGCCACCAGAGGCCGATAACATAAAACCTGCAACTCCTGTTTGAGAGTCATTTCATTCATTCATTCTTCATTCCTTCCTTCCTTGCATTGTTCACCAATCCATCAATACGGATCCAGCCCCTGCTAAGTGCCAAACACTTGCAATGCAAGTAAGAGTGAAGCCATAAGACATCAGAAATATGCTGCAGCCAGCCTCTGATTCCGTTAGAGACCCCGAGACGTCCCAAATATCAATAGTGGTAATAAGAGTGTAAAGGAAACAGAATCGGCCAAGGATACGTTTAAAATTCCAGAAGGTGGCGTTACTGTGATTTCATATGTGAAAGGTAGAAACCGATTCTAAAACACGGCGTTGGAGCAAAAGGCCACCCATCGGGGAAAAGAAAAGCCTGGTTTCTATAAAACCCGGGTAAGCATCTTTTTCAGTGAGCAAAGTGCGATGTCATTAATCGGGTCTCCGCTTTGATTCACGGAAGGTCTGTTCCAGTCAGCTGATCACGTTAGTCACACGTCAGGTGGCGTTCTGTGTGTTTCTAGTGCCGTGTAATTATTTATATTTAGGGACGATCCCTGCCCCGTTTCCACTAAGCCGCGACACAGAAGGCCTGTAAAAGTGTAAAAATGGTGTGTTTGCTTATGCAAACCCGGCTTTCCCGATCTCTCCTCAGGGAAGAGAGGAGACTATGACTCAGATTCTTGGTCTGATTGGATGCTGTTCTGTTTTCGGAGGATGAGTCAGAGAAGGAAGGCTTCCTGGAGGAAATGACATCCAAGCCAAGACCACGACAGAGGGGTGAGTAGGAGCTGACCGGAAGTGGGGAGTAGAGCAGGGTAGGGAAGGGTACCCAAGAAAGGAGCAGCAAGTATGAAGGCCAGGAAGGGAAGGAACATTCCGGGACCTGAGCACCTGTCCCCGTATCTGGAACGTGGAGGGCGTCCTGGCCAGGGAGGGGGGCAGCCCTGAAGGCGAGAGAGGCAGGGAGCGGCCAGGGCAAAGCCTTAAGGAGGTCAGACGTCACCTTAGGAGCAGTGAGGAGCATGAAATGGTTTTAAGCAAAGGACTGACCTGATTTTCATTCTAGAAAGATCTCAGCGGCAGCAGCATGAGAAGCCAGGGCTGGCAGTCACGTAGGACATGGCCCCAGGTGGGAGCTGCTCGCGGCCTGGCGTAGGGTAGCCAAGTGGGGGTGAAAAGGGGGGCATCTGCCGAGCAGGATGGTGGTCGGAGGTGGACTAGGGAGGCTTGGGGGCCGGGGCATCAGGGACGCAGCCCCGGCCTCTGGGCTGAAGGGTGGGTTGTCCCGTCCTGCAGGTGAGGAAACCTGGGCAGGAATCGTCAGGAAGACAGCGGAAAGCTTCGTTCTGGGCACGTGAAGTGCGGGGCGCCCAAGAGACGTTCCCTGGAGGGTGTCCAGCGGGGAGTCGGTTGTGAGGGGACAGCGAAACTGGAGCCCCCAGCCCCTAGACCCGGGGAGAGCCACAAGAGGCCAGCCCTGCGGGGCCCGACATCGAGAAGGCGGGCAGGGGAGGAGGCAGGACGGCAGGGAGGGAATTTCAAGGAGGCCGTGGTCAGCTGGGTCGAGAGCACCTAAGCGGCCCCATGACAGAGAACTCATGAGCTCCAGTGGTCCTGGTGGGAGTGAGTGGCGGGGGTGGGGGGGGGCTGAGTGGGCGGGAGGAGAGTGGGACTTGAGGAAGCAGAGGCAGCAGGTGTAGACAACCTGGCTTCTAAAGGCAAGTAGAGGGGCGCCTGGGTGGCTCAGTTGGTTAAGCGGCCGACTTCGGCTCAGGTCGTGATCTTGCGGTCTGTGAGTTTGAGCCCCGCATCGGGCTCTGTGCTGATAGCTCAGAACCTGGAGCCTGCTTTGGATTCTGTGTCTCCCTCTCTCTCTGCCCCTTCCCTGCTCATGCTCTGTCTCTATGTCTCAAAAATAAATAAACAACAACAAAAAAATTTAAAGGCAAGTCAGGAAGTGCGGAGGGATGCTGGCCGGAGGTCAGGGGGTTTCTGCCCTCGTTCATACGGGAGCAGCTGTGCCTCTGAGGAGGCACGAGGAAGGGAGGAGGGGTGAGTCAGGAGGCGGAGAGGAAACTGAAGGTCCTGGGGCAGGTCGGAGAGGGCCCAGTGGCTCTTATGTAAGAGCAGCTGGCACGTTTCTGCCCTAAACCAGGAGAGACGAGGGAAGGGAGCCCAGGGGGAGGGGCCGCGGGATGACCACGGGACCGCACCCCTGGGCGCTGGAATCGGGGAGCGAGTCCCCGGGCATGAGGCGGCTTGTCTCCGAGGTCTGAGGCAGCTGGCCCCAGAGGGGAGTCGACTTGGCCCGCGAGTGCCGACCCGGCCCAGCGCCAACGCCCCGGCTCCCACACACCCAGGCTGGCAGCCCAGGGCTCCCTTCCCTGCAGCCCGCACGCAGGGGGAGCCCCACCCAGCCCCAGGCCATCGGAACGGGCTCGAGAAAGTCGTTACCAAGGGAATTCTTCAGCAACACTTCAGGTCGTGTCTCTGCAGAGAGCGGATGAGTAATTGACACAGAGCCCTAATCTCCTAATCCCGGGCAGTGCCAAACCCCGCCGCGGCCCTGCCCGCCTCCCCGGCGCTCGGGCCTCCGCGGACTGAGCGAGGCTAAAGAAAAAGAAAGGGAGGGAAGCGGGGAGGTGGGAAGGAGAGGAAGAAGAAGATTCCTTAATGTCGAGGCGCTTTTTTTTTTTTTTTAGTGTATCTATTTTCAGAGGGAGGGTGCGTGCAGGGAAGGGGCAGAGGGAGAGGGAGAGAGAATCCCGAGCACAGAGCCTGACAAGCGGCTAGAACCCACGAACCGTGAGCCAAAATCAAGAGGGGGATGCTTAGCCGACTGAGCCACCCGGGCGCCCCCTTAGGAGCTTTACGGGGTGGGGGGGGGAGTCACTGAGCGGCTCATCCCACCCTCCCACATACCCAGGCTGGGGCTTTGGCTGCAGCTCTCTGGCACAGAGGACCCTCGTCCCCAAGCGGGCTCAGTTGTAGGGGCAGCGGACGGAGTCCTGACACAAAGCCCGTGTAAGTCAGCTGGAACTGGAAGTCGGGATGGCTCTCGCGACAACCCTCCGTGGGGCACCGAAGTCGGGGGCTCTCCATGCACCCCAACAACTCCAGAGCAACCCCGGTTCTGCAGGTGGGGAGCCGAGGCTCAAAGAAGGGAAATGCCCAGGCTTGCCCAGCAGTGAGCCGCAAATCCGGAATCTGAGCGACTCCCGAGGCAGGGGGGCCGGGGGGGGAAGGGGGGGCGGGAGGGGGCATCGTGGTTGCAGGAACCCCACTAGCTGCGCGATCTGAGGAAGGTTGCGAGGACCTACCTCACAGGGTTGTTGTAAGGTTTAAATGAGTTCACATTCACAAAGTAGGCAGAAAACGTAAGTGCTATATTTAGCTTGGCCATTGCAATTTGGGGGTCATCTCCCCACCTTCCCATCTCCATCAGCACCCCAACTTCAAGGCAGTCCGAATGAGCATATAATCTGAATAAAAAGGGTGAGCCTCTTTAGATGCTGCTTTAAAACAAATTTCTCCATTTCCTAACCCTCCTCTTTCCTGCAGAATTTCACAAGCTGTTGCTCTATATTTTTTCTTTTTGGTTGTTATGGTTATTTATTTTATTTTAATTTTATTTTACTTTATTTTATCTTCATCGGGCTCTGTGCTGACAGCTCTGATTCTGGAGCCTGCTTCAGATTCTGTGTCTCCCTCTCTCTCTGCCCCTCCCCTGCTCACCCTCTGTCTCTCTCTCTCTCTCAAACATAAATAAATATTTTTTTAAATTTATTTTATTTTATCTTAAGTAGGCTCCACACTCAACATGGGGCTTGAACTCATGACCCTGAGATCAAGAGTCGCATGCTCTACCGACTGGGCCGGCCAGGCTTCCCCGTTGTGGTTATTTTAATTAAAATCATTTTGGATCAAAGCAAGAGCTATCTGAAGATACTCTTTGAACAAATCTTAACTTCCTAAACAGGAAGAAAAGTTAATAAAAGGTATTAGCCACATTTCTAGGTCACCACTCGGGCAATTTCACCGAACAACCAAAACTGTCTTTTTATTATTATTATTTTTTTCATTAAAACAATTTTTTTAATGTTTATTTAGTTTTGAGAGAGAGACAGAGACACAGAGTGCCATCAGGGAGGAACAGAGGGAGAGGGAGACACAGAATCCAAAGCGGGCTCCAGGCTCTGAGCTGTCAGCACAGAGCCCGACACGGGGCTCGAACTCACTAAGCGTGAGATCATGACCTGAGTTGAAGTCGGACGCTCAATCGACTGAGCCACCCAGGTGCCCCCGAAACTGCACACGAAAATGAGGACCAAAGATGAGTGAAGTTTGCCTCAATCAGTATAATTTCATTCTCTTCGCTCTGTTGACTTTCACCCCTACTGCCATCCTTACTGCAAAACCCTTTGAAAGATTTTGTTCTTCTATTAGACGAGAGGCTTTAATACTTTTAAAGGAGGAGAAAAGAAGACCATCCAAAATGAAAAAATAAAGATAAAAGCGTGTCTTTCTCCTACGACTCCCCTCGACTTACACCGGATGTGTGGGAGTGTGGGGGTTCCCGCACCGACTAGTTCTAGCCCCCTGGGCGTCAGCGGGGTGCTCCACAGCCCACTTCCGGAGGAAACACTTCCGCCTGAATCCGTCATTCAGCATCGCGGTCCACCGCCCCGCCCCCGCGCAGTACCTCTTGGGCTGGGAGAAGAGCAGAAGACCCAGGTCTGGCCAATCACAGTGCCCCATTTCCCCAGCCACGGCGAAGGGCCCGGGACACGTGACCCAAGTGAAGCCAATCAGATTCCTTGAAATTGGAGGCAAAGGGGATTCGACTTCGAGGGAAAGCTCTGGAGAGAATGAGACGCGGCACTCCAGGAAGGCCTGAGTCTTATTTTAGGTCAAGAGGCGAAGGCAAATTCAAAGTCAGCTTCCTTAGTATTCCCTGGGCTTCTGGCAAAACTCGAAGCAGGTTGGTAATAAATGGAGCTGGAGCTCTCGGCTTGAGGTGAAGACGCAGAGCTCTCTTGCCAACTGCCGGTCAACTTCCACCCGGCCACCAGGGCGGAACCTGCTCAGAGGCGACTCGGGCAGGAGGAGGCCTCGAAGGCTGGGACTCCTGTGGTCAGGGCTGCCATTCCGAGTGACGGTGACCTGGCCCTTCGGTAAATCATACTTGGTTGTCTTAGAATTTGACCCAATCGGATTCCTGTCTTCCTCCCTGAAGGACAGGAAGGAGGTGGGAGTCCAGATGTTTTCCTCGGCAACGTGAAAAAAAAGTGATTTTTGTGGAGCCTGCCTGGGTTGATATCGGAATTTGGAATCACTGATTTATGAAACAAAGACGCCTAGGTATAAGGTGAAGAATTCTGCCGACCGCCAGAAAAGCTTTCTTACAAGGCTCTAAATATCCCTACGTCCCAGAATGGGCTGCATCTCCTCCTTGGTCTCGTTTTATTGAACAATAATTTTTAGACGTTTGCATCCGAGTTGACTTATGTGTGTATTTCTCGTGTACACTTTGCACTGACAACAAATAATATATCAGTTGTTTTTAATTACTCTTAGGAGACTCTGTGCCTCTGAATGTCACATTGGGGTGCCTGGGGGGCTCAGTCGATTGAGCATCTAACTTCGACTCAGGTCATGATCTCACAGCTCGTGACTTCGAGCCCTGCGTCGGGGTCTGTGCTGACAGCTCAGAGCCTGGAGCCTGGTTTGGATTCTGTGTTTCCCTCCCTCTGCCCTTTCCCTGCTCGTACGCTGTCTGTCTGTCTGTCTCTCTCTCTCTCTCAAAAATAAATAAACATTAAAAAAATGTTTTTGAATGTCATGTTACATGGAGAATGGATGACATGGGGCCCAACCTCTTATTGAGGTGTTTTTTTTTTTTTTCTTAAGAGAGAGAATGAGCAGAGGAGAAGGGCAGACAGAGAGAGAGAATGGGAGAGAATCTCCATGCTCAGCACAGAGCCCACGTGGGGCTCAGTCCCACAACCCCAGTATCACAACCTGAGCCAAAATCAAGAGTTGGACACTCAACCAACTGAGCCACCTAAGTGCCCCTGTTCAGGTTTCATATCTGTATTTCTCTCACAGTCAGGGAAAGTGAACCGGGCCTTGCTGGCCACCAGACCACCACGTTTCCGACGGAACATAAACGGTGCTCAGAGGGGTCTCTGACGAGGCCACACGGAGACCAGGAAGATAATGAAACAGTCTCTCTTCTCTGGTGAGTGACTGCTAACTCGCCAGTGTCTGTTCCAACCCTGCGTTGCTCCAGTCTGGTCCTGCTTCACTTGTTAAGACAGTCGCCAAAGTGCCCAGCGTGTCGGCAGTGTCCAGTCCGCGACTAGCCTGGTCCTGGCATCCCTCCTCAGAATCTGCCGGTACAAGCTCCAACTCCCCCAACCTCCCCTTTGCTAGCCTCTCCCGAAGGCTCCTCTGGTCCTTGCAGCAGCAGTTAAAGAAGCCCGTTTATTCCCCTGCAGGAATGTTCCTAATAGGATCTGGTCGGTACGTAACACAACACACGCGTGTGCACACACGTGAGCTACTCGTACCGAGGAACAGAATCACAGCTCGACCTGGCTTAACACTGCGGAGTGTCTTCTGTGGAGGCACAGCGGGCACGAGGCGCTGGGGGCTCCTGCTCTGTGTCCGGCTCTCTGGGCCCCACTTTCTTCCCCAGCTGTGCCTCCTTCTCAGGCTGAGGGCAAGCCGGCCATCTTGGATTCAGTCACCGGGGAGAACAGCAGAAGGGCTCTTGCTCCGTGCGTCCCACTCAGGAGGAGGACACCTTCTCCAGGAGGAGCCCCTCAGCAGGCATCTGCCTTCTTACCTGATCGCCCATAATTACGCCCCTTCCCTCGGGCCCAAGCCACCTGCCGGGAGGGAAATGGCCACCATGACAAATTAATCTCAAATTGACTACCCCCTTCAAAACACTTGTTCAGAGGGGCGCCTGGGTGGCTCAGTCGGTTAAGCATCCGACTTCGACTCAGGGTCATGATCTCCTGGTTCTTGGGATCAGGTCCTGAGTCTGGCTCTGCGCTGATGGTACCAGAGCCTGCTTGGGATTCTCTCTCTCCCTCTCTCTCTGTCCTGTCCCCGCTTGCTCGCGCACGCCCTCTCTCTCTCTCCTTCATAGTAAATAAATAAACTTGAAAAAAGCCACTTGTCCAGAGTGGACGCCTGAACAAAATCAGGGGTCTCTGAGGGAGGGGGAAGAGGATGGGTGTTGATCGGACAACCCGCAGGGCCTGGCTGGGATGAGGGCTGGGAGGGCCTGTCCTACAGCGAGCCATTTGTACGCACCTCCTTGAACCCGGCTGCTGGCTAAGACAAGCTGGCGTGTCTGCCCGGGCTAAGGTTTCTCACTTCTCTAACGGCCGTGGACCGTCTCATAGTAACAAAAAAAGAGAATTTCAAATAAGCTTCAAAGTCCAGAATTAAAAACAAAAAAGACAATTCCATCAATTTGAAAAATGAGCGGGATGATCGCCTCTGGATTCTTTCTGGCTTTTCCAATTCATCTAGAAGTTGGCTGGGAGGCGACATGTGCGTCTGGAGTGCCGAACGTGACGAGCCCGGGGGTGCAGCCAGGCTTGAGATCGTTGGCTTTTCAAACCCCACTGCGGGTGCATGAAACACCCTCCTGGCTCAGGCTCATATTGATCAAGCGAAAAAAATACTGCCAAGAAAACTTGGCGGAGTCCGAGGTGATTGGGAACAAAGACTATAATTCCTCTCTTATTAAAAAGAAAACGTCTAAGAGGCAACCCTTGACAAACAATCGGCTTCTTCAGGGGCCCCTGAGGGGTCCCGGGTGACGGAGAGCCCCATGTCGTTTGCAAATCCAGGTAGGGTTACTGCCTAAGGACAGAGAAACTGGCTCAAGTCTCCGTCTTAAATCCTCTCCGCTGACCCAGCAGGAAGACCCCCAGCCCGGCTTCCTGTACAGCGTCTCCCAGCAAGCAGGGAGTCCTCTGCCCCCAAGGAGACGAAGTTTAAGCTGTAATAAGTCGGGGAGGAGAAGGATTTCAAGGGGCTCCTTGTAAACCGCTGAAAAACAGCTCAGTGTGAATGGGACCGTGCTGCCGGGGACCCGGGGACCGTCCTAGACTCTCAGGGCGGGTTCAGCGGGTGTTCCCAAGCGGGGGGTCTAACTTACGGGTTTGCAAAGTTGCAAAAAGATCCAGAGGAGGTTGGATTCATGGGTCGTGAGAAGGGACTCCAAAATGCCCCCTTTCCAGCCCGTCGGAGCTTAGAGACCAGGGCCAGGCTGCGCGAGCCGTCACACGGGGCTTTGAGGACGCCGCCCGGGCCTTCCTAACTCGGAGGGCGTCTTCCCATGGCACACTCAGTGTCCAGGACGCCGGCCAGGGAAACGAACGCCCTCCGTAGAGCAGCTTTGGAAACATGGGTGGAAAGGAAGCAAAAGGCGGTCGTTACAAAAGGCAGTCAGGAAAGGGTATTTATTGACTTGAAAGATTCTCATAAAGTGGGACGGGCTTGGCAAACTCCGGAAGGGGCCAGAAGGAGATTTCAGGCATCGCCGTCCATATGGTCTCAAAAGCAGCCACAGGCAAGATGTAAATAATGTGACTGCCGTCACTGCCGCAGCAGAGTTAAGTAGTCGTGACAGAGACCATATGCCCACAGAGCCCCAAATATTTACTATTTCCGGCCAATTAAAGGAAAAGTGTGTGGACCTCAAAGTGGGTGGATTAGGAGCCTGTCGAAGGAAGGAACTCGGGACAAGCAACCTCCTTGAAGACCCCTACTCTCAGCATCATCGAAACGAGAGAGGGGGGGCCTGGGTGGCTCCGTCAGTTAAGCGTCCGACCCCGGTTGGGCTCAGATCACGATCTCACAGCTTGCGGGTTTGAGCTCCATGTTGGGCTCTGCACTGACAGCACAGAGCCTGCTTGGGATTCTCTCTCTCCCTCTCTCGCTCTGCCTCCCCCTCAAATAAATAAATAACCTTAAAAAAATGAGAGATGGACTCAAAGACAGAAACCGTCAGCCACTCAGCCACCCGAGCTAGAGAGTTCTGCCGGTGTCCCTTCAGGGGAAGAAGCTTAGATCTGGGACTGGGCGATCTTGGATGTGACCGACTCCCTCTGGGACCCTGACTCACATTCCCCAGCTGCATCTAAGCAGCAAGCCTGTCTCCCTCTGGGCCCTCTGGGGTCCGGTCCCCCCACCTGACCCTGAACCCCACCGATTCAAGTTTTCACTTTAAGTTCCCGTAAAGACGGCGTTCGGTGTTTCCCCCTCCAGTGTCCGTTCGTGCTCCCTGTTCTCTCCCCAGTCCCCAACAGGTGTCTCCCCGAGTTTGCCCACCCAGAGGAAGGAGGGGGCACGGGACCTCGGGCTCGGCCGTTCAGCGGTCCTCAGCACCTCGGCCGCGGTGATGGGTCGGGGACGGGCAGAAGATCTAGAAAGAGCCAAGGACAGGTCAGAAGACGTATGATGAGGAAGTCAAAGGAAAGCCTCCAGCTGATTTGCAACCCCAGGGGAGACCTGTCTGAGAACGGAGTCAAGGAGGCGAAGCCAGCAGCAGAGAAAGAAAGACACCCCGAGGAGGTCGTTTCATGACCTGGGTCCTTAGCACCGTGTCTACCCCCGTCTGAACTTCTCCGTCTTCTGAACCAATTAAATTTCCATTCCGTTCAGCCCTGTTGGGGCTGCAGCTCCGAGTCTCAGCTGGCACACTCTGCCTCCAATTCACACAGGTCTCACGCCAATTCTTTTTGTCCGGAATGCCCGTCGTCCCAGTTACTTACACCAATGGGGGTGTCCATCGGTTGTCTCTGTGGGAGGAGGTGTGCTTAGGGCCCCCAACTGGAGTGAGCTCTTCTGTTTCTGTGTTGACTTAAAAAATTAAGTTTCTCTGAACACACGCAGCAAACATACATGTAAGTATGTACGTCCGTCTGTGTGCGCTCGCATAGACGTGGCAGGGTCACGACGACTTTGGACTTGGACTTGGGGGAGAGTCTTTTTTCTTTTCTGGCTTGAACGCCTTCAGCCCTTCTTCCCTCTTGCCTCCACGTTAGCCCCCGACGTGGAAGCAGCCCCGCAGGAAATCTAACATGCGGTCCCTCCCTGTGACCACAGGATCATGGCTTACACGTGTGCCCTTCTAGACGCTCTCTGCCTTCTTCCTCGTTGCTTTTCACACCGAGATCCTGTTACTCATCCGTACATCTTATTCTCCTCACTCCACCCGCGGAGGGGCGCCCGGTGGCTCAGTCGGTTAAACATCTGCCTCTCGATTTCAGTTCAGGTCATGACCTCAGGGTTCATGGGTTCGAGCCCTGCGTCGGGCTCCATGCTGACAGTGCGGAGCCTGCTTGGGATTTTCTCTCTCTCTCTCTCTCTCTCTTTCTCTCTCTGCCCCTGCCCTGCTGCTGCACTCTCTCTCTCTTTCTCTCTCAAAATAAATAAACACTTAAAAAAAAGAGAGAGAGAGATTTTGGTTAAGTGGCTACGTTCAAGATAAATACATAAAAACACGACATTCCACAAAATAGAAACAAAGGAGACACGCCGTGTGTCTGAGTAAGAACAGGCAGAAAATTATGATATAAATTGAATATAATTCCAGTTAAGATTCCAATAAGATTTACTTTTTCTCAGAGAAAGCATGTGGTGAGTTGAGTTCTGTCTTCCCAGCAGATACGTTGTGGTCCTAGTTCCCAGTGCTTGTGGACCTGACCTTGAGAACACAGTCCTGGCAGATGTCGCTACGACATAAGTGAGGACGAGGTCAGAGTGGGGGACGGGGGCCCTTAATTCAAGCTAACTGGTGTCCTTATAAAACAAGGATCAGAGGGGCGCCGGGGGGGCTCAGTCGGTTAAACATCTGCCTCTCGATTTCAGTTCAGGTCATGACCTCAGGCTTCATGAGTGTGAACCCCATGTTGGGCTCTGCGCTAACGGCATAGAGCCTGCTTGGGAGTCTCTCTCTCTTCCTCTCTCTCTGTTCCCCTCCTCGAAATACATAAATAAACTTTAAAAAAAAAACAACAACAACACGAAAAAGCAAGGGGTAGAGACCCAGGGAGGAGACCCCCATGTGAGGACGGTAGAGAAAACGGGAGCGCGTGTCTACACGCCAGGGAGCGCCAAGGGCTGGCCGCAGGCACCGGGAACAGGGGACGGATTCTCCCGGGGAGCCCGCAGAGGGAGCACAGGGCCCTGCTGACTCCTCGGGGTTGGCCCTCCGGCCTCCAGGACCGTGAGAGAAACAAATATGAATGAGTGAATAAACTTTAAGGTCGTGACTCAGAGGGGCAGATAGAAATTTTCTGGGCCAGGAGACGGTGTGCCTGGAAAATTCCTCCAAACTGTAAAAAAATATAAGGAAAGATAAGATAATAAAATAAAATAAAATAATAAAATAAAATAACAAATAAAATAAAATAAAATAAAGTAAAATAAAGTAAAATAAAATAAAAAGCTGGGCAGAGGGATTGGGCAGGGAATCGATTAAGAGGGGGAACTCTCATGGGGCACCTGGCTGGCTCAGTCCGTACGGCATGTGACTCTTGATCTTGAGGTCATAAGTTCAAGCCCCATGTTGGGTGTAGAAATGACTTAAATGTTTTTTTGAAGTTTATTTATTTTAAGACAGAGAGAGAGAGAGAGAGCACGAGCAGGGGAGGGGCAGAGGCAGAAACAGTCCCATTTGTGCCATCAGCGCAGAGCCTGACAGGGGGCTCGATCCCACAACCATGAGACCATGACCTGAGCTGAAATCAAGAGTCGGATGCTTAAACGACTGAGCCCCCCGGGCGCCTCAATAAATAAATAGTTTTTTTTTTAAAGGCGGGAAGCTATCTTTGCAGGCAGCAGCTCTGAGGCCTGACGCAGAATCCGCGTGGCTGGAACCATGGCGTTTCAGGAATCGGCTCCCAGAGGCTGGGGGCCCCTCCAGCCCCACCTGCCCCCCCCTTCCCTAAAACACCCACTTCTGCCACCTGTCCCCACACCTCCCTTTCACGTGCAAGAGTCAGAGGTGGATAGTGTTCGGGCCCCAGGCTCTCGGGGCAGAGCTGTGGTCCACAGGGATGCAGCCTTCCAGGGCCGCACCGAAGGGTTTTTCCTACCTGGAAGCCATGAGAACCTTCTCCTTCCACTCGTGATGCTCCGATTTCCCTGAATCCGTGGGAAGGGGCCCACTTCCTACCCCTCCTTCCTCAGTGGCGGGCCGGGCATGAGGGGGTAGGGTGCCAGGTAACATACAAAATGCCCGGATACGTTAGACTTTCAGACGAAGAAGGGATACATTTTTAGTATAAGTATGTCTCAAAGATTGCATGGGATATACTTATGCTAAAAGTTATTCATCGAGCATCCAAAATTCAAATTCGAGCGGGCCTCCTGGACTTTTATGTGCTCCGTCTGGCGCCCCTAAGTGGAAAGCTATCAGAATCTAGAATCAGTTTCACCTGCTCCAGACGCGTGACCTTAGACTTGCTCGTTACCCTCAGTCTTGGCGACGAGGAGCGGCTGCTGGCCGTCGTCCCCCCGGCGCCCTCGCCCACACCCACGGAACCGGCGGCCTGGGACAGCGAGTGTTGGAGCGAACGGGAGACGTGTTGGGCTGCTGAGCGAAAATGCGTGTTTGATTCGTAGCCACAGGCAGGCTCTGGGCTCTGAGGGAATTGTGTTGACACAATCACCCTGCATCAGGGAAAAGTGTTAAAAGACATTTTTCAGTCTATCCTGTCCAAGGGGGAAGCCCGGAAGACGCAAAGTTTTTAATCCTTTTTTTAAGGGACTCTGTTTCCTCGGCATCCAAAGCACATTGTTGTTTGTTTGCTGAAGCACTGTGACGAAGGACCTGGTGTGTGCCACGCGCCACACGGAGGGTTGGCGGGGTATCCTCCTGAACCTGGGCGAAGATCTTGCTTCTTCGCGCCACCGCAGACCTCACTTTGCAAAGGCGATTCAGAGAGGTTAGGGAACCTGTTTAAGGGAGCACAGCGGCCAGAGATGCGCTGGGTCTAGGAAGCAGGACGTCCAGGTTCCCATGTCTGCACCCTTACCCACGGTGCCACGTGGCCACCGCAAATGGCCCACTTCCTGTCCGTCTGGTGACAAAGCCTGGCGCCTCCGGCAAGCTGGCCCGGAGCGGAGAGCTGCGTGTCCATCACCGTGCCGTCCGCGGGCTCAGCGGGGCGGGTGCTCGGACTTCTCACCGCACGCGCTGGCCCGCAGAGCCGAGTCACTTCCCTGAGACCCTTCCCACCCCGCACCCTTGGGACCAGGGACCGAGAGGGCGGCGGGAGGCGGTGTGGGCCCAGGAGAAGGAAGTCCCCATCTCCCGGCTTCTCCCCGCACCCCACCCGCTGCCGGTGACACCAGGCCCCTGCTGACTGTCCTCGTCGTCGACGACACGTGGAAGAATATCGGAGGCCGAGTTACTGTCCCGGTGGGCCCAGCGGAGCGCACAGGCGGGACCCTGCTCAGAAGGCCCCAGTGAGTCCCCGCTCCTCCCTGCGGACGTCCTGAAATCCGCCTGAAATCCACCTGAAATCCGCCTGAAATCCGCCTGAAATCCACGGCGTGGTCCCTGTCATTGTGCACCAGCCCTGCCAGCGATGCAGCCGGGCGTCCTGGGAGGACTTTCCCTTTTTTTCCCTTTTTTAAAAAGTTGTCTTTGGAACTGCAGGCGAGGCGGAAACCCCAAGGGAAGGCACGTGGCCTTCCTGCTTCCTGGTTGCGTCTCGAGGCTCCGCGGGTGCCCGGCTTCCCCCCGACGGCCCGGAGCCCCTCAAACAAGCCGGGAACCTACACCCCGGTCCCTGGGGCTGCTCGCCTCTCAGGCCGGAAAGCGGGGAGCCGCCATGAATTGGGGTGCATGCAGATCCGCAGGCAGGAACGAGGTGCAGGGCGGGGGGCTCAGGCCCCCCGCCCCCGTCACCTCCGCGTCAGCCAGGAGCGAAGGCAAATTCGAGAAGGGGGATCGCTCACCCCGGGTCCCACGGCAGGAAGCGATGGGGACCCAGAGCCCTTTGCCGGAGCAGCAGGTGGCGTTAAGTCGATGGGACGAGCTTCGTGGAGCCCGTGAGCCTGGCTCGCGGGAGGATGCCAGCAGGTGGAGGCTTTCACGCACGTGTGAGGACGGTGTATCCGCGGGGGCAGGGGCGGCAGGGGACACCGGGCGGCTCAGGGGCAGTGACGACTTCTGCGGAACGGCTCTCGGACAGTACGAGGAGCAGGAGCCTGTGGGTGTTCCCGCTCCCTCCGTGCTCCCCAGCTCCTGCGAAGCTGCCAGTCTCTGCGAGGCCTCAGGGTGCCGCTCCAGGGGGTGCTGAGCTGACCTCCGGGACACTTGGGCAAAATGGTCACCTGGCCGCACTTCCAGGCTGCTCTCCAGAACCTCCCTCGTGAAGGCGTCCCCCCTCCCACACCAGGAATAGGAGTGACGCTCACCCCCAGGGACGGAGCCGCGCAGAGGCGAGTCTGCATGAACGAGGCTCACTAACCTCACCTTTACCTGCCGTCAGTTTCCCCCACAAATCCCCTGGTCACGTCCCCAGCTGAGCATCGGTCAGAGCTCAACCTTCTGTCCCTTGTTAGAATGCCACATAAGCCCCAAGTCTATTCCCGTCTTTGACTTTCACTTTTTTTCCTGTGAACTCCGGTGCACGCGAATATTAAGAAAAATCGCTTGCCTTTTCTCCTATTGAGCGATCTTTTGTTAGTTTAATTCACAGGCCCCCATGACGAGAATATAAGAGGGTAGAGGAGAAATTTTTCCTTCAAACAGGGATTCTATAACAGGTGGTCTTTTGTGCCTGGATTCTTTCACTCAGGATAAGGCTTTCAAGGTCCATCCATTCTGTAGTGTACGTCAGTCTGCATTGCTGTTATGGCTGAATAACGGCCTACGGCGTGGATAGACCACACTTATTAATCCACGTGTCGGTTGTAACAGGCATTTGAGTTGTTTCTGCTTTTTGGCTATCACGAATCACAGTGCCGTGAGCATTCATGTACAAGTTAACAAATATTTTTTTGGAAGTTTATTTATTTTTGAGAGAGATAGAGACAGAGTATGTGGGGGAGGGGCAGAGAGACAGGGGGACAGAGAATCTCCAGCAGACCCCGCCCTGTCAGCACAGAGCTCCACGTGGGATCAAACTCATGAAACCTTGAGATGGTGACCTGAGCTGAAACCAAGACCCAGATGCTGAACTGACTGACACACCCAGGCGCCCCTAAAAATTTTTTTTCAACGTATATTTTTAGAGAGAGAGAGAGAGAGAGAGAGAGAGAGAGAGACAGGGTGTGAGTGGGGGAGGGGCAGAGAGAGGGAGACACAGAATCCGAAGCAGGATCCAGGCTCTGAGCTGTCAGCACAGAGCCCGACCCGGGGCTCGAACTCATGAACCACAAGGTCACGACCTGAGCCCAAGTCGGACGCTCATCCGTCCGAGCCCCCCCGGCGCCCCGTGTACAAGCTTTCGTGTGGGCACAGCCTTTCCTTTTTCTCAGGCGAACGCAGGGACGGAGTTGCGGGATCACACGGGGACTGCACGTCTGACACTTCGAGGAAACGCCGGGCTGGTTTCAAAAGTAGCTGCGTAATTTTACACTTCCAGAAGCCGAGGGGAGGGCTCCGATTTCCCCGCGTCTTCCCCAGCCTCGCCGCTGTCTGACCTTTCACCCCAGCCGTGCTTGTGAGTATCCCGGTGTCTTCTTCTTCGGTTCTGACTCGCACCTGACGGTTCGCGACGGGGAGCAGCTTTTCCCGTACTCACCGGCCACTCATCCGCCTTCTTCGAAGAAAAGTCTGTTGTGTCCTTCGCCCAGTTTTAGTTGGGTTCTTCGTCTTCGTTTTGTTGAGCTGTCAGCTCTTCGTAGGTTCCGGTCAGATACGTGGTTTACAAACATTTCCGCTCATTACCTGAGTTCTCATATCGCTTTCTTATCGTTTCCTTTGAAGCACAAAAGTGTTTAATTTTGAGAAAAGTCTTAGTTTGTCTATTTTTCTTTGGTTACTCGTTATGTGGGTTGCTTTGCTTTCGTAATCAGAAAGAAAGGCAGGGGCACCTGGGGGCTCAGTCGGTCAGTTAAGCCTCTGACTCTTGATTTTGGCTCAGGTTGGTCTCACGCTTCGTGAGTTCGAGCCCCGCGTGGGGCTCTGCTCTGCCATTGTGGAGGCTGCCTGGGATCCTCTGGCTCCCTCTCTCTCCGCCCCTCCTCTGCTTGCTCTCTAGCTCTTCCTCTCAAAAATAAATAAACATTAAAAAAAATTTTTAAAGGCATCGTTTACAGAAAAATAGGCCCAGATGGAATGCAGTTTGTTTCTTCAACCTTATCCTCGTCCTCGAGGAGCTGACGCCCAGCCGACATTTCAGAGGGACTTCCCCTCGGTGGCTAGGAATGCTTTTTTAAATCTTCTTGGGTTCTTTTCCAGGTTGCTGGGCAAAGACGCTCATATTCTGATGAACCAGATGGCCCGTGAAACAGCTCCGAATTGAAGTCATCATATAACTGTGCTCAGGAATTCTAAAATTAGTGAAGTGTAAGCCATTTCAGGCTTTCTGTTTTCTGTGTCTCGCTGGCTCCGGCGGCCGTGTTTGCTGACTGGAGGAGAAGCCCAAACACCGGCAGATGGTTAGTTGTGCTGTTTGAAGTCAAGATCATCAAATCCCGCCTAATCTGGAGAAATACGTACCATATGTGTTCGTAATAGCAGAACGCTGGGGAGCATCGAGGCATCCTTCAGTTCGGAAGTGGTTACATTGTGGTACACCCAAACTCTAGAACAATAAGAACCAAACTGGGTCGAGGGTAGAGAACTGAAAATGTCGAGGGAGAAAAGGCTTCTACTCTACCCTCTTAGGTTAGGTGACAGGGGGTTGTGAATTAAACCACAAAAGCCAGGATGACAGAAGAAAAGATGTACAATTTTTTTTTTTAATATTTATGTGCCTAGGGGTTCACAGAAAAGAAGGGAAATTTAAAGAAGTGGTTAGAATCAAGACTATATACAATTTTAGCAAAAGAAAAAGGGTTTAGAACTCAAGGGGTAAATTGCGGGGAAGTGGCTAGGACATCTGTAGGGGACTGAGGGAAGAAGAGGACCGTGTTATAAGGTCTGTTTATGCTAACTCATCCTGATTGCAGCTTCTGTCTCTGATGGCTAAGAGTCGCTTTCCTCCTCCTGGAACGAGGGAGGAGGGGACATCTTCTTCTTCAGGAAATTTATGTCCTTCTTTGAGGCAGAAAAGGGGAGACCAGAGAACTCTTTCTGCCTCCCTTGCCTTCAGCTCAAAATAATCCTTAGGCCAAAGTGGCAGCTTAGGTGACACATCCTGATTGTCTTTATGGGGATTCGATTACAGTACCATGAAGGTGTACACGGGGAGGAAGGGCCCTCCGGAGGGAGGAATGGGCTTCTAGGAGAGCCTCGGGGCCTTTGCACCTGCTGTTCCACCTGCGCAGAGGCTCTTCCCATAGCTGTGCCCTCACCTCCTCCAGATCCACGGTGTCCCCTGCCCGCTCCTGACACACTGTGGCCGCGTCTCTCTCCCCTAACCGTCTATAGCCCCCAGTCGGATCGCAGAATCTGATGACCTCCGCGCTCCCAGAGCCCACGCGGTGCCGGAGCCTAGCGGGCCCGCCGGCACCAGCCACGATGCGTCCCCCCACCCGCCCCCTGCGGACGCGCGTGCTTCCATGTCCCGGCTGCTGTGACTCATGCAGCTCTGAGCACCGTGTGCAAACATCTCTTCGGGGCCCTAAAATTCCAAGTCTTTCGAGCTTATGCTCAGAAGAGGAGTTACCGGGCCACGCGGGAACTCCGTTCTGAAGTGTCCGGGGACCCGCACGCTCCGGTCCGCGGCACCTTCTCGCCAGCGAGGGCCCCGGTTCCTCCACATCCACCCCAACACGCGCTGTGTTCTGTTGTTTCGCTGTTCGTTGGTGTTTTCGTGGTTTTCTCTAGGAGCCCGCGGGGGCGGGAGGTGAGATCTCCGTGGGGTCGGCGTGCGCGTTCGCTCGTCGCGTGGGTCGACCCCGCCGAGCTCCCGCGGAGGAGTGTTTGCTGAGTGACGAACAGACGGGGCGGAAAGGCTGGAAGGACAGAGTCAGGCGATGCGGTCGTGGCTGGGCAAGCGAGGCGCGAGCTCCGGCTGAGGCGGCCTCCGTCCGAGTGCGCCCGGGCCGGTGGGGGGGACGCGCTCAGCCAGCTCTGCCTCGGACTCCGGCTCCGGTCACGGTCGCGCGGTTCCTGAGCCCCAGCCCCCGGCCGTGGCCCCCAGCGCGGAGCCTGCTTGGGATTCTCTCCTTCCCGCGCTCTCTGTTCCTCCAAGGCTCCTGCTCTCTTTCTCTCTCTCTAAAAAATAGATTCACTAAAATAAATAAATGCACACAAGGGGAGCGCGTGGAGCCCCCCCTCCGGGCCCCCGAGTCCCTCCCTCCTCAGCCTTCCGAGGTCTCCCCAGGCCCAAACCTGTTGCCCCCCGGGAGCAGGGCTGTTTCCTGAGAGGCCGGGAGTGAACCGGGGGGGGGGGGGGGGGGGGCTCGGTCCCACAGAGACCTCGGGCCTGGGGGGCGAGCAGAGGAAGGACGAGGGGACGCGGGAGGGGTCCCGCCCCCAGGGAGCTTGGAGTCTCCCGGGAGCCCCTCCCCAAGTGGAAGTGACGCAGCTCACCTCCCAGAGCGAGGCCCGGGCTCCGCGGAGGGGACCTCGCCCGCCCGACGGCGGCCGTCCGGGATGTCAGACGGTGAGTTAAGGATTTTCCCCAGCGCGTGAGTCTAGGAGGGGACGGGGAGGGGCTCCAGGGACGCCCGGAAGAACCACGCAGGGGCGTGTGGGGACTCGCTGCACCCGGAAAGGCCTCTGGAAGACGCCTGGTTTCCTGGGGAACGCTGCTCACAGGGGTTCCTGCGGGAGGATCTCAACCCCTCCGCCCCCACGGGACACCGGGTGCCCGCAGATGTCTGGGGAGGGGTGAATTGCAGGTTTGGGGGGGCCCTCTCTCCGGGCTCCCGAGGGTCCAATGTCCTCTCCCATGGCCCTCATCTGTGGAGGAAAAGCCCAAATCCCGTGGATGGCCCGCAAAGCCTCTGTGGCCATCACCCGCTCCCTGTCTCTCACCTCTTCTCACTCACTGGGCCCCAAGTACACCAAGCACCCCTGTCATGCCCCAGGCTCCTGCCTCAGGGCCTTTGCACTTCCCATCATGCCTCTATACTCTTCTGCCAGGCTGTCCTCATGATTTCCTCCTCAGCGAGTTCCTCCCGGATTGTACCGTTTGCTGGTACACCAACCACCCCACTCCCGGACCCCACACCCACACACATCCCTCTTCCCTTACTTACCTGTCTCCTTAGTACATGTGTGCACCTGACAGGCTATATATTGGACTTCTCCCCCCCAGCCGGGACGTTTGGGTTGTTTTCCATTTTCTCAGCCCCAGCGCTCACCACGGTGCGCAGAATAAACCCTTGAGGGAGTGAGTAAGCACTCAAACCTCAAACGCTATTTGTTGATAGAGTAATGGCGTCATTACGGCTAGCACTACGGAAGCTAGTTGCTCTCAGCGATAAGAACATCACCGCCGCTCTTCCTCGAGGGCCCTGGAAAGCGGAGTCTTGGAAACCGAGCGCCTCCTGGTCTCTGAGACGGGCGCTGTCTGCCACCTGGTGGTTCGATCCGGAACTGCAAGCCGCACAACGCGTCCCAAGAGTCCTTCCAGGCAGCTCCGCCGCGTTCGTTTCTAAAGCGGTATTGGTGTCCCTGGCGAGGACGCAAACTGGCACGACCCCCCCGAGGGAAATGTGGCAAAACCTAACAAAACTACACGTGTGCCGCCTTTGGACCCGGCAATCCCACGCCCGGGGAATCCACGCCCAGATAAACCTCCGGCAACACAGAAACCCTTCCGTGCACAAGGCTGTTCGCTGCGCCGTTATCTGTCTTTTCAGACCGCTGGAAACCACTGGCTGTCCAGATGGAACAGCGGGACAGGGTACTCTCCGTTTGGTACGTCCACGGGATGGGGTGCAGAGCTAATCCAGGACCTGCTGTGGGATGAACCGACGAAAAGAAAGCAAAGCCCCAGAGCGTGCTGATAACGGGGCGTCCTCACCTGGGAAAGGGGGGCCGTGAGAAAACCCAGGGATCCGTTAGTCTGTGCAAGGGAAGGGTAACGCGGGAACCACAGAGGCGCCGCGGCGCCTGATATAAATACATAATCAAATAAACAGGGGAGAAAGGGCAAGTCTTTCCTAGGGCTGAACTCCAGGTAATAACGGGAGAAGGAAAGAGAATTAGCAGACACCAATACCACTGAAATCGCTACTGCCGAAAAGCCCCACCGGCACGTGCTCACGCTGGCGGGTGGGAGTCTGAGGGGCCGATTGGCAGAGACACCAGGGAATCCTCGAAGGCAGTTCTTTGTGATGGAGAAGAAGCCGCAGACGCCACCTTCATCGAGCCACGAAGGTCGGAAACAACAGAGCTGGGGGCATTCACCAGGGCAGCACATCACACCTCTGCTGTTCTTTTTGGTTTTCTTAAGTTTATTTATTTATTTTGAGGGTGGAGGAGGGACAGAGAGAGAGAGAGAGAGGGAGAGAAAGAGAATCTCAAGCAGGCTCCGCACTGTCAGCACAGAGCCCGACGCAGGGCTCGAACCCACGACCCGTGAGATCATGACCTGAGCCGAAATCAAGAGTCAGACGCTTGACTGGCTGGGCCGCCCGGGCGCCCCCGTGTCTCTGGCGTTCTGGCCAAAAACTCACCACCTTCTTCCTGTTGTGGGAAAACGAACATCGTTCAACCCAAACGGATATTCTCCAACACAGCTGACCACTAATCTTCAAAATCGCCAAGGTCACAACAGCCCAGCCCGTTCCGCTTGGGGGGAGCCCGAGGCGGGCATCCCCAGGCGCGTGGGCTGCTGGCCGGGGCCCCAGAACAGAGAGATGGGACCAACTTCGCACTAGTTGGTGAACACGGTTGCGCCCGTAGTACCGATTTTGGTTGTCACGATTCTCCCACGGTTGCCTGGGAGGCCAACGTTCGGGGAAGCCGGGGGAGGCGGGAACTTTCTGTGCTGCCATCGTCCGCAAACCTGAAATGAGTTCCAAGGAGAGTTTTCGAGATCTGTATGGAGCGCCCAGGATGCGCCCACTCTGTCCCAGAGCCGAGGACGCAGCAGTCACCACGGCAGGCGACCACCCTTGTCCGCATGAAGCTTGCCAGCCAGGGGGCCGGGACAAGCAAGAAACCGCTCAACAAAAAGCATAGCGTCACACCGTGATGGCATCGCAAAGAAAACAAACGAAGTGGGTGATATGGCGGGAGCAGGAGGGGAGGCCAGCCGGGTTGTCAGAGGGGGCCTCCCCGAGCAGGGGACCCTCTGGGCCATGACCAGAGCGCCAAGCACAGCAGACAGCACTGAGACGTCTGGAGGGAAAACCTACCCCCTTGGAGAGAAGCCATGTGCAAAGGCCCTGAGGCAGCGATGGGCTTGCTGTGGCATAGGTGGGAGGAGACAGATCAAAGGGCTGCCTCTGTATGTTTGGGGGGAGGGCGCAGGGGCACACGCCCTGGAGTGTACGTTACAGGGACTTCTTGATTCTGTACCCCTCTCGAGTAGAATATAATGTGAAATCTCGCTGTAAAATGTTGGCCATTAACCCAGTTTGGTTTTTTTTTTAATTTTTTTTTAACACTTATTTATTATTGAGAGACAGAGCATGAGCAGGGGAGGAGCAGAGAGAGAGGGAGACACAGAATCCGAAGCAGGCTCCAGGCTCTGAGCTGTCCGCACAGAGCCCGATGTGGGGCTCGAACCCACAAACCATGAGATCGTGACCTGAGCTGAAGTCAGATGCTCAACCGACTGAGCCGCCCCCGCCCCGGAGCCCCCATCCTGAGTTTTAAGAAACGTTGTTGGTGGCCAAAGCATAGCCTTTGCCATAACACCGGCCCTTGGGGCGTTTCTCCAGGGAGGTGACAATACGCCTGCCACCAACGGCCGCACAGAGCAACGTGCAAGAGGCCAGGCTGCAAAGGAGCACAGCGTCCCTCCACACGAGGAGGGTTCACGTCCTCGGCAGGGGACGTGCCGCAGAGAACCACTGCGAGGGAACTCGGGGTGCTACGTGAGTGAAAAAGCCAACCTCAGGGGCCACAGGCTGGGTCGCTCAGTCACGCGACGTCCTCCGAACAGCAGAATCCTGGAGACGGAAACAGGTGGGTGGTGGCCGGGCGCGGGGTGGCAGGGGAGGCCGTTCTGGTGCCGTTGAAAGGGGCGCACGCGGGGGTCTCCCGGGCCGGCCGGGGTCGTGGCCGCGAGGGCGGTTCCTCCAAGCCACAGCGAAGCGTCCACACACGCCGTTCCAACGTCGGGTCCCAGGTGACGCCGGGGAGATCGGGGGCAGGGTACAGGGAGAGTCCTGTTCTGCCTTTTCAACTTCTTGGGAATCTATCATTATTTCAAAATAAAACCTTCGGAAATGACCGAGGGCCAAGCAAACATGACGGGGGCAGGGAGAGGTTTGCGCCCTGAGCCAACAGTTTGTAACCAGCCTCTGGCGTCAAGGAGCAGGACACTCTCGTTCTCCATCCTTGGCCCGGGTGCCTCTGGTCCCACTCCTCGGATTCCGAGGCCAATGCCTAGGTCAGAGGGAAGGCGGCCGTGCCGTCCCAGGCATCAGAAACGGCAGGTGGAAAGTTCCGGCGTGTGCGTGTGCGTGTGTTGCATCAGTGAGCTGTTTCTGTGTGATAAATTCTACAAACTCAGGGGCTTCAAGCAACACACACGATCGGTCGCAGAGTGTCTGCGGGTCAAGAGGGCAGGTGTGGCCAGCCGGCTTCTCGGCCCGGGGTGTCACCAGGCTGAACTCCGGGCGTCAGCTGGGATCCCCTCCGACTCGGGGGCCTCTCCCAGGCCACTGGTTGCTGCTAGAATCCGTGTCACCATGTACGACGGCGAGACCACGAGGAGGGCGTCTCGGCCAGGATGGAGCCTCCCAGGACACACCGCGGCCGGGGGAGTGACCAGTCCGCCACAGTCCTGGCTCCCGTGCACACTCGAGGGAGAGCTGGACCGCACACGCGCCTCCGGGTTCTGCCCACCACTCGCGCCCAGACACTCAAGAAAGGCCTTGCGGGGACCGTGCCGAGCAGGGCACCAACGGTCCTCTTCTCGGTTAGCGTCCCCGTGAAGTCCCCGTCCCCTGCGCCGGTGCGGCCTCCCTCTCTGCGGCGGGGTCTGCCGTGGGACTTCCACCTGCTGTCATTCTCTCCCCTGACGTGACTTGTTTCTGGCCAGTAGATTATGTGACAGCTGTCACTCCTCTGATTTCCTTACAACATATAAGACTGGAGACTTCCTCCTCCTCCTGTTGGCCTTGAGGGAGCAAGCCACCGTTGAGTCCCACGGTCACGAGGAGAACCCCCAACCCCCGGGGGGCGAGCTCCTCTGACCAGGGCGTCAGCGCTAGACGGCCACGGTGGGCCCGCATTTACAGTTGGCCCGTCAACTGCTCCTTTTAACCCCCAGGGTGTAGCGACGTTAGGATTTTATGCTCTAACAGTAGAATTCAGGGGCGCCTGGTGGCTCCGTCGGTTAACCACCTAACTCTTGATCTCGGCTCAGGTCGTTGTCCCAGGGAGGTGGGATCGAGCCCCGTGTCGGGCTCCACGCTCAGCAAGGGGCCAGCTTAAGATTCTCTCTCCCTCTCTCTCTCTCTCTCGCTCTTTGTCTTTAAAAAAGAAAAAAACCCCAGCAGAATTCGGTAGCTTTCTTAAGGTCTAGCTCCTGAATATAACGCATTTTTACATGAAAAAATTGCATGAAACTGACTGGGCTGAGCGAGCACTGTTGTCTGGGCAAAACCGCGGTCTGCTGAGCTCTGTATGAGACGAGGCAGAGTCGGAGACACCATTTTCTAGAAATTGCTAAATCCAAACGCACAGCAGGTCTCATCCTAATTTACATCCTCTGTCAACTTGCTGTCTCTAAGTAATTGTGATGTTTTGCCTTTTCTTACAGTCCCCATCTTTAATTGCTAGTGACTTGGGCAGAATGACAAAAATTAGAATTTATACAATTACATTTTTGGGGGCACCTCAGTTAGGTGTCCGACTTCGGCTCAGGTCATGATCTCACCATTCGTGAGTTCGAGCCCCACGTCGGGCTCTGCGCTGACAGCTCGGAGCCTGGAGCCTGCTTCCGATTCTGTGTCTTCCTTTCTCTAGGCCCCTCCCGTGCTCAGGCTCTCTCAAAAACAAACATTAAAATTGCATTTTTGGGAGCCTGGGTGGCTCAGTCGGTTAAGCTCAGGACTTGATCTCAGGATTGTAAGTTCAAGCCCTGCATTCTGCTCCATGCTTGTGTGAAAAAATGAAACCAAACCAAACCAAAAAAAAAAAGTTGTTAAAAAAAATAGCAATAAATAAATAAGTAAAAGCCATGATTAGCTCTCGGGTAGGTATGAAAATGGGCAGTGGGCTGGATTTGGCCTGGAAGCCGCAGTTCCTTGACCCCTGACTTTTTAGACTACCTCCATCAGTCTAAGATTGAAAGGTCCCGGACCTAAGGGGCAAAGGGCGGCCCTAAAACACTTCCTGCTCCAAAAGATTAGGAAGTAGAAGACGGACCACCCCTCACCAGCCCAGCCCGGACCAATCATCAGTCAGGCTCCGCCCCTCACCAGCCCAGCCTGGACCAATCATCAGTCAGGCTCCGCCCCTCACCAGCCCAGCCCGGACCCAGCCTTAGAGCACCCTGCGCCCCCCAGATAGAGATGCGTGTTTCCCCGCCATGGAAATGTGCTTAAAAGGAGCCTGCGCGCTCCCCTCGGGGTCGCCACTTTCACGGAGTGGCTGACCCCGGCACGCTGGAATCTCAATAAACGCTCTTTCCTTTGCACACGTGTCTCGTGGTCTTTGGGGGACGATCCGAGGACCCCAACACAATCTGCCCTGTTGAGGTCACAGGTTGAAACCAAAGCGTGTTCTGCTTATCTGCACGTCCTCAGTGTGCCGTGAAAACCACACACATAGTCCCGTTTCCTTGAAAAGCTCAGAATCCTGGAGGCGCAAGGAGTCATCTCGGCTCGTTCCATTTTTCCCCGTCCTGTTCGGTCAAGACGCAAAGTCAAGTGTCAGGAACGACGAGACAGGAAGAGGCGGGCGGGCGGCGTTCGTCTGAGGGCTGACTCTCACACACACACAGGGGAGCCTGAAGACTTCGCTCGAACGACGGGGATTCCGCGATGGAGCTTCGGGGCTCCCCTGTCAGGCACACGTCGATCTGGACTGAATTAGACATAAGCACGTTCCACGGTCTTCCTCAGGCAGCTTCTGTCTCCCGGCCTGCGCCAGCACGGCTATAAAACTACCCGCTGACCTAGTTGAGGGGGGTCAGTCACTAATTTAACAGCCTCGGGTAAGTGTAGTTTCCATTAGCCATACTAACACGCTAAAATATCCACGTTTTTAGGAAGTGTTATAAACATTCATACCAACTAATTTGGGAAGCCCTGCGTAGCCCGTCTGTATCCAAATTACATTGAAAATACAGATCAATTCTCTGTTTTTCTTAATCCAGTTAGACATGTGCGACTGCTAGTTTGGTAGAAGCAAAAGTCAGTCTGTGTAATCCGAGAGATGGAATGAATGAAAAGGCTTTTCTGCTGGTGTAAAATCAAATGGCTCTAGAATGCACCATTCCCAGACACGTGCGCGTGAGCACACACACCCCTCTTGATTCAATCATGTTCTCTTTTTCGATGTTTATTTATTTAGAGAGAGATCGCAAGTGGGGGAGGGGCAGAGAGAGCGGGAGAAAGAATCCCAAGCGGGTTCTGAGCTGTCGGCGCAGAGCCCGACACGGGGCTCGCACCCACGAACCGTGAGATCATGACCTGAGCCGAAATCGAGACTTGGACACTCAACCGACGGAGCCACCCAGGGGCCCCTCCGCCACTTTCTTTTAAACGTCTAATGAAAGTTGGACTTCGTAATAAATTAGAAAGATGAAGGTTGGTTCCCTCTTTCTCACGAAAAGCTCCTGTAAAGACAGCTACTCTGAAAATGGTTCTCGGCAGCTTGTCCCAAATTTCCCAAGCCTTGTCATCCTATCGGGGCCCCGGCACCGCGGCCACACATGCCACCGTCTGCTACTTCGTCACGACCTGTGTTCCTCTCACTGCTCACTGCTCTAGGGGAGACGAGGAAAGCAGAAACAGAACAGTAACGGCTGTGGCCCCTGGTGTCACATTTATTTTTTTTCTCCCAGTTGAAACAAAAGAAAGAGAGGGGGGAAAAAAGGTGTCACCGTTCGAGAATTCTTTTTCTTCAGAATAGTTTTATTAGTTAGCATAGGGTTTGTCAACACTCAACTTTTTCTCTCCTACTCTGACACATAAATCCATTCATTCAGAGTCTTCTTCGCCCCAGATTTCGTAGATGGTAACGTTATCGTGAGTGTCGGTAGGCACCTCCAGGTTCTGAAGCCTGGGGTGACTGTAAGCTGCCATGGCGACTTTCAGATTGCGCACCTTGGACACGAATTTCACGAGGTCCACCTCGAGCTGCGTTAAGGTATTGTATGCATAGTCTTTGCTGGGGGCGGTATTTTGATTTTTCTTTAGTGGAGAGCGAAACGTACAGCCTCGAAGCCCAGAAGGATTCTGCTCCTGTCAAGAAAGATATTCAGGGTGAAAAATATTGTCGACTTGGCTGGTGTCGACAGAGTTCCAAGACAGGAACTAAGAAAAGATGGTTCTCGGGGCGCCTGGGTGACTCAGTCGGTTTAGAGGCCGACTTCGGCTCAGGTCATGATCTCACGGTCTGTGGGTTCGAGCCCCGCGTTGGGCTCTGTGCTGACGGCTCAGAGCCTGGAGCCTGCTTCGGATTCTTTATCTCCCTCTCTCTCTGCCCTACCCCTGCTCATACTCTGTCTCTATGTCTCTCAAAAATAAATAAACGTTAAAAAAATTTTTTTAATAAAAAAAAAAAAAAAAGGAAAAGATGGTTCTCGCATGGCAGTCTAGGCCAGGGATTGGCAAACGATGGCCCGACCTGGCCCCTCTGTTGGTTTTTCTAAATAAAACTTTATTGGAACACAGCCTTGCCAATTTAGCGGCATGTTACTTAAGGCTGCTTTCAGGCTGAAAGCAGGCAGAGTTGAGTAGTTACAACAGAGACCGTACAGGCTGCAGAGCTGAAAATATCTACCATCTGGTCCTTTCCAGCAAAGGTTTGCCAACCGCTGCTCTATTGGTTGGGACGCGGTATCATGAAGCGTTGGGGCTGTCTGGCACAGAACATGCCGGATTTCTCTCCCTTTCCCTGACTGGGACTCGTTCAGCCGCTTCAGGGAGGAGCTGTTACTTCTTACACCCTTACACCCTCACGACAGGCCTTTTCCTTTACTTGGGATAACGATACCATTTCCATTCAGTCCAGCAACTTGTCAGAAGCCAGACGCTAGGGAACTTAAGAAGCAGGGGCAGTCTCTGTAATTTTGACCTGAAACACGCCAGGTTCTCGAATATATCCTTACTTTGGAAAGACTCACTTAATAGGACAAATGTCAAGCCACGCTTTTATTCACCCGATAAACAGGTGATCTCCGATCGTCAGCCCGGGTCCCTGTGCGTCTGGGGACTATCGTCTGCCCTGAGGCTACACCAGGAGATGAGTTAGCCCTCGTTTCGCAGGACCGTGAAGTGGGTGCCTTGCCTCCTCGGTTCCACTTAACGGCCCCGGCCGTAACCTGCTAGAGCATCGGCTTCTCCGCGTCTGGCGCGTCTGAGACGGAATCGCTGCAAAACCCAGAGCGCCACCCTTACCTTACTCTTCTCGCTATCTCCTCGAAACTTCAGTAGCACATAAAGCAGGACAACAAAAAAAAGCCAGAGCCATTTGCTCCCAAGCCAGCCTTGGGCGTGCTCTGGTAGATTCTGCCTAATCCGGAAGTGCCCTCCGCAAGGCACCTTCCCCTGGGGCTCTTTGGCTTTCTCTCTCGGAGAAGTAAACATAAAGGCGCAGGCGCAGGAGAGGCACAGGGGCAAGAACAAGACCCATGTCAGCGTCCTCATGGTGAGCAGAGACGGGGGAGGAAGTGGCTCATGGTGGGTCGGCCTGCCTGCACCTGGAGACTGGGCGCCTAGGGCTGGGCCGTTGGTGATGTCACAGAGGCCCGAGGCAGGGCCAGTACTGGCCATTGTGATGGCTCCAGGCTAGGCAACAAGGAGGCTGGGGGTGGGGGGGCGGTTTGCCCGGGAGCGAGGGTGGAGAAATTTCCAACGGGCAATAAGAGCGAGAAGACAGGCAACCAGCTCCCTGCCAGAACGTTCTTTCCGAGCCCTGGCCTCCACCGGGAGAGGCCGTCACCTGTTGAACCCAGACGCTGTAGCGAGCAGGGTAGTCCCAGCACACGCCCCTGTGGAACCGAGAGGCGAGCGGGGACGAGATTAAACCGAAGGCCACACACCGACGTGCTTTGTTTGGCCCCCGCACTGTTTCTAGCGATAATTATCTGCCAGTATGTGAACGCTGGGAGGGGCTCCGCTTTTAGAACCAAGATTCCTGGCTCCCTTTGAAATTAGGGATGATCTGCTAACAGGGGAGCCTGGGCCCGATGGGGGCGGGCCCTTGGGTGGCCACACTCAGTGCCTCCCGCCTCGGCTCACGGCTGGTCCCTGGGTGCGCACCGCTGGGCTCACCGAGAGCACGAACTTCATTCCAACGGCGGTAAGAACAGAGTGCCTCATGAGAAGAGAACGAGGTGACGGTGCCAGGTTAGGTTACGCGGGAAGGCTCTCCCGAAAAAGACACTCGGGTACTTTGAGGGATGAGGCGGCGGTGGTGGGGTCAATGGGGAGGGGGCTGAAGACCCTGAGGAAGAAGGTCCCAGGCTGGGCGACGATGGAGGCCAATGCCGGGAGTAAAGCTCGGTGGGGTTCCCTGGCCAGGGCGTTCGCAACCATCGGTTTTTAAAATGACACGCACCCCCGAAACCTCGTGTAACGAACGTGAGGCCGGCCGGCACCTGTGCCCTGTGTCACCGGAACCCCGCCTGTGCCTCAAGCCGGGTGGAGCTCTGGGCAGTGGCAGAGAGTTTGTGAGACTATCTGAAAGCATGGGGAAGCACAGGCTCCCACGTGTGCACGGCTCGCTGGAGAGGCAGGCGGGGGGCCTTCTTGCGGGAGGCGGTCTGCCCTGGGCTGGCAGAGATGCAGATCCGAGGGGCTGATTGGAAAGCAGGCGGTTAAGGCAATCACGCCTCAGGACGGGCCCCCAGGGAAGCAGCCGGCCGCCGGGGTCGCCCAGGTGGTAGAGGGCGTGCCCCGCGACCCTCCGGGGCTCATCCTCGGAACAGATGCTCCGTCCGGGTTCTGCTGAGCGGCCTCCCGTGGTTCCTGTAGGAGAGTCCCCCCAGCTGCTCAATGCTGCCTGCAGAGTATCTGGGGCAGCCCCATGGCTGCGTGCACCCCGTATTCTAAGTCGCCCCCCCAAAATTTTGTGGTGTGATGCAGTGAGGGGCAGACTTGATTTACATAGATGACCCCCCAAAACCAGCAAGTTTTGTCCCACACGGTTTCTATTATTTGGAAATATTTATGGCTATCTGAGGACAGGAATCACAGTTTTGGTTGGCACCCTGGTCAAAGTCTCAAGCACTTTTCAGTAAGACGAGCAGAAAAGCAGCTGAGGTATAGGAAGATTTTTTTTAGATGTTTACTTATTTTTGAGAGAGAGGCAGACAGAGCACGAGCGGGGGACAGGCAGAGAGAGGGGGAGACACAGAATCGGAAGCAGGCTCCAGGCTCAGAGCTGTCAGCACAGAGCCCGACGCGGGGCTCGAACCCACGAACCACAAGATCAAGATCTGAGCGGAAGTCGGAAGCTTAACCGACTGAGCCCCCCAGGCGCCCTGGAAGACCTTTGAGCCAAAATTCTCTCTGAGTCAAAAGGCCAGAGTAGGTTCACGGGGTTGAGTGGCAGTCTTCTCAGTTCGTTCTGGGGAGGCTTACTTAGTTCTTAGAAATAAAAGAGTTAAACGGCCTGCAGACTTGCCCTCCCATGCCCCTTCTGGCTAGAAGAGTGGCCGGGTCAGGGCAGGCAGAGGTAGTAGGAGCCTGCAGGTGTCCCTGCCTCCCTCGCTCGGGCTGCCCGCTGTGGCCTGGGAGGCGGGGGTGGGAAGCCTTGTGCGGCTCCCGAAGCCTTCACCTTAACCGCTTTGGCAAGTATCCGTGGGAGACAAGGGACCTGCCACGTGAGCTGTGTCCATGTGTGCAGCACTGCAGAAGGCACTGTGGTCCCCGGCCCCTCTGTGGGTCACGGAGTCCCAAGAGACAAAGACGATCAGGTGCTCAGCTCTGCAGGTGAGCGCTCAGGACCATGGCGGCCCCGAGCCAGGAGCCTGCGTCCCAGGGGGACACGGTTACACCGTTCCCCGCCTTAAGCAGGGACAAGTGCTGCTCCTCGGGCCTCGGAGGACTCAATGGCTTTCTAGACGTTCAAGGAATCTCCAAAGCAAGCTCTTCTCTGGGGGCTGCGGGGCTCTCTCGGCAGGGAAGGCTCAGGGAGGAGGCTGCTGAGTACGCAGAGGACAGAGGCAGCTGGGGGGGAGACGGAGGCACCCGGGGGGAGGGAGGACGGGAGGAGGGTAGGAGGGCAGGAGGGCAGGAGACAGTGACCTGCAGAGCTGAGATGGGACCTTGATCGAGGGGCAGCAGGGCGGGCTGAGAGGCTCGGGTTTTGATGCCGGGGACACTCTGACCCGGTCACCGGGAAAAACTGGACACGGTCAAAATAATCACTGCGAAATAAAATTAGGACTAAAATTAGGGAACTCCCCAAGTTGGCAGAAATAAAAGCCGTTAACGTAAAACGCCTCATGACGACTGAAGCTGGAATTAGTGACGCTTGACTAAAGAGATCATTAAATCAAGTTCTCTTCCTGAGATGAGAAACCCTGTGGTGAAGAAATCTTAACCGAATAAAAAAGGTGCTGATTGTTATAATAACAAAAGCAAAAGGGAGAACAGGCAGTAACTAGGAAACAGATTCCCTGGGCTCTAGGGAGCATGGGAACGGGAAAGAGATGGGGAATGCAGGTTTGTTCTGGAAAAGTCTGCCACAAAAACTCACCGATGTTGATGGAAGTCTGACGAAAATGCTTCTCTATTCACGGCAGGGACGCCTCGGGGGCCAGACGTCCCACCACGTGGGGGCCGAGAACTCGGGGACAGAACCTTCCTCCCCCAGCTCGGTTTCCTGCTTTTTGACGGACGCCAGGCGCTGGGTCAGCTGGGAAGACCCCGCCAGTCGCGTCGGGACCGCACGTGGCTCCAGAAGGCCGGGTTGAGGCCTGGGCGTTCCCGGCTCCTCACGCGCCGTCCCGCGGGGAGCGTCGCTGACTGAGGCCGACTCAGAGCACAGGGAGAGGGTAGAAGGCGCCACTCTTACATGGATTCCCTGCGTCGTCTTAGAGAAAAAGGAACCCGCAGGACGTGAGCTGGCTCTGATGGCCACGAACGGGAAGGCCGCGGTTTCCTCACTGGAGCGGCTCGGAGGAGAGACACCAGACAGTTCATTCTGCTGGCAAAGCGTCGGGGGCCCTACTAACTCCTCCGTCTGGAAATGGTAAAATCAAGGGGCCTGCCCCCAACGCAGCCCCTCTCTGCAGCCCAGACAAGTTCCCGCAAACACACCTACGGGCGCGGTGCGCTGAAAACTTGCCTTTTCTTTATAAAGGTCAGTTTCTCTTGGCCTGTTTAACTGTTGGCAGCAAAACCATTAGAATTTTAGTCAAAATGAGCCAAGCACACACCCACAAGGAATCTGGAGTCTTTAATGATTTTAAGCATAGAAAGCACAGCCAACGCGTCTTTCTGGGCAGTGGGGGGACAGGTGCACCTGCAGGGGGAAGCGGGCTCAGGCCCGCAGGAGAGGCGGGCAGGTGCTGGTGCGACCACCCCGGAACCCAAGAGCCTCGCAAGCGAGGGCGACCACACGGGCTCCAAGGTCTGGAAGCCGACTTCACAACTGCGCACACATGGTGGGGGGGGGCGCCGGCAGAGCCCAGGGGACAGTGCCGCCCCCACCAAGACTGGCTGGAGCCCGCGGGGCGCAGGGCGCGGCGCCGGCTTCAGAAGCAGTAGGACGTGTGGGTGACCCAGTGGGCCGACTCCTCCTTGGAGCGCTTGGCGGAGCTGTGGGACGTGAACAGGGACTTGTAGGCCTCGGACTCCTCGCTGTCGGCAATGGACCTCTTTGTGGCCCCGCACAGAGGCTTCCCGACTTTTCCAGACGAGCTCCCGCTGGCGGCTGGAAGAACGAAAAGCCAGATTCGTCAGGGTCGGGACTACAGGCCACTCCCAGTACCACACTCTCACAAAGGAAAAAGCGTCTGCTCCTCTCGGGAACTGGCCGCCTCCTCTCCCGGGATACACGTGGAAATCCGTCATCGCAACTGCCCGCTCCTAAGGCCGGGGGAAGCTACCGTGATGACATCGATCACGTGAAACCACACCAAAACCGTCTGCTGCCTGCTCAGCTCTGGCCCCAGCCCCGTGACTGATGTAAATGAGATCGTCCTCACGAGGGGGTGCCATCCGCCTCTTTCGGGGGCAGGACCGGAAGTACCAAGAGGCTGGGTCACCTAGGCAGCCCAGGTGGCCACCACGTGTAAGGCGGGGACTGGGATCCTTTAACCACCGTGGACGCTACTTACAGCACAAGACTACACATTCTTTTACCTGGCAAGCGGTTGTTTCTTTTTTTCTGAAATATTTTCTCTTAAAGGTAGCGAGGAGAAACGCACTGAATTCTGGACTATGTGTCAAATAGCCCTTTGACACGTGGCCAAGAGGTAGGTGATAGAGCTGGCTCTGACCACCACCTGTGGTGCACATAAAACCCGAGCCTTGGGGCGCCTGGGGGGCTCAGTGGGCTAAACATCTGACTTCAGCTCAGGTCATGATCTCATGGTTTGTGAGTTCAAGCCCCAGGTCGGGCTCTATGCTGACAGCTCAGGGCCTGGAGCCTGCTTCCAATTCTGTGTCTTCCTCTCTCTCTCTGCCCCAAACCCCCTCTGCTCTGTCTCTCTCTCAAAATTAATAAACATTCAAAATAAAATAAATAAATAACCCCGAGCCTTGGAGGGATCGGGAACACTCCTGCCCAGCCCCTGAGCCCCAGGCCACGACCGGCATCTGCATCCGTCTGCTCTCCGTGCGGCCTCGGCAGCCGGCACCAAAGGCACACTCAACAAGAAGTCAGCTGGCACGTATGCCCAGCTCCCTCGGGCCGAGCCTGGGGTGGAGGGACTGTTTCTTCGCCTCTAAGAGAGCTCCATGAACTACTCAGAACCACGACTCTGGACGGCCTTGAGCTTTCCAACTCCCTCCGATAAAGACTGTGACACGACCGGCTGGTTGGCCAGCTTTGGGCACGGCTCCCCGTCATCTCAACAGGACCCACCTGCACTTTTGGGAGCCGAGCCGGCCTTCTTCTCTCTAGAATCAACGCTCGTTTCCTCGGGCTTCCCTGTCTTAATTTTTGATGGCCCTGGGGATTCTGTTAAAAAAGAAAAACAAAAGGAAGCCAAACAAGAACAAAAGCACATACTTTTTAAAGGAACAGCTCCACCGCCTTAATTTTGCCCGAATAAGGATCTTTGTAAGTGCCTTACCTTCGCCGACATCTGGTTTTGAGACAGACTCTACCGCCTTGGGCTTCTTTGCTTTCTGTAAGAAGAGAGAGCAGACCGGGGCTGTGCTTGGATCCGCTCTATTTCGGCTCAAGTGTGGCTGTGCCCCAGGACAGGCGCACAGCCTGGAGGGACTCAGACACCACGCTAATTCTGCGCGTTTCCAGCTGACACTCTGCCTCGCTCGGGAATACACCTGAGGACACCTGCCTCGTTCTCTATGTACAGTCCAAAAACCACCTTCTCGAAAGTCTTAGATGCCAGATTTCAGTGATAACACCGTTAAGGGTAACTACAAATAGTAACAAAGTACAAGTGGACCGAATCTAACCTGTTCCAGTAACTTCTTCCAGGCTGTCAAACTGCTTTGATATTTGTTTTTTTAACTACAAAGACTTGAGGCTGGGGGCACCTGGCTGGCTCAGTGGAAGACTGAGACTCTCGGTCTTGGGGTCGTGGGGTCGTGGGTTCGAGCCCATGTTGGGTGTAGAGATTACTAAAGTAAATAAACTTAAAAAAAAAAAAAAAAGACGAGGCTATACTAAAAGGCACGTTAGCCAAATCTCCTAAACTCTGGATTACTCGTTAGATTTTTAGGCACTGAAATTCTATCACTTGTAATAATTATATTGGTCAGGAAAAATTTTAAAAATGAAACCCACCATTCTAAAATCACACAGCCGTGTTAGGACTGACTCAGTCACAGAAAGCACAGAAAAGACGGTGCTTGTCAGAGACTTTAACATGCGATTCTCCTGAGTATCCAGAAGGTGGCACTAAAGACACACGGCCTAATTACTTCAGGCGGCTCGCACCCGAAGGAAATGTGGAAAAAAGACCCTCCTCAGGCACTGGCCTTGAACTTGTGATATGTACACGCAGAGGGACTTACAATGCTTGTACGAAAACGTAAAAAATGCCTGTTCATTTCACATATGCAAAGCTATGCATTCAAATCCATGAGCGTAATACCTGGTCTTCAAACGAGAGAGAGACAAACGCTGATTTTGAAGCCTTGTTCGCAGGCTGAACAAAAAGCAGGTGCAGTGCGTGGGAGGACGGGCGGTCCTGTTTTCAGCCGCGAGCATATTTGGGAAACAGTCTGGTATCCTGTAGCAGTATCTTGGAGGCATTCCCTGAAGCCGCGGGGAGTGTTCTGCGGAGAGGGGTGTGCGGGCGCCACTGGGCTCGGAACACCCTGGCAGGAAGCCTGGGACGGGAGGCAGCTCACCCGAGTGACACGGTTAATGACCATACGAACACCCGGAGCTTCCTCTGAAACACGTTTTCCTCCCTTTTGTGCTTTTTAAAACCCGAGCTTGACCCACGACAGCAATGAAGAGCGAGCAGCTCGTTTCTGGTCATCGTCAGAAATATCCCAAGGCTTCTGTGTTCTTTTTGCTCCCGAGACAACGATATCCCAGTAATTCGGAAAACCAACACGGCATGCGCCCGCTTACAAGCCACGCCTCCTCCCTCTCTTATGATTAAAAAACTCTGAAAAATCTTTACCTCGTACGTCACTGATGAAGCACCCCGCACTGCGGCTTTCCCCATGATTTTATGTACTCAGGATACTGTGATGAATTCTCTAAGATTCAAGCATTCCTTTGACTTCGTTCTAATCACAAAATTTCTCCCACATTTACCCTGAACGTAAGCTTTTTATTTATTTTTAAATTTTTAATTAAAATTTTTTTTGTTTATTTTAGTTTTTTCATAATCTCTACTCCCAGCGGGGGGCTTGGACTCATGACCCTGAGATCAAGAGTCGCACGCACTCCAACGGGGCCAGCCAGGTGTCTGTAACTTGTAATCCCAAAAAGCCTTAGGGATCATCACAAACACTTTGAGAAATGACGAAGTTGACTGCTGGATGCAGAACAGACGGCACATCGGAAGACTTCTTAGCCAATAAACCGTTTTCAGCCTGGTCGTTATGCAAGTCGTTAAGCAACGAACCCACTGCTGGTGGAATGTGACTCCAGGCCCGGGGCCACGAAACGGAGCCTTCACGTGGCACGTCCACCCAGAGCTTCGGTCACCACCGTCGGGCACGTGGCCGGCCTCCCTCCCCGAGAGCCGTGGTATTGCTCCCGGCCAGTCCCCTGGCGGAGGGCGCAGGGAGGCCAAGGGGGCCCCTGTTGTGGGGAGGCTGTCCAGTTCCCTGCCACCCGGAAGCGCCTCAGCAGGTCCGTGGGGATCACAGGCTCCCGGGGACGGGGTTCCCCCGCACACACCTCTGGGGGACTCCCGGGACCTGCAAACCTGGGCAGCAGGGACTCTCCAGATGTGCTGGGGTGATGGTGACTCTGTTTCTATTTTACAAGCTTTGTACACCCAGCACGGACTCTTAGAATCAGCGTGAAGACCGTGGCTGCCCCTCCCTCGGGTATGATCCTGTTGGCCCTCTCCCCTTCTCGAGGAGGCCTGTCCTACGCAGGTGCTCTTGCCACCCCCAGGTCACCAATGAAGCAGAGGGAAGGACAGCAGAACCGCCCTGCCCGCACCATGAGCCCGGACTGGAGTCCTTCCGGAGCCCAGGCCCTGGAGGTTGTAAAAGCCACCTCGATCACTGCCCGCCCCCCCCACCCCCAACAGCCGCCAGCACCGCGGCTCAGGTGGTTTGCAGTCGGGCCCGGAGCCAAGGCGGCCGAAGACTCCGGAAGGTGGGGGGCAGGCACGGGGGCGCCATTACCTTTCCCAGCTTCGCCTTCAGCCTCCGCTCCTCCATCCTTCCCTTCAGCGTCTCCACATCCTCCTTGGTGCCGTTGAGCACGATGACGTCATCCTCCTGGAAGGCAGCCCCGCACTGGAGAGGAGAGAACAGAGGGCATTCTGTCACCCGCGCGGAGGGCGGCTCACCCTTGCCCAACCACCGCTCTGCAAACCCTGGGGAATCCCTGAAGCGTCTGCCTGCATCTCGGCTCGGCCAGCTTTGGGGTCCAAGCGTCGGCTTCAGGCGAGCTCTGCGCGTGCAGCTGGCGCGGCAGGCCCGGGAGCGCTGGCTCCGAAAGGGCCCTGCCTCCAAGGCCAGCCTCGCTCTGGTGTCTGGGAACCTGGATTTTCTGCGTCAGCTTCTTTCCACACAGGTCTCCCCCAGGGGACCCGGCCTCTAGGTGTGCAGGGGGAGGGCGCCCGTACAGACACCAGCACGTGGGGGCATTCAGGAAGAGTCTGGGTAAGGAGCCCTCGGCAGCGTTTACTCGGCACCTGCTGCTAGGCTCGTCTCACAACTAATTTCCGAAGAGCCTGTGGTACGCTGTGCACAGCCAAGCGCTGCCCAGGGAGGGAAGGAGCCCTGCAGAGCTTCCCTTCCAGACGGAGCCGAGGGCCGTGAACTTGGCCTTGCAGCAGAACCTCCAGGCCTGATGGGACCCAAGGCCGGTGTCTGATTCAGGAGTCTCGGGTGGGGCCCAGTAACCTACATCTCTCACGTTTTCTCAGGTGATGCGGATGCTGCCTGTGGGAACCCTGGATGGGAAGCCTGCTCTAGAGTCAGGAAGAGGGCGGGTTAGGGGAACCAGGCTAAGTCCCAGCAGGAAAGGGGGGGGGACCTGTCGGGAGGCACGGGCCGCTGCCCGTTGTCGTTCCCACAGGGAGTCTGCTGGGGGGCCCGCCTCGCTCAGGGAAGGATTCTGGCCAGCATCTGTTCTGTCGTATCTTTGTCCTCTTACTGTAGGTCCCAAAGCTGACACACCTGTGACTTCTCTGGGCCTCAGTTACCACATCTGTTAAATGGGAAGTAAAACGAACTCCCAATGCGATCCGGGTCGAGGCAAGAATTCAGGGTAACAATGCAGGGAACTTGGCACAGCACTGGGCCCCTGACGGTCAACCACCATCAGCTACTGCCACGGCTTCGAGTTTCCTTAGGGCAGCTGCCCGCAGCAACACATGTCCACTCCAGGACGCACGTCCGTGTCTCTCACGAGCTTCCCTGGGAGAACCCTCGCACACGTGTGGCTGCATCTGCTTTGCTGGGGCAGGTGCCCTTTCACAGAGGGGACAGCACGGGTTCCCCCGACTCTGCCAGAGTCCCTGTCCCCTACCGCCTGGCAACACAGCCTTACTGGACCGCCGGTGTACGTGTGAGCCGTGAACACGACTCCGTGCTGACCCCAGAGGCTCCTGGAAAGCCTACCGCGCGCGCCAGGAACAGGAACAATGACAGCCCTGCTGCGCCCGGAATCTCTTTTCGGGAACACGTTCTCCGCACAAGACACGAAGCACCCTTCCGAAAAGCTGCTGAGCCCTCCCCGGCACCTCCCGACACACAGGGGCCAGTCAGGACGCGCCGAGCCCTCTGCCGCTGCCCCCACTCGCTCGTTCACTGTGCCGCTCACTTCCAAAACCCACCCCCCAGGCCCGCGGCAGCTCCTTTTCCAGGGGAATCTGGGAAGCGTCATGACTGAAGAGACCCTCCTTTGGCCCACAAGTCGTGAGATCGAGGCCTCAGAGAAGGCGTCCGAACAATACAAGGGAGTGCTGACCGGGCACCGCGCTGGGACGGCCTCGGACGAACCGGAGCTTGCCTTCCGCCGTCACTGCAGGGCCCCTGGGAAGCCCCACGCTGTGGGAGATTTGGGGAGAGCTTTCTCCTGGGGGGCCTCCTTCTTGGGGAGGGAATGGACAGGGAGCCGCAGGAACAGAATCGGGTGGCAGACATGGCCCGGCGGGGCTGGGGCTACAGCGTCCACAACCCTCCGAGTGCGCACAAGAGGCGGAAGGGAGTGCCTGCCTGCCCCGCCCGCCTGCCCCTCCTCCCGCCCCGCTCCGGGCTTCGTGTGGCTGCTTCCCACCATTCCTCGGCACCCCCTCCCCTGGCGTGTCGGCAGCCAACCGTCTCTTTCCTCCACATGTGACTGTCTGGTTGCCTGGATAGGACTGTGGACGCCGTGCTACATACAGTTGTGGTGGGCTGTGCCCGGAGTTGTATTTTTGAAGTTGAATTAGCCACTAACAATAAAAAGTTGAGAACCTCTCGTACTAAAAATCTTGGTTTCTCTCCCAAATTCAGAAGATTCACTGACACCAAATCCATACTCTCCAGGCCTCAACTGCTGGGCGCCGGGCAGGGCTGTCCCCTAGAGCCTGGGCACGTGACCCTCCCACTGGCTACGGGTCCTGTCGCTTGCTCTTGGTGCTTGCCTGACCCAGGAACTTGGCAAGTGGTCTATCCCTTAGGGGGCAAGTGAAACCAGAGCAGGAAGGGGAGTTCCACCCACAATGGCTGTGGCTGTGGCTGCGGCTGCGGCTCTCTTCTGTGGACAGAAGGGTTGAGAGAGGGTCACCCTCAAAAGGGAGGGGAGTTGCAAAGACACAGCTGGCCCAAAGAGACTGACCCTCTCTCCGCTTATGAAGTAACATGCACCGTAAGTAAAAAACACCTATATTTTACTATAAATGCACTTTTCTATGTGTCCAGTTACTGCGCAGCTGAAATCATGTATTTTATTTTTTTAAGTTTATTTGAGAGAGGGAGCAAGTGAGCAGGGGGAGGGGGGAAATCCCAAGCAGCCTCCGCACTGTCAGAGCAGAGCCTGATGTGGGGCTCGAACTCACGAACCATGGGATCAGGACCTGAGCCGAAACCAACAGCATGATGCTTAACTGACTGAGCCACTCAGGCACCCCAATCATGTATTTATCTTAAATTTGCTTCCTTTTATCACTTATAACTTAGGTGTCCAAAAAATGGGGGGAAATAGTTAAATACATCATAATGCATTCTTAGAAAGGAAGAGCAGCTAGAGTCTCTGACAGCCTATAAAGTGCTTATTCTAACAGCTACGAGAAAGAGACTACAAATTGTATAACCAGGTGATCTCTGGGTAGTACATTTTTTTTACAGCATTGTAAAAAAAAAAAAGCCAGTAGGAAAGTGCCGAGGGAGGGTGGCAGGACCTCAGGCAGCACGCTCCTCTCTCTGCACACTCAGAGCACGCACAAATGGAAGCGGGGGTGCTCAGTCCTTGGTGTTCCAAACAGCACTGGCACCGGACAGCCCGTGGCCTGCATCTCTGACCCAGATCCCAGCGTGGGACTCGCTCTGTCTCCATCACGGAGCCTGTCCCTGCGTAGGAGTACTTGCGGGCGCGTGATGAAGGAACGTGTGCCTGTGTGTGCACACCGACTCTTGAAACCGCGCTTCCCTCGGTCACGTCTGACCGGCACTCAAGCTCGAGTGCCTGGGTCCGTGCAAGCCGAGGAGCGGCTATGGTGTACGACTCGTACCTCCCGCGTCACTATTTTTCTTTAAATGTTTATCTTTCATAGAGCGCAAGCTGGGGAGGGGCGGGGGGGGGGGGGAGAGAGGATCTGAAGCGGGCTCTGGGCTGACAGCAGAGAGATCGACTCGGGGCTCAAACTCACGAACTTCAAGACCATGACCTGAGCCGAAGTCAGACGCTCAACCGACTGAGCCCCCGCTGGGTGCCCTGGCTTCACTGCTCTTACCAGATGCGTCTGTCTGCGGTAAGCCTGAGGAGAGGGCGGCGAGCGGGAGGAGCTGTTGACCCAGAGAAGGGACAGGTGTGTAGGGCTGAGTGTCCAGCAGCGGAGAACAGCAGCGTCCCTGTCGGTGGAGCAGTGGCACAGCCCTGCCCCTGGAGGAGCCCGGAGGACAGCAGCAGGGCACAGGCTCCCGTGTCCCTGAACTCAGGCCCTCTGGAGAGCGGGGCCGAACGCCTGGATCGTTCCCACTGCTATTCAGGAAGCAAACAAGATTTTTACATGACCTTCCTTTATCCCTTTACCGAAAAAGGATCAGGTAACCAAATCTGGCCTCCTATTTTTAAAAGCATTTATAGACTCTAACCCACGGCTGCCAGGATTCCATCCAGCTTTCAGAACACCAGAGTCACTCTGCTGCCCTTCGTCTAGACCGGGGGTGACGGCTGTCGTCTCGAGTTTCGGGAGGCAGCGATCCAGTCCTGAAGAAATACTCAGAGAAGAAACAGCGACTCTTTCAATCCGCGGGTCAGAATCAACAAGAACAAAATCCTCCAGGGACGAAAGGGTAACAAAACCTGCCAAGCAACTCCGTTCGTGTGATTTAAGCGGGAGCCACGGGAAGAGAAGCAGCTGATGGAAGAGAAAAGCCAGGCGGGCAGGGACACAGCCAGCGTCCGCGCCCCGTGGAATGGGAGAAGAGCGTTCGGCAAGCGCTTCGTTAACTATGCACGGGCCATGAATGGCAGACGCTGAGCAGGTACAGTTTTTCAAATGTTTTTCTTTGCCTCCTTTGTGGTATTAAAACAGAAATATTGGAATCTCAGTAACAGTTTTAGGGGCACCTGGCTGGCTCAGTCATTAGAGCATGCGACTCTTGATCTCAGGGTCATGAGTTCAAGCCCCACGTTGGGTGTGGAACTTACTTAAAAAAGGGGGGGGGTATCAGTAATATTTGTAGTTTTTGAGAGAGTGCACACACAAGTGAGCAGGGGAGAGGGGCAGAGGAAGAGAGAGCAAGAATCACAAGTGGGCTCTACGCTCACGGTGTGGAGCCTGACACGGGGCTCCATCTCACAACTGGGGGATCGCGACCTGAGCCAGGGTCAGGAGTTGACCGCTCAACTGACCGAGCCCCTGCCCCCAGCGCCCCTCAGTCGTATTTTTAAATGCAGATGTAGCAGGCCTCTTCTCTCCAACAGTCCTTACTCTTCGTTTCAGCCAAAGACAGTAAAAGTGGAATATTTTCAAGAATGAGATGAGATTTTTATATTTAAAATGCCCTCATCTGTTCTTTCTGGACACGGGGAAGGATAACTAAGAAAGCCCCAAGGCCACGTCCAAATGCTCAGGCCTCATTTTGTGCCCAAACACACTGGCGTTATTTCTGTTATGGTTTTAAGTAGGTCCCTAAGTGGAGTTTTCCTCTTTGTATCGAAGCGGCTGAAAAATGTATGAGTGCTGTGACTCAGACATCTGTTACTGGCCAGTCGGACACTTCGAATTCAAAGTTAGTCTAATATTGTAAGTTGAAACAGTTTAAGAAAACCAAATGTTCTAACTCGGGCGTTGGGCATCATTCTGAGTCTGGAGGCAACAAAAGTAACAGATACCACATTTTCACTGCCGTGGCCAGAGGGGTGTTTTAAAGACAAAGCTGCAGGAAATGGAGAGCGCTGGCGTGCGTGGTCTTGGGGGGCAACACTAAGCACCCCCATCCTGCTCAAGCCTCCCCCAGCCAGGCTCGGTGGGGAGCTCGATCCACCTGCTCCCGACCCCCGGATGGTGCAGGGAGTGCATCGCCCGCAAATGGAGACTAAGTCATTTAATCTGGGTAAACTACTGTCAGTGCTCTAAAACAGTAATATTCTAAAACATACGGGAAAATATTTAAAGTTCATCTTTAACCATGCCCATTCATTATCTGTTTACCCTCGGAAATTGCCTCTGTGTATACACACACACACACACACACACACACACACACACACACACACACACATATATAAAGCATAAGAATTAGTTTATATAGGATGTTAACTCCCCTGAAAAGTCCTTACTATTTTTTTTAATGTGTATTTATTTTTGAGAGGGAGAGAGAGCACACGCGTGAGCAGGGGAGGGGCAGAGAGAGAGGGAGACACAGAATCCGAAGCAGGCTCCAGGCTCTGAGCCGTCAGCACAGAGCCCGACGCGGGGCTCGAACTCATGAACTGTGAGATCATGACCTGAACTGAAGTCGACGCTTAACCGACTGAGCCACCCACGCACCCCCTACTCCGAAAAAGTTTTTGTAACAAACTAAATCCCACCCTGGCAAATTCAAAATGGCTGCCCTTAAAGACGCGTTCCAGCTTTAGCACAGGATACCAAAGCCAAGCCGCTGACTTCTGTTTCTGGCTGTTAAGGCTCGCTGTGAGGTGGGGAAGGGGGGACCGTGGACGGATGAAGAAAAGAAGAAAAAAAATGTGCACACTTGGCTTAATAATTAGGGGAGTAATGTGTTTTGACACAATTCCTGGGACGTATTCTAGGCTTGGGCAAAAACATAAGAAGCAACACCATTTCCATTCTGAGAACTTGAACTAAAAATCACCTGGTGTTGTTATTATCTAGATTCTGCACTCTATGAGGGAGACAATTTAAACCCCATCCTCAACCACAACTTGGGTAATGATTCCTACCCGGGGAGACTCTCCACTGTCCCTTGGATGTCCGTGTGTCCTTAGTCGGCCCAATACGTGACCTTCGCAGCATCATGCATGGTGTGCAAGCTATTTCACGGCTGCGCACCGAACACACTCTACCGATGCCGCCCGCCACAGGCTCTCGAGAGGGAGGGCTGAGGGATTTTAGTACGGAAGGCCCAGGAAAGAGCATTTAAGTAACCGACAGAATGCTCTGTCGCACACACAAAATAGTAACTTTAGGGACCACCTGTGACTTCAGTAACATGCGAGGAAACAGGATACTGGAATGCTAAAAATGGGTCTGGTTTGGACAAAGAACCTTCCTTCTGCTCCATAAAACACAAGGGTAACCCTGTTCTTTCTCAGAGCCTTTAAAATAAATACCTTAAATATAACCTTGTGTGCAGAATAAAAATGGTTCAGAAATCAGTAAGACTGCGCTTTCTAATGAGCTGTGGGTGCCCGCACTTGAAAAACACCACTTCCGAGTCTTGGAAATTAGTGCAGTGGGAGAAAAGTCACGCCTTAACAACTACATTTTCATGACGGCAACAAAATGGACCTCACGTTAGAGACAAAGCCACCACAAGTCACCAAGCATCGAGGCTGGGAAACGTTGGCCAAACTGACACCGGGCACGCCCCCGTTTAAAGAGGCACGGCCGCTGCCCCAAACAGCTGACGGCGATTTCTGGGGTCCCCGCGGGGTGCTATTAGAGTCACAGCAGTGGGGGTTCCTGGGCCTTCATCTGGGAAGCTGGCCGACCGCCGTCAGGAGCCTGTGGGAATCGGTGACAACGAAGCTCATCTGCTGGGGACCCTGGTCCCCGCTGCCGTGGCACCTTGGGCACAGCGGTTTCTCGGGCCTGGAGGGGACGCGAACGGGAAGGCAGATCTGTCGGGGCTCCCATGAGCGCCGCACTAACACCGGAAGGTAGGAAAGGTGGCGGGCGAACACAGCCCCACTCACGTCCCTGTCTCTGCAGAGGGGACACAGACCGCGTAGCCCAGGTGTCGTCTGAAGGACAAGGGATTCCATGAGGGACTGTCCTCATTCAATTGTCATAAACTATTGAGAACATCTAATTCCCGTGGCCGAGCCACGGTCTACACAGGGTGTCATCTGTCAGTGCAGTGAGGCTACCAACATTTCTATGACGAAACCAGAATGTTTGACTTTAACCACAAGCCTAGAAACAAAACCAAAGTTGACAAGCCAAAAAAACCCCCAAACCCTCCTGTCCACACTCAATGTAATAAACTATGGCACACGGTTTTCCTTTAACCAAAAAAATTAAAAAAAAAAATTTTTTTTTGAGAGAGAGAGTGCAAGTGGGGAAGGAGCAGGAGAGAGAGGGAGAGAAAGAAAGAGAGACACAGAATCTCAAGCAGGCTCTGCTCAGTGAGGAGCCCGACAAGGGCTCAGTCCCACGACATTTAGGATCGTGACCTGAGCTTCAATCGCGAGCCGGGTGCTGACCCAGGCGCCTTTAACCGAATTATTAAAAGTAGTTAAAAGCTTTATTTTAGTTTCATTTCAAGAAGGTATTTCCTCCCTAGTGAATTTCTGCCCTTATGATGTAGGGTCTATTTATTTTAGAGACCAGATAGGGAATACGTCAGTTTACAGTGAATACTTTTTATGTTTACAAAACGTATTATAAAATTTACAAAAAGGTCTTTAAAATCACGCCGTAGCGTTTCATGTTTGGGGAAATCAACAAACATTTACTGAACCGGCACAAGAAAACCTGGCACACTCGGGCAGTGGCTGCTTTTTATTTCTGAAGCAGGACGGGAGAAAAAGAAACTCTACGAGGAAAACAAATACATTCTTTAAAATCACAATCCATTTACAATTTTAGCTCAAAGTTTAAGAGAGGGATAGCTCAAGAGGCTGCCTAGTCAATGCTTCATCCCGACGGCATCTGAAATGGGGTGGAAGGGCAAGGGGCTCGTGTCCACCCCGAGATAAAACACTGCTCCACGGCAAAGGGCTTTTTAAAAACAGGAAATAGCGACAGGCAGAGATAGGACTTTTTACAGGACTCGGGAGGCAGGATTTCTCAACAAGACAAAAATAATTACTGATAATGTAGACATTTTACCTGATCGGTCTTCTTCCTAAGTTCTAAAGGATGACCCTGTGTGCGTTAATAATTAATAAAAAATAATCAAAACGTCTTGGGTCACCTTTGCTCCTGTTCAACCCATTCGTGCATTTCTACAGGACTCCAGAAAGGCAACTGAATTATTCCCAAATGCTTTCATCAGGTAAAGACATCGTGTTTTTAATCAATGAAGCCTTCTCTAAAAAATTCATAAATTGGTTTCAACAAATCAAATTCTGTGATGAACAAAATTCCTCTTGACTTACTGCTTCCTTTACCGGGAAGAGTTCCACAAGGAGAGAGGATAACAGCCTAAGATGAACTCGGCACCATGCAGAACGGGACAGCGTTCACGTCCAAAGTAAGCATTTGAGGGGTTTTCTTACCTGCCAAGGTGAGGGCAGTGACACAAGAAAACACGCTCGCCGCCCTCAGACATCGGGGAAACGCAAAGTGAACCCACGCGCCCGTCGGAATGGTTAAAGGGAACACGTCTGACGGCACCTCGCACGGTGAGGACGTGAAGCCGCTGGAGCCACCCCCCCCACCCCCCCACTGTGGGAAAGCAAAACGGCACGACCGCTTTGGAAAAGAGTTGGCAGCTCCACCCTTCGGTAGTTACCCCCCGAGAAACAAAAACGTACGTCCGGTTACCAGCACCCTGAAAGCCTGCTGATTTAACATTCCAGAAGTTTTTATTAAGGGCTATTTTTGTAAAATGCCACTGCTCCTGATTTAGAACTGGGTTTAAAAGGAAGCGAATATACGGCCACTAGTCGCCCCTACTGTGCCAAAAGGAAGTCTTCGGAAGAAGCAAGCAACCTGGTAATTATGAGGTTGCTGAAGTGGTGATCAGAATTTTCTGTGCATTCGGCGAACGCGGAGAGGTCGGCAGCCGCGTCAGTATCGTCAACGGCTCCTCGGCGAGTGCGGCGTGTGGCCGGAGTCCCTCCAGGACAGCGGTACTCAATTCTGACGTCAGGGGATGGGTGAGTACCCGCTGGCCGATAAACCAAAGAGCCACAGCAAACCTTACACTTTTGTAAACCATGCTTCATGGATCCCTTTTCGGTCTTCCCCACGGGTGATACGTTTCAATGATCGAAACACACTGGTGTTAACTCTGCGTGGGCAGGGCTCACCGAGCCGACTACCATTACGTTTTGGTACCAAGGACTATCCCTTTCGGTAGAGTTATCGAAACACGGAACAAAGGTTCACGCAAAGACTCGTGCACGAAAGCTTACAGCATCTAGTCCTATCCCAGCACTGGGGCGATGCCAGCGTCCATCCACGGAGGAACAGATAAACGGACCGTGGCCTGCCCACGGGGGGCCTGCCGCACAGCAGGAGGAAGGAAACGATGGTCACAAATCTAACAACGTGCACGAAATCTCAAAATTGTTTCCGGGGTAGAAAAAGCCAGGCAAAAAGTATGCAGTTCATGTAGTTCTAGCCCAGAGGGAGGACCAGAGGGCACCCAGAGACAGGGTGCAAGGTGGGTGGGCTGGAGGGGCACAGAAATCTCTCGGGGGAGGGGACGTCTGTCCTGGCGACAGCGGGGACGGTTCTGCGGGCACGCAAGTCTACAGAGCTGGGCACTCTCGATGCTGTGAACACATGCGCTTTGGCAGAGCGGCCGGCTGGGGGAGAGTTACGCTGCCCTGAATTCTATCTGTTGTTCTCCTAGGAAGCCTAGAGGGAAAGAAACTCAAACCGTGGTGATAAGAAGGCACCCGGAGCTGAAGACATGAGCCAGCTGCGGGCCACGAAGCCCGGACTCCTCGTGTGCGCAGCCGTGTGCGTGTGCGTTGTTCTTTATTTAAGGGACCCCCCTCCGGAGGAACCAGAGGAGCCCGCCTACCCGGCGGCGGTGGAATGTGGCTTTTATCCCGATGAACTGTGCTCAGCTTTATTTGAAGGCAAAGAGGCCGCCCCCCAAATCGCCAAATTTTGTAAAAACCCTCACGGTTCTCAAACACTTGCTCACTTGCGCGCACCCTGGAAACTGCTCCAGGATTTCCCAGGAGGTGCGTTTCATAACCGGAGCCTTGTCTGCAGAAGAGGGCAGTTTCTCTTTGGCATATATCGTAACTGCTCACAAGGACCTGGCCATGTTTGTGCGGCTGCTCAGAGCGATTTATGTGCCTCAGAATGTTTACTGTATTCATGTTGACAAAAAAGCCCCAAAGAAGTATAAGAGTGCAGTGCAAACCCTGGTTAACTGTTTTGAAAATATTTTCATTTCGTCGAAGAGAGGAGTGGCCCCCACTGGCTTTACAAGGCTGCAGGCGGATATGACTTGTATGAAAGATCTGGTCCGTTCCAAATTTCAGTGGAACTACGTCATCAACCTCTGTGGACACGACTTTCCACTCAAAACCAACAAAGAAATCATGCACTACATCAGGGGCAAATGGGCTGACAAAAACATCACTCCCGGAGTAATCCGGCCACCCAACGTCACATCCAAGACAAGCGGAAGTCACCTTGAACTCGCCCCTAAAGGAAGTATCTATGGATCTCCAAACGGAAGATTCAAAGATGAACCACCCCATAACTTAACAATTTATTCTGGAAGCGCTCACTACATACTAACGAGGAAGTTTGTAGAGTTTGTACTGACTGACAACCGTGCGAAAGACCTGCTCCAATGGTCCAGAGACGTCCAGAGCCCAGAACAGCATTACTGGGTGACTCTGAACCGACTGAAAGGTAAGAGCACCCAGCAGTACAGTGTCTGTTTAGATCTGATGCATCGAAAGAAGTTGACTCTTAAGTGAAAATTGTACTTCACTGTTTACCATGGCTTGGTGAAGAGCTCTGCAATTTGCAAGACCTTCTTCTACTCTGGGGAGTACGGGAGAGTATTTAGGGGTCTCGAGTTTGCTGAGAGAGGGCCATGTGCCCAAAACAGCCCAGCTGCTTTTGTTCCAGAAAGGAGTACGACCAATATCTGAGCACAAATCTTTAGAATCTTCATTTCTTCATTCACTTATTAAATACTACTGGGTACCTATGAGGGCCAGACACAGTGCTGGGGCTCTTTAAGGCTAGAAGCCATTCGGGGCGCCTCTGTGACTCAGTTGGTTGAGTATTCGACTTCAGCTCAGGTCATGATCTCGCGGTTCGTGAGTTTGAACCCCGCATCGGGCTCTCTGCTGTTGGCACAGAGCCCACTTGTGCTCTCTCAAAAATAAACATTAAAAAAAAAAAAAAGAAAACATTAATAGTAATTTTGGGGGGGCCGCCTGGGTGGCTCAGTCGGTTGGGCGGCCGACTTCAGCTCAGGTCATGATCTCACGGTCTGTGAGTTCGAGCCCCGCGTCGGGCTCTGTGCTGACGGCTCAGAGCCCCATTCTGTGTCTCCCTCTCTCTCTGCCCTTCCCCTGTTCACGCTATGCCTCTATGTCTCTCAAAAATAAATAAACATTAAAAAAAAAATTAGAAAAAAAATAGTAATTTTGAGGGTGGCAAACATGATAGCTCAGCACGGTTGCTGAGAGGCAGAAGGAAATCTGAGGTCCTCCTTTAAGTGGACTTCCTTTCTCTTCGTATAAAGCCGACTGGCTCGTGTGAGGGATGTGGCTTCAAGTCCGAATGGCTACAATCGGTCCAGACGACCATGCAAACAACTAGACTCAGCAGAAATCGATTAGGATCTTTAAAAAGAATTTTTTTTTAATGTTTCTTTCTTTTTTGAGAGAGAGAGGTAGATTGTGAGCAGGGAAGAGGCAGAGAGAGAGGGAGACCCAGAATCCGAAGCAGGCTCCAGGCTCTGTGCTGTTGGCCCAGAACCTGACGTGGGGCTCAAACTCATGAGCCATGAGATCATGATCTGAGCTGACGTCGGACACTTAACCGACTGAGTCACCCAGGCGCCCCAGATTAGGATCTTAATTTAATCTCTCATATCCGCTGAAAATCCTATTTTCAAATTCCCTCAGAGGGCTGTTATGGAGAAAACACAATCCAAAGAAACCCACATGCCAAGGGCACGCCATATGCACTCAGTGAGTTACTAGGGATGGAGACAGGGATGGAGTCAGGGACGAAAACGAAAGCCGGAACACAAGACGTTGGCCAACCCCGCTGCCGCTGACGGTGTAGCACATGCCACCCGCCCCCAAAGCGTAGCCTTTATCAGATGACAAGCAAGCACTTGAAGCGAGGTTGGACTTCCCCTCCACCTTTCTCCCTGACTACCGCCTCTGGGGGGGGGGGGAGGGGGAGCACGGAGCAGAAGAGCTGGTACCCAAGGGCTGAGCAGTTGCCTGCCCGCCGCAATGGCTCGTCCTGTTTCCCCCTTAGATGCCCCGGGAGCCACGCCAGACGCCGGCTGGGAAGGAGACATTCGAGCCGTGAAGTGGAGAAACGAGGAGGGAAGTGTTCACGATGGATGTAAAGGTAAGAATCGAACCAAACCAAAAAAGTACACCTTCCAATTTTACAAAAACTATCCGACTGCTGCCTGGGTCACGTCGGGAGATGATCGTCAGCAGAAGAGTGATGGGATTTGTGAGGTTCCAATTACATGGGGTCAATTTTTTAAAAACTTCTTGTTTATAATATCTAGAGACAAAAGTACACAGATATAAGCATTTGGGTTGATTAATAAATTTTCACAAAGTGAACACACGACCTGGCTGCAACTTTAAACGTTTTAAGATAAAAATGCACAAGCTAGCGGGTTTCTTCCACCTGCTCCTAGAACTCCCACTCGAGCATTTATTTAAAAGAAGCTGTGTCTCCCTGGGTCTCTGCCAGAGCGGGCGAGTGAGAAGTGCAGGCGTATATTCCAGAGCGCGCCACGACGTTCTTGCTGAAGGGACGGTCTTTTTGCTTTGCCCTCAGGAGACTCTCCCTGGGGGCTGTGAATTCTTTTGCCCCTTGGTCTGGTGTCCCAGGGGTTTTAGTTACCAGGACAACACAGAAAAGCGAGACTTGGGGTGGGGACATCAGCGTCCCTCTGCCATGAAAAGTCTGGAAAGGCAGCGGCAGACTGCAGACTCTCAGGCACAGCCTCTAGGGGGGAACGTCTAGGCAGCGGGAGACCTAGAACCGGGCTCCGTCCCGTCCCCCGTTCACGTCTACTCTTGGGGCACCACTCTCCCTGCCCACCCACCCACCCGCGGCCCAGGGCGGGACGGCTGCCTGAGAGGAGCAGAGGTGACGGGGAGAGCAGTCGCAGCACCATGTGGACCAGCCCAGCAGGAGGTGTGCGAATGCTCTGGCTGGGAGCCCACGAGGAAAGAGAAACGAGGCGTCTGACCTTCATGGGGCCGCAAACTGCTGGACAGAGGCGGCGGGAAGAGCCGGGCCGGCAGGCGTGTGTGCAGGCGGCTGGGACACAGCCTCCTCTCTCCCAGGGCATCTGGCCTGGCCTGTCTATGCCCAGCTTCCCAAGCACCACAGAAACTACTGCGCAGACACCGATTGTAATAGTGCATTTGGGTGGGGCCCTCTCGGCCACTCTCCTGACAGGTCAGAAGGGCTAGAAGAATTTTCCAGTGTCTCTAATAAATATTTTAGCCATGATTCAATCAGGGAGCTCTTCGCACAATAAGAAAGTAACAGTTAAACAGGCTAAGGAGCAACTCTGGCCTTTCTTTAGAAAGCAGCTCAAAGCCGTTACACACTGGGGACGACAACACTGGTAAATAGATGTTCAAGAAAGGCCGGGGGTGGGGCAGGGGCTCAGATTCCTCCTGAAAACATGATTCGCTCACAGAGTAAGAAGTCATGAAAGGTTGCTGCTATCAATGATAAAGTCATGATTTAGAATTCTTGTAACGAGAACCTGAGTACTGCAGTATTGGCCACGAAAGCCGAACTGCTGTAAATCTCAACCGAAATCATCACGGCCCCAAAGCAAACACTTCGGAAAGCTCCTGCCTTTGCTCACTCCAGACGGCAAACCATCTACCAGGAACCCAGCGAGCCGAGCGGCCACCGACGGCCAGCACCGAGTCAGCCCCCGCCTCGGGCCGAGCCCTGGCAGTGACTGGTGGACCCTTCCGGAGCCCCGCTCTGGGCCCGCAGTCGATCCTCACAATGACTCTCGAGTATTCACTATCGCATTCACACTTTGCAGATGAGGAACCCCCGGCTCAGAGAAGTGAGCTCACTCCCAGTGTCACAGGAAGCAGCACAGGAAGTGGCAGAGCTGGGTCTCTAAGCAGGTGCAGCTGTCTGCTGCCCCTCCAGGGGACGAGTGTACACAGAGTGACAGTCACTCTGCTGTTACCAGCAACAAAGAGTTCTGTTTACTTGTAACCACCCAAACGGCATGAGCCCAACTCGGGACTTCCCACGTCCCTGTGTCCCTTCCCGGCTCACACTCCCCGTGTACATGTGCTAGAGATGAGCCTGTTCCAATCAAGGTGCAGTCGATTCTTTTTTCACAATGTCCTACGTTGTTCACGCGCTCGTCTTCACATCATACTTTTCAACGGGTTCGGTGTATTCTGTTGACAGTCTATGACGTTGTACTGAGAACATCTCTCAGTTCAAAAGATGTCAACGGTGACAAGAGCCGCCGCTTACATAGTGCTTACCCTGCACCAGCGGCTCGGCCCTTTCCTAGATGACCGGCTGCTCGCCGGGGGAAGGTCCTTTCCACCCTGTTCCAGTCTTACGAACAACACTGGACGGGTCTATGCATGCAGTTCCGCTCCTTTTTTCTATTTCCCTGAGAGAGGTGTCTAGAAGTAGGATCAAAGGGCTGGCATGGAGAGAAAAGCAGGGCAGGGCAGAGCAGAGAGCAAGGTCTCCAAAGTGGACCGAGCTTTCCCTCACACGCAAACTGAGCACTCACTCTTTGGCGAACCAGAGGTGGGAAAGGGAAGCACCTGCGGCGTGGCCGGAGGGCTAACAGAGCGAGAAGGAAGAGCCGAGCGCGTGTCAGGCGCGTAACGTGTGCTACTGAGTTCATCGCCCAGGAATCCAGCACTGGATGCTGTCATTCCAATGTTAATTACTTCTATCGGTCTCCACCACTCACTGTGCAAGAGCAAGAAAGGGCCGAAGCGATGCCTCGGTAACACTGACGCATTCTTGCAAACTCCCCTCAGCCACGGAAAATAAAGGTTCGTGGAGCCCCATTCAGAATTTAGAGTTCCCCTGTGCTCGTGACTAATGAACATTCCACGGCATCCCCTTAGAGGAGCCACTGAGCGTCTCAGAGGTCGCGGACAGAAAGAACGAGAGCATCCCTGCACCAAACATCCAAAATCCAACACACGAGCCCCTGCCAGAGCCATTGCGCAGGTCCTGTTTAGTCCGACCCCCGTGAAGCCGGGGCCTTCCTGGTGACCCTGGAGGAGCATCGCTTTTGGGTGTGAATGTAAACTGATGAGACAAAGGCACTAGGTCTTTGCGCTTCCTTCTACAGGGCACTACGAACATGAGAGCTGCGTGTATGGCCCAGGAGACCTGCCGTGGATCATTCGGTCCCCTTCGCTGTTTGCCAACAAAGTCGACTCGACAGACCCTCTGGTGGTCACGTGCCTGGAGCGGCGGCACAGGCTCCGGGCGCTGCAGCAGGCGGAGGTTCCCGCGGAGCCACACTGGCGTTTTCAACAGGAGAGTCATTTTAACACGAAACGGGGCCGCTGAGCTGGACGTCTGGGAGCGTCTGCACTCTTGCTGGTATCGCTGCCCCCCTGACTGTGATAAGATAGCATTTAACCAAAGAAGAAGGAATGAGAACTGATTCCTTGATACAGGCCAGCTCTAAGGTGAGCTTAGAGATATTCTATGGACAGGGCTTCCCTATTAGTCATAGGCCACTCTTAGAGCTTCGAGGAAGAAATCACGAGAGGAAAGGTTTTGTTGCTCAAGGTATCACTGGGGGCAAGCGAGGCCTGACCTCAGCCTCAGTGAACAGCTGCTGCAAATCAAAGCCTCAAGTTAGAGTAAGAACAGACCTTGTTTTCAAGATACAGCTGTGTATGAGAGTCTGCTAAAGAGCAATCCCCGCTGAAAACCCCGCTTGCCTAAAACAGAGCTCTTTGCCTGGGAACCATGTCACCTTGTTCTGGTAATCCTAGAAAAGTACAGAAGAGTCTCCGTCTTTCGGGTAAAATGAAACGAATCCAGAGTTGAAGCGCACTTTCTTAAAAAGGTTGCCGTAAGCTTCTGTAGCCTCGGGGCTTAATTGTACCTTCTGCCGTGATGGCTACGTACTACGTCTGGTCTGTCCGACACCACCCACAACCACAGGGCGGCTTTGGGGCATCTGAAATGTGGACAGTGTGACTGATTAAGTGGCTTAAACTTTATTTAATTTGAAAAATTGTTAATGACCTGAAATTTTAATAGTCACATGTGGCTGGTGGTTACCACACTGACCAGCACAGGTCAAAGGCAGGATTGATCTTAATTCTCCCTGCTCAACACACTCCGGTCTCTAAAGAGTCCGTGACTTTGTCATTGTTCTGTTGAGACTTTCTGTGTGTTCTCTTTCTCTGAAAGAGTTCATGGCATTGGACAAGATTGAAAATGTACAACCATTAAGTGGCAGCACATAAAACTACTAAAATAAGGAAATCAATGTATTATTCAAAGGCAAAGTCTAAAGCCTCGGGAAACCGAAGCTTTGCAATGAAAGGTAATCAAATCTACCTAGTCAGTGAAAACAGCCCTTGGAAAGCACAAAGCTAGACAGAAGGAAAAGAGCCTTCGAAAGCACAAATGTAACTAACCACAGAACAGTAACATCACCATTTCAACAAACACTTCTTCCTCCTCGACCCCTAATTCCAAGCACACGCTAACAACGTGAAGACTGTCGAAGGCGAGACCGAGAGCCCCAGACGGACAGCTCTGCTTTTCCACACTTTTTTACAGGCAAACGCAGTGCTCACGGAGGGTGCCAACAGCTACGTTCTGCCTGGCTGTTGGGAAAGCTCGCACTCACCGCGACTGTGTCTCTATATTTTACAACAACTCACTAGCAAGTTAAGTGTAAAACCCATTTTTTAAAAAGCTGATATCTTTTTAAGTTAGTTGGAACACAAGCCTGACTTCATTTCCTTTCCATGTCCATTCACGGCACAGTCACACTGCTATGAGAGGGTCCAATACAGGCGTCTACTTAGCAGGTTTGCTATGAGGATGAAGCACTTAGAATTCTAATGTCTGACCGATGAGGAAACTGAGGCACGGGGCAAGGGGACTTTCCAGGAGCACACGACTGAGCCCGTGGAGCTGGGATCTGGCCCCAAGCAGGCAGTCTGGCCCCAGAATCCAAGCCTTTACTGCACCACCTCACCTTGTACAAAGAAACACAAACTCAAACAGAGCCGCCCTCAAAGGATCAGACGTAACAGAAGCGGCAACCTCAACAGTTGAGTTTACTTGAGTAAACTTACTTGAGTAAGAGATAAAGTAACTAATAATAAAAGCAACTCAAAGGCATGGTGGAACGCAGCAGCAGGAGGTCCAGGAAGGACGGGCTGGGTTCTAGTGGCGAGAGGAACCACTGGGAGCGAGCGGAGGCTGACAGGCAGGCAGGCAGCCACTGAGGCCGGCCGGGCCAACATAAAGCGGCAGCCTCCGCTTTTTTTGGTTACAACCCAAAAAACCCAAAAAAAACTCTTTCCTGGAAACAGTATACAAATTTCTCATTTTTATTCGATTTATTTATTTTCCTTCACTCGGAGTCCGACTCTTACCGGATTCATCTGTAAGAACAAAATTAAATCACATGCACAAAAATGTGGGGAAAATGCTGCTACAGACTGTATCTTAAAGGGGATGCGCGAATAGGGATCTTGGGATAATTTCTGCTTCCGGGAGTAGAATCTTCTTGCTAATATGTAGACTCTACTGTTCAATTTTTCTTACACACGACAAAGTTTAAGGCGGCCTGCGAGGCCCATCATGCAGCTCCCTGAGGCTTAATACTTCCGCGGACCGTGAAGAGGGCAGAGCGCTACGATAACCCTGAGGAGGCCAGAGCCTGAAACAAAAATCAACATTTGCGACCGCTTTTGAAGCTGCCCCTTCCCTGGCATTTTCCCCCCTTTCCAATCCACCTCTCCACGGAAGGACAGCAAAAGAGGGGCTCCTGGCTGGCTCGGTTGGTGAAACGTGCGACTCTTGGTCTCAGGGCCTTGAGTTCAAGCCCCACACCGAGCGTAGAGCTTACTTAAAAAAATAATAATAAAAAGAAAAAAAGAACTGGCACGAGTATAAGTTTTTGTTCCCCTTCTGGCTTTAAAATGCCCGCGGCACCCCGTCCACCCACCCACCCACCACGAAGGCTAAGCGAATGCAGCAGAAAGGGACGAGTCAAACCTGCTGCCACACCCCTAACATCCAAACCAGGGCTTCTCCAACTTCGCTGCACCCGCAAATCCCCGGGGCCTCCTGTTACAATGCAGATTTCGACTCCACGGTCTGGGGAGGGACCCGGGAGCCTGCCTGTGGTAAAGAGAGAAAAACAAAAACCCTCCCAGGTGACGCCGATGTCGCAGGACCACGATCGCGCGCTGAGCAACGAGCGGAGTTGAGTTTACAAGCTGTAATTACTCCAAGGTGTTTCTCCTTATTGCAAGAAGGGAAAAACACAGTGGGGAATACAATTAGGTTTTTGGTTCGTGATTTGTTTACAGTGAAAACAAACAAAAACCTAGCAACTACACCTCTTCGGACCCTGCTGGCTGAAATCAGGTGTGTGCACCACGTGTTAGAGCGCCCAGAACCAGAGCTGGCTCAAACCCTCGGGTCTCCTCCAGCAGATCGAAAAACCCAATGTGAGTGAAACTACAGAGTGAAGAGTAGAGAAAACGTATGCCCTGAAGATCCCTGAGGTTCCTGAATCATTCTTAGGACACCGGTCTCTCTAAGCGTCAGACGTTATTTTAAAAAAGGAAAATATCTGTTTCAGATTTGGACGCTGTCGCTTTATCTCCCTTCGCTGGCGTTTTCGCAAAGTGCTGCGGCTGAAACTCCCCCATCGTTCTTCCTGTTGGCGTTCTGGCAGAAGCGGCTGGCGTCCACTTCTCCCTGGGCGTCCAGCTGGGCCACCTTCCCCAGGCTCCCCTGCTGCCGTCAGGTGTGGTCACAGGCAGTGGAAGCGCTGAGCGCCGCTTCTGGGCCTGGGCCATGAAAACCCCCTTCGCTGCGTGTCCCCTGCGCTGCTCCCGCCTGACGGGACGCGGAACACCCCAAACCCAGAGGTGGTGTGAGCCGTAAGACAGCAGGAGCCTGAGTCCTCGCCTTTGCCCGGGAAGAAAGCTGCCCAGCCTGGAACCTGCCGCATCAGCCACTGGAACGTGAGCGCTGTCTGTCTCGGCGGTCGGACAGCCTTGACTGACAAACTTAGAGTGTTACTGAACTTCGGAGACTTTAAATCACAAGTGTGAGTTTGATTCCTGGAAACAGTACACAAGTTTCTCATTCGATTTATTACTTAAAACGTTATTCTCTGAAATCTCCATTTAAGAGGCGAGCATCTAAGAATGTACTAGAACCCGAGGCCCAGAGGCGTGAAGTGATTATTCCTGAGCCCGCGCTGGCGTGTGACCTGAAGCTGATGCGTACCGGGCTCTCGCCGTTTGCTCGTGGGTGAATGGCTCCCACTCACGTGTGCCACTGAATGTCCACGCTCTCTGACTTCCTAAATGGGCAGTGTTACACGCTGAACGTGTCCCCCACAAAAAGTTGAAGTCCTAGCCCTCAGCCCGACAGAATATGACCTTCTTTGGAAATGAGGTCGCCGTAGATGTAATGAGTTAACATGACAGTCACTAGGGTGGGCCCCATAGGACTGCTGTCCTTACTATAAAAAGGAGAAATATGGACACAGAGATGACTCCACAGAGAGGGCACAGTATGAAACCCTTGCAGGGAAAAGATGGCCATCTCACAGCCCTCAGAAGAAACCAGCCCTGCCCATACTGATTTCGGACTTTGGGGTCTCGAAAACAGGAAATTTCTGTTGACTTGCCTGGTTTGTGGTGCCTTGTTACGGCAGCCCCGGGGCATGGACACATCGAGTATTCAACCTCGCGATGCAGGGGCAGTTTTTATGTGACTCCTAGAAGCTAAAAGTGCTCACTATCTTGGCTATCTGAAACAGATTTCTTTTCAAGAAAATTCTCAGGGTGCCTGGGTGACTCAGTCTGTTGAGTGTCCGACTTCAGCTCAAGTCATGACCTCACAGCTCGTGAATTCAAGCCTCGCGTCGGGCTCTGTGCTGATAGCTCGGAGTCTGGAACCTCCTTTAGATTCTGTCTCCCTCTCTCTCTGCCCCTCCCCCAACTCATGGTGTGTGTGTGTGTCTCTCTCAAAAATAAATAAACATTAAAAAAAATTAAAAGAAAAAAAGAAAATTCTCTCCCTGAAGTATTCCTGAACGATAGCCAGGGTCCCGTCTTGACTGCCGGAGGTTCTGACAGCCATGGGGCCGCCCTTACGAGACGGGACGAGCCAGCTCTCCTGGTTCTGACCCGCCCTCTGCTCCCCTCAGTTCCCCTTTCCTCCCGCTTCCTTCCCTTCCCCTGAAGGGCTCGAGGCACTGACGTTTCAAAGTGTGCTCGCATCCAGGGGCACCTGGGCGGCTCGGTCGGTTAAGCATCTTGACTTCGGCTCAGCTCATAATCTCACAGTTCACGACTTCGAGCTCCATGTCCGGCTCTGCGCTGACAGCATGGCGCCTGCTTGGGATTCTCTCTTCCTCTCTCTCTCTGCTCCTCCCCAACCTTGTGTTTTCTCTCTCTCTCAAAATAAATAAACTTAAAAAAAACTAGAAGTTTACTCACACCCGGTCAAGCTTTCCAAGCACCAACAAAATGTTTCAGAGTTCCCTTGCAATGTTCTGTCTCCATGACATAAAACCGACTTCTCTGCAAGACTCTGTGCAGACAGTCCTGTTCTGCTGCAGGTCTGTCAGCATGGTCACCAGCGTGTGTGTGTGAGGAGAGCCTATGCAGAGGACAGCTTCACGCCATCCAAGGGATAGTTCCCGTTACGGGCAGAAGAAAATAAAGTCTGGCTGCTTTGGATCAGTTAGTCCCCCAAACCTGGAATCGTTCTGGAAACTCTTGAATAAAAACAGAAATCCATGGGGCTCTACCCCAACTGTGAAGACTCTGACTCAGTGGGTCTGACAAGGGCCACGGGAACTTACACCACCATGGTGACTCTGCCACGCAGCCCGGTCTGGGAACCACGAATTTAGGGCGTCTGGCGTCTGTAATACATTTCAGCTTCACATCCCACCGTCTCGTATTTCTATGCTTCTAAGCAGACTTTCTGACCGTACTCGCAAATGCGTCTGATACACCAACAACACCTTCCACACTCTGGGGGAAAACACACACACATCTGAACAGAGCGTCTACAAAGTTCCCCTCCTGCCTGAAGGAGGCCCAGGCCAGTGGAGTGCCGGGTCCCACGGTGCTTCTCCCACGGGCTCCGCCCACACCCGATGCCGCATTCAGACTCTCGCTCTGCCGTCGCTCTCTGTGTATCCTGCACAGGTCTACACGTTCATGCTCCCACGGGTGTCCATGGCTCCGCGCTGTAGGCCCACCTAGACCTGCCCCTTGGTCTGGTCCTTAAACTTCCTGCCACCCAGTGGGACTCACTCCCCTGGCCTCTCCCCTTGCTCCCACACCCTGCCCTGCCCATGCGGGACGACACCTCGCACCTCCGTCTCCACAGGCCGCCGGGCCGCAGCCTCCCTCTGATTCGGCAGCTGCTCTCTTGAGACCTCTTCCCTCTGATCCGCCACCCACCCCCACGCGCTACGCCACCTACATCCTGTCCCGTAGCTTCGGGCCTCCCCGCTGATGCACCTGTAAGCATCTTGACGTATTTCTGTGAACATGCCTGCTGTTTCTAATTTTACTTAGACTGACTTTAAACGTTCACAGTGCATTCTTGCTCTAAGTATACAAACGGCGCCCCTGCCACACACATGAAGCAGGCGCCAACATGCAACACACAAAACAAGCCTCGCCGGGCCCGCTGGCCAGAGCTCTGGGCGCAGCACCCTCCCCCCGCAGGAGCGCCGCATGGGTCAGAGAGCCAACGAACACCTACTCGGAGCCTTTCCCTCAAGGCAAGCGAGACGTCTGAAGGAGCCTGAAATGGGGGTCCCCAGGTCCCATCTGAGGTCTCACAGACGTGTCTGGGGTCCTGTCTGCGCACCGCCCCCACGGACACTTGCACCTCTGGTGGTCACGTCCCGACCTCCGGGAAAGTCTGACTGAGAACCATGCTCTGCCTTCGAGGCTTAGAATGAACGTCTCCTCCCTCACACAGCCGCTGCTCACCCGCACAGTCAAGGAAAGTTCTCTGGTCCCTGAGCTCCAATGACATCTTTACCAACCACTTGGTGGCTGGTTTCAAAAACGAAACAAAACAAACCGAAAAACAGAATAGGGGGCGCCTGGGTGGCTCGGTCTGTTTCGTGTCCAACTTCAGCTCAGGTCATGATCTCATGATTCATGAGCTTGAGCCCGCGTCAGGCTCTCTGCTGTGAGTGCGGAGTCTGCTTCGGATCCTCAGTCCCCGCCTCTCTCTGCCCTCCCTCATGTGCACGCACTCTCTCTCTCTCTCTCAAAAATATATAAACATTTTAAAAAGAACAGGATTCTTCATCTGACTTAGGATTCCTGTGGGACTGCAGTCTCCCTGAGCGAGGACCGTGCCATCTCTTCCCTAGGAGCGCTTGTCACCTCGCCTTTCACACGAGATGTAAGCAGCACCGGTGAGTAAGTGACATAGATCAATTTCTGAATGCGTTCTGTGAATTTCTTCTCTTTTATAAAAGCTTAACGGGACAGATTGCAAATTCTGGGATGGCTTTACTCGCAGTCCCCCAACTGGAAACAACCCCATGCCCCTCGCCAGCAACTACCTTCTGCCCGTCTTTGAGTCCCAAGTGCCTAGAATCACCCAGGCTGTCCTCCGCGTCTGGCTCCTTCCACAGAGGGATCGGTTTGAAGCTGCACTCCACCTGGTCCAGTTTAAAGCTGCCCCCTGGCTTCCCGCCGCACTTAGAACAAGATCCATAAGCCCCAGTGCAGGCAGCTGGGCCCCGTATAAAGTGACCCCAACCTGTAAGTTTCTCCTACTTCTCCTCTCCTGCCCCCCCACCCCCCTTCTGTTCTCGCACTAGCCACGCCTTCTGTCACTTCTCAGCTTTTGCTCCAAGTCTGCTCGGCTGGCTTCTCTGTGCCCTTCAGGTCAGCTCAAACCTCCAGAGGTGCCTCTGTCAACCACCTGTGCACCAGCCTCCTCTGGAATGTCACCCCCTGTGTTTCCTTCCCAGCATCTGTCACAGTTGCTACTCCCTGGAGCCTCCTTCCCTGTTACCGGAGCGCCCCTCCAACTGGGACGAGGGGTCCATGAAGGCAGGGGCTGTGGCGATTTCACCCGCCAGGCTCTCCCACCATATAGTGCTCGGGACACAGGGACACGGGCTGACCCCTGACAGGTGGTCAGTGAAAGCTGTTCAACGGAAGAATAACTCACGACAGGGAGAAGAAGAACGAAGGGCCTAATGAAGTCCAACCACAGGTGAAGGGACCATCAGGAGCTGCTGGCATCCACGGCGTTAAACTAAATGGTGAGTTTTCCACGGGTGAACACAACACCAGAGACACCAACGTGCGGGGGTTGCAGCAGCCGGCACTGTGAACGCGGCGCCACCGTATTTCTGCCGTGCGACCTGGGCAGGTATTTCCTGCAGCGTGTATGTGCACTCTCGTGTGAGCGCGTATTGAGGACACACCACGCGCCCTGCAGAGACTAAGCTCTGGGGGAGACGAGATGCGCAAGCCTCGCTCCTACTCTGAAAGGCTCACAGGAGGAGCACAGAGGATTGACAGGGCAGCGGAAACCGCTGTGTGTGACACTGTATGGGGGTGCGCGCCGTCATACACTTGCCCGCGCCTACGGGACAGGTGGACCTTCACGTGAACCGGAGGTTCTGGATGAGGGCAGTGAAGGCAGCATCGTCAGCTGTAACAAATGTCCCCCCTGGGGAGAGTGCTGATAATGGGGGAGGTGCCGTGGGGGGGGGGGGCAGAAGGAGTCAGGGAAGTCCCTTACTTTCCTCTTAATTTTGCTGTGAACCTAAAACTACTCTAAAAAAATAGTCTTACAAGGTGGGGGGGACGAACCGCCCCAGTCCTGTGGGGAAACCTCCATGGAACTACCAATTACATTCTGATGAGATGAGCGAGCTAACAAGGTGCCTGGGGAATGGGGAAGGAGGCTCAGCCGCAAGGGTTCACAGGAGGCATGACCTCCCCAGGCTGCCAGGTCATGGTACACGGAACAAACACATGGCGGAGAGGTCAGGGGGCAGCCCGACCTTGGCCTGAACTGGACAGGCCGGGAGGGACAGGTCACAAAGGCTGTTGAGACTGTCTCCAGCAAAGACATGCCATGGAAGGGCTTTAAGCAGAGAAAGAACGAATTAGATCAGTTTCAGAAAGAACTGAAGCATGTTGAAACGACACATGGAGGGAGGGACCCTAAACCGTCTGACTTCCTTTGCTACCAAGAAGGAACAAATGATATGTGCCAACAACTCACTGTGTGACAAACTTCTGCTTTTATCTCTTTCAAGGCTCGTTCGGAAAACACACAACCACAGCACCGCAGGAAGCAAAACCTGGAGAAATAATCCAAAATGGAAGATGACTTAAATAATAATTTAAAAATTACACCAGATTATCAGTTAACATTTGTTCAGTTTATACAAAAGCCAAAAATTACAAAGAGAAAAACGGTCACATTTGATTCCATTAAGGGAAAAAAATTAGTATGTCCTATATACATATTTATATGTAGAGAGAGAAAGAGAAATAGACAAATACAGGCCATAATCCCATTCCTACTCCCTTGCAAAAACTTCTTTAGAACCAAGTTTCTCCTACAAATAAAATAAATACATTAAAAATAAAACCACAAACATAAAAAGTCAGAAGACAGAATAGGAACTCAAGCAGAGAATATTTTAAATATATATGAGATTGACTGTTTATGAATATTCAAAATGGTTTTTAAAAAGCAAAATTAAACAATGTATTAGAAAATGGGCAAAAGGCATTCACATGCGATTCGCAAAAGAACTATAATTGGCCAAAACATAAAAGATGCTTAACCTCGACTGTTAAAGAAATTCACTGCAAAACAACTCCATACGATGTTTTATGTATCCGACCACGATGAAAGAGACTGAAGGTGTCTTCCCAGCAGGAAACTGTCTGAGGAAACAGCATGTCTGTTGGTTTGGGGGGGGGGGGTGGGGGGCCACAGCGAGGTGCATTTGGAAGCACAATTTGGCAGTGTCAAGCACAAGAATCACTTTTCTGAATGTCTCCTATAAAACCTGCCTACGAGTGTGTAAACGCGTAAATATGTATTTATGAGGTTGTGTAGGACAACACTGCTTGGAACGAGGAACAAGAAGAAAGCACCTAAATGTTCGTGAACTGAGGAATGGTTACAGAAATCAGGAGCGCTCACGCGGCTACTAAAAAGGGTCAGGTGAATGTGTGTGCGAGGTCATGAAACCATGCTCAAATTAGAGAAGTAGGAAAAAAAGAGGTTACAAGATATGCGTAGTGTGTTTCCACGACCGCGGGAAGAATGCACACCTATACTTCCACTGGCAGGGGTGTGGGGAGACTGGGGTCTGTGCACTGGTGCTGGGCGGGTCTGCAGGGGGCACTGAACTCCGAACAAGTGAGAAGCTGCCACTGAAGGATGGGGCTGGGGAAAGGGACAAAAATCACCACGTGACCGTTTTACTTCACACGTTCCTCTAAAAATGCCACGAGAGAAGTTCTCTCCAATTCCCCAGGGGTTATGGTGGCCGCGGACTGCCTCAACAAAAACTCAATTAACATCGTACTAAATTCATTTACTATTGTTTAGGACCAAAAAAATCATATTTTATGGATGCTTATTAACTACTAGTAATTTAGACAATTACTTTTCTTTAAACAAAGGCCCAATGTTTTCATTACACTAGTCGTTTATTTCTGTTTTTCTCTATATTTGAATCTTTACTATATAAAATTTAATAAATGTACAAACTAACCCCCAAATCAATTTTCCAGTGTGGAGGCCCTATTTATAACAGGAAGGCAAAGCCAAAATACGCGAAGCTCAATTCACTGGGAAGAGAAAAGAGAGATTAGCCAGCAAATGAAAGGGAAAAACTAGGGAAGCCACAATTGGAGCAAGAGCTACAGGTAACCCCTGCTCAAGACCCCAGAGTTGAGTCTGTTTCTGCTAAGTTCCTCTTTTGGGGTGAACCATTGTTTTCTTACAAAGAAGTGGGAAGCCAGACAAAGAAGGTCAAACACCGAATGATTCTATATAGAAGCACTATCCAAAACAGGCAAATCCACGCAGACAGAGAGCAGACTGGCCATGGCCAGGGGCGGGGGGGGGTTGGGGAGGGTCAAGGGTTAGGGGGTTTTCCTTTGGGGTGAGGGAAACGGAGGAAGGAACTAGACGGAGGTGGTGACTTTTACGTTACAACTTTCACTTGGAAATAACGTGTACATACACCACTTACAGAAACACACACAAAAGTGTGACAAGGTTAGGTAGGTGAGTTGGCTTCCCCAGAATACTGCCTGCTTGACCCTAACAGTGAACTTTAGTTTTTTCATTAATTAATTTTTCTTTCAGCTTTATTTAGGTACCTACTTGACAAACACAAATTGTATACATTCAGGGTGTACAACTTGATGATCTGATATATACACACACTGTGAAATGATCATCACAATCAAGCCAATTAACATAGCCACCACCTCAGTTACCACTAAATGGTAAAATTTGAGGGCCTTAAATGACTTCAATTCAGACTTTCTGAAGAATATAATCTTTAAAATTTTTTCATATTTTCATTTATTTTTGAGAGCAGGAGAGACAAAGCATGAGTGGGGGAGGGTCAGAGAGAGAGAGAGGGAGACACAGAATCCAAAGCAGGCTCCAGGCTCCGAGCTGTCAGCACAGAGCCCGACATGGGGCTCGAACTCACAGACTGTGAGACCATGACCCGAGCCGAAGTCGGACACTTAACCGACTGAGCCACCCAGGTGCCCCTGAAGAATACAATCTTTAAAAGCTCCTTGGGCCTAAAATTTTACATCTCCCTATATCCAATAAAGCCACAGGTTATTCTGCTGCAGAACGCGGTGGTTCCTCCCTCTGGCATAGCTCGCCCCACATGGCGCACACACGTCTGTTACGTGGATGTGTACAAATGTGCCGGAATGCTCCAGATTAAATGCGGTTGTTTTTACTGACATGAGATACTTCTCCCCCCTGGTCTGACCCCATTTCCTGAATGCAAATACTAAAAAGTTATGTTCTTCAACATGTAATGCATTAGATGGAAGATTCTAGGTGACAGTTGGGACTACCAGCTTTTAAAGATATCTCTAAATGGTGGGAAGGAGTTTAAAGCTTTGGCTTACATTAAGACATCCTATAAAAAGGCACCTATAAGCCATTCAACATCCATATTTTTTAAGGCAGAAGTATACAGGTCACTTATGTTTGCTATACAAATGTCAACCTTAAGATTTATGGTGCTCTAGTCAGAGGATTTGTTCACTCCAAATTCAAAGCAAGTTATCATTATCAGCTGGGTCTCTCGCTGACGTCGTGACCACATATTCGGTAAAACGATTTTCCACTGCCTGGTTTTTTGGCAATTATAAGGAAATGGAAGTTGTCTGATGGGCAACATTTGTCCTTTGCTTTCTCTCCCAAAGGAAAAGACCAAATAATCCAACTCCAGTCTCCTAAGTGTCACATGAGAAATTTTAAAAATCCCTCTCTACTTCAGGGTCTCCTACTCTCAAAAACAGAAGGCACAGGCACCAAACTTGAATGGACGTGGACGCCACATTACAAATGGCTGTCAGGGAATGAACTCGGTCTTGTGCCCACTCTGCTGCCTCCGAGGCACCACCCAAACCAAAGGATGCCTTGAAGAGGTCTGTGTGATTACAAAGCTACAGCGCCAATCCGAACGGTACCAGTTCTATCTAACCAGACTCTCCATCATCTGTCCCCATCCGTTACTGACCTGTGCCGGCCATTCATCTCCAAGCCCACAACGGGGCAGATGAACCGTGCCCGCTGGAGGTCATCGTGTTTGTCACCTTTTGTGTTTCCTTTGTCCCCTTCCCAGGCGGGATTGTCAGAAAGTCTTAGTTCTGTCACATTCTGTGAAAAAACATCAATATTTTAGGAATTCATTTGATAAGTGGACCATCCTTAGCTTCAAGAACTGCCTAAATCAACAGAGAAATTGTTATTGCAGTCCTTTGCCATCCAAACCTCTTTTTCCTACTTTCCCTGGGCCATCACTTATCATATGAATAAAAAATGAAACCATAAATTGTGAGAGAAAATTTTAAACTCACTCACTGGCCAGTGAATTAGTTAATTTCTACTTTGCAAATATTTTGCTATTTAGGGAAAAGTTACTTCGGACATGAAAAACTATGCCACCAAGAGAAAGCTTTGTATTAGTTTCATCCAGAAAGGAACATTTTCTTTCTCTGCAGATGGATCCTCACTGAGGTGTTCCATATTACTGGCCGCCCATGTTTATTTAATAACTGAACAGACAGTAAAATCTATGAGGCCACAGTCTAATGAGTCTAAGGCAGAATATTAGCCAGAGAATACTATTATAGTCCAAGATCTGGCCATTCAGGTTTTCGAAAGCTCACCTTCACAAGGAGTGATCTGCCGGCTCCACTGGAGCATCTGACATCTAACCCGCCATTTTGATTTCAGCACCCCGGACAGCAGCCAAGTGCCTCCACAGGAAAGCCACCGCCTTCGGTAGGCTTCCTGGTTGAGGCTGCCATGCGTCTCCTCGAGCTCTCTGCTAAGTACGTGTGGACCAGGGAGTGACGGTAATGATGATCTCGCACATCTGCATCATTTTATCTGAGTCCTCCTGCTTTTACAGTTCTGATTTCTTGGAATTTTTTTCTTTTTTGCGTTAAAATTAGAAGTTTAACCATATACCTTGAATATTATTTTAAATGTAGAACTGGATAAATTAATTTCAGTGATAATCATATCAAGATAAGATCATTATGCTACCATGGGTCTTTTAAGTAAGAAATGAATTCTCTTCCCAAGATAAAAGGTGACAAAAATCAACATGGTTATTTCTAAAGCACTACTTTAGCTACCTCTCTGAACTACTAATTTGCCTGAAATTAACTTTTCTTGTAATCACTCCAAGAATTCAAACAAAAAGCCTAATATAATAAAAAAATTTTAAAAAGAAAAAGAAAAACCCAAAGCCTTATATGGGAGGCAGGGGCTCTGATTCTGGGTTAGATGCCCCATCCGCCATGTGGCCTCAAAAAGTCATGGATAGTGAGAATTCTCACCTGTGGGATGAAGTGTCTGACAAGCTTGATGGTCCCCAAATTCTCGGCCACTTTTCTGATTTTTCTCCCATTGACTGGATTTGAAAGATTTTGTCCTCTCAACCAATTTTCTTTACTAAAAAATTTGTTTTTCCATTTTTATGAAAGAACTTTAACTCCCAATCAGAATGTGTGATTAGCAAGAGACACCACACTGATTTCGTAGTGATTACCTAGAGAAGTCCCTAGTTCTATAATAATTATAGAATTGAATCAAAAATTTAAGTAGCTGAATTTTAAATAAAAAAATGATGACTCCAAACATTTATACATCACATTAAGAATTTTCAAAGTTCTTTTGCATACATTAAAACATAACAGATTTATAATGCAGGAAGGACAGGTGTGGGAATTTCTGGCTTGAGCTTTAAGTGACCTGCCCCAAATCACACTTTTCTTAGGTGGCTGGGTGGGACTGGAATTCCAAATCTCTGAGTTCGGTCTACAATGTACATGAATTCTGTAAAATAAATCTTAACCACTGACACCCACGTCAGAATCACCTGGCTTACCTTAATGCTTTTAATGTGAGATGCTGCCTTCCCAAGAGCCTTTTCGGAAGATTTGTCCAAAAGAAATTCAATGACGGCGTCTTTGTTATAAAGTCTGCAACAATAAGGGTTAGTCCAAACACTGTGGCAACAACCAACCTCCACACAAAGGAGAAACAACTAAACCGGACTCAACCCAAAGTCACCCACATTGGATAACAGAAGTGCCTTGCATCACTAAAAAAAGTAAATTCAATCCTGTTTCAACTATTTCCAGAGCATACAAAGAAAGAAAGTTTAAATCAAGGATTGCAACCTGGCAATCTGAGGGCTGAATGAGGTCTGAACAGTACGGGAATTTAATATAAAAGCACACATTTTCAACTTTTCCTGGAAAACAAAATCCGAAGTTCAGGAACCACTGGGCCCACATTCTTGAGCTGCAACAGCTGACTGGAAATGAGTAGCAGCTGCTCTTGCAGGCAGGACACGGACTCTCCTGTGTCCTCCCGTCCCCACCATGCCCTACGGCCCCACATGGCTCCTTCATGAGTTTATGCTTATAACTGAGCTCCTCCTGGCCCCTGAATTTTCAGATCATGGATTAAATAAATCAAACTGGACAGAAAAATGCAGAAGTGTGTTCAGAGACAGGGGATGATAACCTAGGCTTCACAATTTGAGATAATTCACATCTCATGAATCAAGAACTGTACTTACACATTAAAATTCTTTTAAAAATTACCAAATAAAAACTCATTTAAGCAATGGAACCATACCTGCCAAGTTCACAGGCAACTATGGGTCGCCTTAGTATTTCCTGACTCAAAGTACAGTAGTTCCACTGGGCCACCAGTTCTGCATCTTTGTCAACCTGAGGGAAAGAAAAACCCTTCCAATTAACTTTCACCTCTGAGTGACACATGGTCCACGGTTCTACATAGAGAGGCTTATTCAGTTTTACCACATGTGATGATTTGTGTCTTTTAGGACAAAGACAGTGACACATGAAGCTGGGACTTAAAAAGTCAAAGTAGGGGCGCCTGGGTGGCTCAGTTGGTTAAGCGGCCGACTTCGGCTCAGGTCATGATCTCACGGTCTGTGAGTTCGAGCCCCACATCGGGCTCTGTGCTGACGGCTCATCAGAGCCTGGAGCCTGCTTCGGATTCTGTGTCTCCCTCTCTCTCTGCCCTCCCCCCCGTCAAAAAATAAACATTAAAAGAAAATGTTTAATTACTATATATCTATCCGAAATGTAAGCAATGCAAAGGCTGGACTCTTTTCACTGCTGTGTCCCCAGGGCCTAGAATGGTGTCTATGGTAAGCACTTAATAAGGTATTTGTTGAATAAATACGGATAACAAAAATCCACCCTGCCTGAGCACTCTGGCTGTCTCCAATCACCCTTTCTTCTCGTCCACCCCCCTCTGACACCCTGCCAAGCTTTGTGTTAAGCTGCTCCTCTTCAGCCCTGGCCACAAGTTAACAAAACTAGCTGAATGCTTTTTTGGCAAAAGCTGCCATGAGTTAACTACCAGCATTAGTCTACGCTTGTGGAGGTGTGCCCAGAGGGCACCCTCCCTCCTCCTGAGTGCTCATTTCATTCACGCTTGCATTCAACACATAGTTACCAGGTGCTGACTGCGTGGGGGACAAAGGTAAGACATACAAGATCTCTGTTCACGTAAGTCAAAGACAGACAATAAACAGATAAAAACCGTGATTAAGTACCATAAAGAAAAACAAAGCAGCGGAAGAGGATAGAGAGAGAATGCATCTCGGCAACGGTGGACCAAAATGACGTTTGAGGAGAGAACTGAATGAAGTAAAGAAATGGGTGACAGCTCAGGGAACAATGTATCAGGTTGTGGAAATGATACTCAGGGCTGAGGAACAAAGGCCTGTGTAGCTGAAACAGAATGCAAGACCTGGGGGGGGGGGGTAGAAGATGAGGGGGTAAGAGAGACAAGGTGTCTGATCACACAGGACCTAGAGGGAGTTTTTCTGAATGTGACGAAAAGCTGCTGGACGGTTTTAAACACAGGAGTGATATAGATTCACCTTTCAAAAAGCTTTCTCCTGCTGCTGAATGGAGAGTATATGGAGCACCCACAGTGCGTCAGGCGCTAAATTAGGGGCTTTACATGCCTTCTGGTAATAAAAAGTAATCGCTAATGCTGCGGGGCGCCTGACTTAGTCGCTAGAGCTTGCGACTCTTGATCTTGAGTTTGTGAGTTGGTGCCCATGATGGGCGTAAATTATTAAAAAAATAATAATTAAGAAAAAAAAAGTAATTACCAATGCTACCTTTGAATTCCCAAATAAATGGCTGGAAATCCCCACTTCGTTACCTATGAATTGTGTGATCTTGGTCGTTATTATTGACTCAATGTTCCTGTTAGTAGCACGGAAATTATTACATACAATGTTCTCAGTTACCTATGAGAACTAAAAACTACCACTCACTCATTACCTCAGCGTATTTACTGTGCCGTGAACTGTGCTAGTTGTAGAGGGGGGAAGGCAAAGCCTCTGCCACAGGGAGCTTACCTTTCTCTGTGACTGACATTAACCAACCATGAAGGCAGGGCACAGAGCGGGAAGATGGTTTCTTAGAAGGGCCTGGTCTTATAACGATAAGGGAACCTCTGCTAAGAACTCCCGGAAAAATGAAGTCGGTGTGTACGATGCTCAATAAACAGCGTCCATTTGTATCATTGTTACCACTAAAGGCAGAGAGGCTTTAAATCCTGGCCCTGGCACTTAACTAGCGCTGTAACTTTGTCCTCTGGCCCTCAATTTCTAGGTCTGAAAAGCGAGGATAGAGACAGTAAGAATTGTGTGAACTACCCCATATAAAGCGTACTCTCAGGGGAATGGCAACAGCAAGCACTTAATAAAGACCTGATTTTAATATTGTCGTTAATTCTGAGTTCTCCAAATGAGCAAGGCAGCGCCAGGAATCCCGCGGGCTCACCCCCGCCCCCCACCTCCTCTCGCTCCCTGGGGACCCCACACCCCCGGTCCCCACCGGGCCCGCGTCGCTGACCTTCTCAACCTTCTTCGGCCCCTTCACCAGTTCGTGTCTCTTGGGGATCGTTCCTCCGTCGCAACCCATCGCAAACCAGGAGTCAGAGACACCAAGAACACTCCACAGCGACCACTTCCGCGGATCCCTGGCGACCGCTGCAGTCACTTCCGGCGCGCCTGGATGACGCACTACGTCCGCCGCGGCGCGGTGGGGCGGATCCGTTGCCAAGCCACGGTTGCCATGGAAAGCGTCGCTAGGCGCTGGGCGAGGCCCCCAGGCTAGTGTTGCCGGAGCGCCCGCAAAGCCTCGCGCGCGTAGGGGCTGACGGAGCGATCTTCCGCCTCCCGGTGGGCGCTGGATTCCCGCCGCACTGTGCCCCGCTGCGGGAGCAGGGGTGACTCAGGAGCACCCCCGGTTCTTGGGCCCCGTCCCACCCCTGCACGTCTGACTGTGTCTGGCACATCCCCGGAGTGGCAGCGCCTGGAGGGAAAGGGGTGCATTTTATTAATGCAATTAATGATACATGTGAGTCACATCTGTTGTGTCAGATGACCATTACGTGTTTAAAGGAGAACTTTTAACGGAGCACCTCCGTGACTTTAACACTCTCAACAAATCCTGTGAGGTGGTGTTACAGGAGATTCCGGGGAGGAGGATTCTCTAGGCCTGAAACTTTGATACTGCCGTGTGGACCGCCAGTAGATGAAATGTTGCAGTGTGTCCATGCGTGTAACTGATTGATTGATTGATTGATTGATTGATTGATTTGCCGTTGTGGTGAACAGAGACAACTGTAAAAGCTACACTGATGTTTGCTTGCCTTTTCCAAGAGACAGGTTGTATTAGGTCTATCATGAGAGCCCAAATCCTTGCAAAACCCCAGTTAAAATCCATGACTGTCTGCTTTCAGGCTCTCGACTATCTCTCTAGTTTTTCCTTTAATTATTATAAATATTAGGGGAAAGTCTAACCACAGCGAGTAAGGTGGACCTTTATGATCCGATGTTACCTTGCTGGCCACGGTGAGACATTAAAAAAAAAATTCTGAAAACATTCTCCAGTTGAGAACAGAAAATACGTGAATATGAAACTTCAAGGACTGTAACATCAGAGTCTCTGTGACTGCAATGAACGGGAATTTAAAGAAAATAAACCTTTTAATCTGTTGGTCTCTCATTGCCTTATGATTTATTTTTATGCCGATCACAGGAATTGTGAACCGTGAGGGTAGGGACTTTGTTTTTGTCCCCATTGTAGCCTCAGTGCCTGGAAGAATCTTTGGCACCCTCGATATGTATTTTCACAACAGGCCAAAAGGAAGTACGGACACGTTTGGGGAGGGGGGTAAGTCCAGTTTGAGCAGGCCCTTAAACTGCTACATGCAATGAGAATCCATTTGCGAGTTCGGAAACAGAAGCCTGGAAAGGTCGAAGGACTGGCCCAAGGTCCCACAGCTGGCAGGAGGGAGAGCTGGGACTGGGTTCCAAGATGAGTTTTCTCCCCCAAAGGGCAGAAAATCAGGTACGGAAGAGCATAAACCCAAAGATCTCAAACCAGTGCTCTTTTTCTGGCAACGAAGGCTGCCCCTCCCCTGGTTCATTTGGAGAAGTGAAAATAAAAATAACTGCTCTTTATTAAACCATGGCTGTGCACTGGGGGTTTGGAGGCATTGTTTCCTCTGCCTCCGTAACTTAGGAGGTAGGGGGTATTGTACCTTCCATTTTCTGAATGACAAACCCAGAATAAGATGTGCAAGGGGTCTTGGGTCAAGGGCACCCAGCAGGTGAGTAAAAGGAGCTCAAGCTGAGAGGCCTTCTCCAGGGAGGCCCATGTAACTATAAACGCCATGGTCCTTAACCTCTCTCCCAAAGCCACCGTGACACCCAGCAGTGTCCACTGGGTGGGCGTCGAAACTGAAGCAGCTGGAATTTTTTTTTTTCTTTCTTCCTCCTTGGTTTCCTCATTTTGACTATTGGTTTTTAGGCTACGCTGTGCTACAGATTATAGACAGCTTAGGCTTTTATACACTTAATATCCTCAACAGCAACTGATTTGTGTTGAGAGCTGGCTGGGTATCAGGTACTGTACTCAGCATTTCAAACGATTTGTGCCATTTTGCTTGAGTCACGCTAGACACACTGGTGCCATCAGCAGCTGTTACTTTCCACTGCCTTTGCTGAATGAACTGATGCAAGATAATCCCTTACGAGGATCTTTGAGGACCGCTTGGCCCCAGCCAACCGGTGGATTCGAAGGGCGGGAGAAAAAGCCATCACCCCTTAGAAAAACCAGTATTTCTTAACCCTTTTGGGGTGTTTGGACCCATTGGAGAATTTGATTAAATTTTGGACTTACTCCCGGTGGGAGGGGGGCATATCCAGTAGTACCTAGAAAATATTGCTACAGTTAATACGCGTTTGTAGCTCATTCACCGCCCCCTGAGGCCCAAGCCAAGAACAAGTCTTTTAAATGTTCCTACTGTCTGTTGCAATTGTTCCCAAGTGTTATAGACTTCCGAACTGTTGAGGGTTTGATTTCCTGTGAGCTCTCCCCATGCGCTGTAGTTTAACATTCCATCTGGGGGCGCCTGGGTGCTTGGTCAGAGTGTCTGACTCTTGATTTCGCCTCAGGTCATGATCCCAGGGTTGTGGGATCGAGCCCCACGTCCGGCTCTGCAGTGAGCATGGAACCTGCTTAAGATTCTCTCTCTCTTTCTGTCTCTCTCATTCTTTCAAAGTAAAAGAAAAAAAAGAAAATACAAATAAATAAAATTCTGTCTGGACAAGGCTGACAGGCAAAGTGATTCATTTTGAGAGTTGGCATGAAAAAACAACAAAGATGTCTTAGGATTCTGGAAGATTTTCGCAGCCACCTCATTCAAGATTCACCTAAGAGGATGTCCGAAGGAGGGTTACAGTAAAATAAAGTGGAAAATGGAAGTCATTACTGAGATAATTCAGGACAAAACATTACTCTGACTTCATAGTTTTAGGGAAATATTAGACATATTCCAGGAATATACAGACCTTCCGTGAACTGGCCCCTGGCTTCCCACTGCGGCTCATGTCACCGCCTTGCCCAGCCCCCACCCCACCCCCGCCTCTCTCGGCCCCAGTCACACGGGCCCCCTCTCTCCCCTGGGGGCTCCAAGTATGCTTCTGCTTCTGGGCAACTGCCTTGCTGTTCCCTCTCCGGGAACACTCTTCCCACTGTGTGCCAGGCTGGCTCCCTTGTGTGACTCCATATCTGCTCTAGGACCCCTCCTCGATTTAATTTCATCGTCGCACCTACCCCCCCCCCTCCCGCATCATGTTATAAATTTAAATTTTGACATCTTGTGCACCATGGATTTTTTTTTGCATTGATTGTGATTTTTAAAATATTGCAGCAAAATAATGCAAAATAACGGTTACTAGGTTTTCGGGTGCCCCCTTACATTTTGCGTTCGAGGAGAATGCCTCGCCCACCTCACCTCTTCTGGCTCTGGTTTCCCGCCCCGCCCCCCTCAGCTGGAAGGCAGGCAGCACAACCTGTGTTGTCCCCTGCGGTATCTCTAGGGCTCAGCAGAGGCCTGATAAGGAGCTGATGCTCCGCAAATATGTGAATGAATGAAAGGAAAAAGGCATTAGCAAGCCAGGCTACATGACGGGAGCCTTCTGGAAACGGGCAGCTTTGGGAGAGCTGGATGCACACTTGGGGAGAATATAAAATTTTAAAAAGATGTTTTATCTCTCTCTACAAAAGATAGTTGCCCCCAAACCAGAAACGCAGCTCCCCAGTGCTTGTCACACTGGAAGATCTCTTAGCTAGGCTCCTCACCACTTCCATCCTGAGGAAATTTAACTTAATTGAGGTCACGTTGCTATCGCCAAGGCTGCCACCGCACCGCCCACTGTTTCCTCTCCCTACCTTGAAAGGAAGCAGTACAGCGTTCTGGGCATTAAAGAAAACTACTTAGCAAAACGTTGCTAAAAGGTAAAAAAAAAAAAAAAAAAAAGATATTATTCTACTTTCAAAAGTTTTTCAGAAGTAATTGCCTTATTGAATTAGTGGAAACTCATCCCATAACTGCTCTCTTTCAAAAAAAAAAAAAGGGAAGGAAACACATTTAGCTAACAGCAGCAGTTTTCACTTAAAGTCCATGGTTTTGTACTTTGTCAACAAATCCTTGGTTTGAACTCATCTCAAACATATATATATATATATATATATATACACACACACACACACACACACACACAGATATATATATATATATAGACAAAAATATAGAGAGACAAATATATCTCCATATGTATTTAAATTTCTATTTATTTATTTTTTAGAGAGAGAGAGAGCAGGGGAAAGGGGCAGAGAGAGAGAGAATCCTAAGCAGGCTCCATGCTCAGCACAGAGCCCAACATGGGGTCCAATCCCACGACCCTGGGATGGTGACCTGAGCTGAAATCAAGAGTCAGATGCTCAACCAACAGAGCCACCCAGGCGCCCCAACCATATATGTTTGTCTCCCTGTCTGTCTGCATACATACGTCTGCAGTATTCTGAAAACAGTGGGGGTCTGTTGATAACCTGTTGGAGCCTCTCGCTTAGGAAGGACCGAATGAGTTAAAAGATCTAAAGCATTAGAACAGGGCCTGGAATGTAACAATCACTTAATTAACACGAACTGCTGTTACTACCATTGTGCGAAACTACTCTCGCCCGCTGGCGTAAACACCGCTGGTGCCTCCCTGCACCAGCCCTCCTTCTTCCAAGCACATTCCCAACTTGGGTCGGGGCCCCCACCAGGACGCAGCTCTCCAGGGTCCCTTGCGTTTCTGCCTGTCCTCTGAGCAAAGGCACCGACGGCATTTGGTTCTGGATCATGTCTTCTAGCTTGTTTTTAGCAAACACCCTTGGAAGAGAAAGGCAATGTCTCCCTCCAGAGCAGAAAGAGAGCTTTGTCTGCCGCCCGGTGGAACAAAGGTAATGTTTCCCTCTGAGGCAACACTCGGCCAGGTTTGTGCAGAGGCCGTTATAGAGGACCGGGGTTGTCTACGCTCGGAGTGCTTCGGCTTTGAGGCAAACCCAGAGGTTGCACGGCGTCACCTGCGCCCTCCTTTGCTTTGCCCCGGGACTTGGAGTGAGGTGGAAATAAAGAAAGGGGAAGCACAAGCTGTGTGCGATGCTGTGATTTGGAAACTCCTTTGTCTCGGTGCAGAAGAGCCGACGCAGCCCGCCCCAAGAGTATCCTTAGGAAGGCGGCTTGTGAGGTTGGCCTTTGGTTGTTCATAAAAGCTTGCATTTGGGGAGGGTCCCCACCATCCCCAGAGTTGATCAGAACGGGTCAGTCTGCCTAAACTGTTCATGCAAAGAGTGTAATTCGTGCTGGACACGTGCTTTCCTTCTGGGAGCCCGGAGTTTGGGAAATTGCTGTGGAGAGGCTGTCGCCCATAGAAACCCTGGTGTGAGGCTCTCGTGAGCTTCCCTGGCTGGCAACGTCGCACGTGTGCTGTCACGACTTGTTGCTGGGGGGATCCCAAGTGTCCTGTGTGACCACGGGGACAGGACTGTTGGCTACTGGAGCCCGGTGTCCTTTGTCCCGCACTCTCGGAAACTTTTCCTTTGCTGGCTCCTTTCACTGCAATGGGTCGTAGCCACGACTCCCAACACAAGGCTGCCTTGGGATTCCTCCTGGCGAATCACTGGGCCCGGGGGTGATCTCGGGGACCCCAGACATAACCTCCGATGCCAGAGTCTGCGTCGTCTTTCGGCATCTGTGAAACTGGCGGGCTAACTTGTTAATTTAAAGCAGGTGGATCTCAGACATGTGATCGTTCTTGGGAGGGCCATTCTTCTCCCTCTCTCCGGACACGTGGGAATGTGTGTGCGCACGCGTGGATGTGGGTGAATCCCGTCTAGGTCAAGTTGGGTATTCCATGCCCTGCTCCTTGTGGGCTTTCAGGGGCAGGCACCTGCTCTGAGCCAGTCCAAGCAGAATCAAACCACTTTCTGCTCCTTTGGCCACAAACCAAGGACATGACCTGGGGCAGCCACCTTGCAATCATGAGTGTTAACGCTTAGTAAGTGGGACTAAGAAACTGGGCGCCCACACCAGCAGGCCTGGAAGCCAGTCTGCCCCTGGGCTGTTTTAAGATACGTGAGTCAATGAATTTCCTTTATTGCTTAAGATAGATTGGATATGGTTTTTGATCGCTTCCAACGGAAGGAGTTCTGATACAGATCACGGCTGTTCACAGAACGGGGCCTCTCGAGCTAGTGTAGGGAACCAAGCAAGCCCCACAAAGACGCAATCCTCCTTGAGGTTCCCTGAGAGTAACTGGGTGAAAACAGCCAGCCTTCCAGCGGTCAGCAATCTAGAAGTGCCGGCCACGTGCAGAGCAGCAGGCAGGGACTGGGTCTGGTGACGTTTCGAGTGACTTCCAGCCTGGGGATGCTGTTCCCAGGCTACAACGGGTGTTGAGTGGCTGAGGAGTGTAGAGGAGACCCGGACCTTCGCCTGAAGTGGAGATGCTGTAACCATAGCAACGTGAGCTGAAGCCCCAGCTGCAGAGAGGAAGAGGAGGCGGTCTGACTGGAGAGGAGGTCTCCGCACCACTGTCAGATCTGCGCCCGGCAGCGGGTGTCCTGGCCACGCCACACCTCCTGCCTGCAGCGCCACGACGGACGGCTTTGCCTTTTCCGTGCTAGCCTTGTGCAGGAGCTCTTGGCCTCTACTGCGTCTCCCTGCACACTTCGGCATTTGAATAAGAGAAGTAAATATTGGAGGCTCTGCTTTGGTACCAGAACCTGGGTGACACGGCTCAACTGGCTCTTCCAAGGAAAGGATTGCTACAAAGGATGTTTTGAGTCATGATTATATTTACGTAACATCATAAATGGTAACAGATTTGACACTATTGAAGTATAAGCCTTTTCTGATTAAGCATGCTGTATTTATCAACACAGAATCTATTATATACAAAATAAATTAATAAGGATCCCAACAGAACATGTCATGTTGTAAATATAACATGTGTCTTTAACTCGGTTAAGCTAAACCAGCAAATATATACACAGTGTAAGATGCAGATACGTAATTTGTACCAAACCTTACAGAATTAAGTCAGTCCAAAATGGGAAACAGAACGTTTGCTAACGGATGCAATAGAAATTGATCATTTGAAAATAAGTCTCTCCTCCTTTATTTTCTCCCTAGCACCTGATACATTGTGTATGTATTTCTCCATCATTTGTCCGTCTCCCCACTAGATTGTAAGCTCCCTGAGGTCGAGGGCTCTGATTCACTGCTATATGCCCAGCACCTAGAATCTGACAGATAGTACATGCCTAATAAATAAGTTTTGAATGAATGAATTTAAGACAGGCATACATTCAACCAAAATAAAATTGGTTTCTACCATGTCACTTGGTACACTGACCCCACTCGCTATGCTAAAACCTTAGTGAGGTCCTTACTTAATACCTGGCTCTCTGGGTATAATACCATATCTCTGGGATAAGTCAATGTCCTGGGGTTGCTTGGCCGCTTGGTAACACCAGCTTTGGCCACCGTGGCTATTTCTGCCTGTCACTGTCCCCAGGCTGGCTTTTCCCATAGGACAGAGTTGCATGGGTGGGGCCTGGCACTCTGAAGCCAAGAGGTTAACGGGGAGAGGGAGGGGGAAGGAGGCTCACTCCAGCGCCCCCCTGAATTGCCGAGCGTGTTGCTCCAGCTTCTGGGCCTCGGCCCGGAGGTGCCCCAGGGCTGCCGGGCTGGGGTGCTGGAGCACGGCGTGCTTGGTGGCCAGCGCGAGGTTCTTGAGCAGGCCGCAGAGGCGGCTGCTGCCGCACAGAATCTCGTTGCGCGCGTCCCTCTCCTGGGTCTCCTGGCACAGCGTGTCCACCAGCTTCTGCCCCACCATGATGACCAGCTTGCTCTGCGTGATGAAGACCTCGGGGGGCGGGCCGTCGCTCAGGCTGCTGTCAAACACGCCGATGGCTTTGAAGAGCGCCCCAAAATAGAGCCGGCAGTGTTCCGAGAGGCGGCATCTCTTCTCGGGGTCCTGCTGACTCAGAGGCCCGGGCGCGGGGGAGCAAGGGTTCTGGAAAAGGGGAAGAAAATAATCGATCGGAGGCAGGTTTGGTCAGCAGGCTGTGGCCGTCTCCCTTTTCCTGTTTCGCTCAACATTTTAGACGTTGAACGACGTTCTAGACATTGTAAGAAAAAGTACGGTTTTGTGTGGGAAGCCTGCAGCGCATCATTTGCCTAACAAATTACTGTTTTCAAAGCACTGTTACATATAAGTGTGGTGTTTATATATACAATTATATATCGCGTTGTATATATGACCTTACGTGTTCAATATATAAAATCTTATCCGATACTCTCAACAAACCATCAGAAGCCCTTTCCAAAGCACGGTGACAGGAGCGCCCCGGGGGGTTCAGTCTGTGAAGCGTCCAACTTCAGCTCAGGCCATGACCCCACGGTTCGTGGGTTCGAGCCCCGCATCAGGCTCTGTGCTGACAGTGTGGAGTCTGCTTGGGATTCTCCCTCTCTCTCTGCCCCTCCCTCTGCGGGCACTGTCTCTGTGTCTCTCACAATAAATAAATAAACTTAAGAGGAAAAAAAAAAGGAAACACATTGACAATGAATATATCTATAACTTTAAAAAAATACAAGAAAACTTGATAATGAGATCTAAAAATTTACTCGAAGAACAGATTTTAAAGGATTAAAAAAAATCCTTATTTATTTATTTATTTATTTTATTTATTTGTTTATTGTTAACATTTATTTATTTTTGAGAGACAGAGAGACAGAGCGTGGGCAGGGGAGGGGCAGAGAGAGACGGGAGACACAGATTCCGAAGCAGGCTCCAGGCTCTGAGCCATCAGCACAGAGCCCGATGTGGGGCTCGAACCTACAGACCGTGAGATCATGACCTGCGCTGAAGTCGGCCGATTAACCGACTGAGCCACCCAGGCGCCCCCAAAAATCCTTTTTAATATGAGCATCAGGAATAGACCTGATCCCCCCAAATTTCCGGAAGAAATCCAAACACGCTGACCTGCCTGCCCTAGTATTACAACATTTCTCTAACCTGCTAACAAGGTTTCATTTAGAGTTTTCCTTTCACGAGTTTTAGTTTCTAAAATACAGACCCGATGTCTTCCCAAAGCCTAGGCACTATCGAAAGATTCTCAGCATCTAACTTAGTGTCAACCACTCTAGGGGATAATCAAAAGCTCCTTTTTGTTAGGTTACAGCTGGGGAAACTGACGCTTCCTGAAACAAAGGGGCTGCCTATGGTCATTCATTTAGCAAAATAAAGATCTCGAGCTCTAGGCTGAGTCTGCTAAGTCTGAATGTCTTAGTCTTTTCATTAAACTGCATGCCTTCTCATGATCTCAAAGCTCACAGCCTGGAGGAACCGAGACGGTGTTAGTCAGACGGTGTCTGACTTCGTTGAAACGCTACCCACTGAGGTGAAGGTAGCAGGAGGTGGGCCTTTGATGGGGTCGTTTGGGTGGGGCCCTGTGGCAGGAGTAGTGCCCTGGTCAGAACTCACTTCCCTTCTCTGCTCTCGGCCACAGGAGGACACGATGAGAGGGCAGAGAAGAGCCCTCACCAGGATCTGCCCATGCTGGCACCCTGATCTCAGACTTCCAGCCTAGGCTTCTAGGCTCACCCTGAGATGACAAATGATCTTGTCCTTGTCATCAGACGTCTCTGTCCTCTCTTCCACTCACACCCACCCCCAGGCAGGGAGCGGATCTGGTTCACTGTTCCCCAGGCTTCGGGTACTCAGACAACCTTCGCAAGCGATGCCCTGTTTGCCTCCTTCTTAACCTTGACTTGCTTCACCTTTGTCTTTAAAGGAATCCACCAGTGGGCTCGTTAAGTGTTCGACTACAGCTCAGGTCATGATCTCTCAGTTCATGGGTTTGAGTTCCGCGTCGGGCTCTGTGCTGACAGCTCAGAGCCTGGAGCCTGCTTCGGATTCTGTGTCTCCCTCTCTCTGCCCCTCTCATGCTCTGTCTCTCTCTGTCTCCCAAAAATAAACAAACATTAAAAAGTTTTTTTAAAGGAATCCACTGGTTTTTCTTCTATCACTTTAAAGGACACTTTGCAAACTGGTAACTGGAAAACCACTGTCATTTGCCACCAGGAGGAGGGAATCAACAAAAATAAGCACGATGATAACATCTTTGCATTTTTTTTTAAAAAAGGAAGAACATCAAATGTCAAAGAGGTGTTGGTGATACGGAAGCCCCAAACCAAAGTGGTTTTCCTGTTGTAATCATAAGCATTCGAAGAGGATGGTGAAGGGAATGCGCGTCCATGGCATCGAACACCGTGTCCGCCCCGCCCGGGATAGCGCTGCGGGCCGCGAGAGCCGCCACTGATGGCTCGAGGACCACGCGCCACATTCTGCGGCTCGCTGGGCTTGCTCATCACCAGGGCTCCGTCCACCGCAGGCACGAAAAACCATCACAAAAGCCACATCTGCTCCCAAGGGGGTCATGGGTCACGGCTATCGTGCTGACTTGTTCCTAGCAGGAGGCATCTCTAGGGGCAAGCACAGAAGTCAGAAATACCGGCGAGCCCTCGCTGTCACTTACCTGTGCTTCCAAGTTTTTGTTTTCATCCAACCTTTGCTCCAAGATGGGTTTTTCTGTCTCTTCTGGATTAGGCAACTTCTGAAAAACGAAACCCCTTCCAATTACCAACTTGAGTGGTTTTGACACTGGTCAGAGGTGTTTAAGTTTGCTTTAAAATGTATGCTTTTACTGGGGGCCTGGGTGGCTCGGGCAGTTAAGCATCTGACTTTGGCTCAGGTCATGATCTCTCAGTTTGTGGGTTGGAGCCCCGCGTGGGGCTCTGTGCTGACAGCTCGGAGCCTGGAGCCTGCTTCGGATTCTGTGTCTCCCTTTCTCTCTGCTCCTCCCCCACTCCCGCTCTGTGTCTCTCTCTCAAAAATAAACAAACATTAAAAAAAATCCTTGAGCATTTCTCTTTACATTTTTGCCCATAGATTTGCCCCCTCATCCCTTTTTCTTTCAACAAAGGAGACTTTGCAGGACCAAAGGCTGAATTCTGCCTATCAACATGGCCTGATATAATGATGCATGGTTTAAAAATTATACATACTTATATTTATATATTTTCTCTCTATCTCTATCTCTATCTCTATCTTTGAAATAGGGAATGAAAAAGATCCAGGTTTCTACCTTCTCCAGAATGTGTTAAAGCTCTTAGACCAAGAACCAGGCATTTTGACAGAATACCACGCAAGATCGAGGCAAAAAGGGGCCAGGCCGTGCTGACACAGCCCCCGGGTTCCCCGCTGCTCCCCTTGACACTCGCAATCCTTGAGCCGAAGGCTCTTTTTCTACAGTGTCTGAATTCGTGCAGCCAAGTATTTCTACCGCTAAATTTCAGTGCCTGAATTTCACGCAGCCAAGTGTTTCTAAGCAGTCTGGAGGCTGCTGAGAACACGCGTGATTTGGAAGAGTGTTTACACTTCCTCTTCTGTTTCTAAGAAACACAATGATGGTGACTAAATCTACAACTCTCAAAAATGCAAAGAAACTTGGTGTTGAGACTAAAAACTCTGCTCAAAAACAGATTTCAAAAGGCTTTCGAAGTCCTTTCTAACCCTAGTGTTAGAGATAAACCTCAGGACACCATGTTTTCGGAAGACGTCCTATCTGCCTTCATGTTAAACTGCTTATCTTACTTCTGAATAAGATGTCGTCTAGAATGGTACTTCCACGAGTTTTCTCTTCTGGAAAATGGAACCAGCGCCTCTCAGAAATTATCGCGAGATCGTCATCGCTCGAACATGTCCTTATTGAGCCGCATATAACAGTTACTGAAGGATCGCCAGCGTCTGACCGACGGGCGGCCGCTCCGATCGCACTCGAAGGCCTCCTTGTGTTGTACGACTCCGAACTCACCTGTCCACAGATATTCGTCCCGTGTTTCTTCAGTATTTCCGGGGAGTGTTCCCTTTCCTTCTGTTTATTAAAAGGAGCACTTCTTTGATATGATTCCGTTTCTCTTTGGGGAAGCTGGATGCATTCTGCAAACTTAAGCTGTGCAGTTGGGGTCATTTGCAAGGTATCTTCCTTTTCACAGTTCTGCTTGAACAGGAGCTTCCCATTGGCAATGACAATGGAGGCAAACCTCTTGACGTCTTCCGGAACCATCCGCGCCACCATGACGAATCTCTCGAGGTCGTCCGGGCTGTTTTGGACTTTGTCCGTCGCGAGGACTTCCAAGGACCAATTGCAGCTGTCCAGGCTCTCCTTTGTCCCAAGCAGGATGTGGTAGGAGTTGGCGATTGTCTGTAGCTGGTCCCTAATTCTGGCCTGAAGGTTAGTGTCACTGAGGTTACAGGCGGTCCCACGGACCACGCGGGCAAAATCCAGGAATGCCCTCAAAGATTCCTCCACGTGGTCGGCGGCCCTGCGGATGGCGCCGATGTGGGCCTCCAGGTAGTCTCGGAACCTCCACTTCCTGCTGACAAAGAGCATCAGGCTCGCCACAGAGCTGGCCACCCTGTGCTGCAGGGCCGCCACCGTCTCTCTGGCCAAGTCCAGGTCCAAGCAGAGCTCCTTTCCTGACTCCTCCGAGCAGGAGCTGGACGAAGAGTCCGTGGACGTGGACGAGCAGGAGGAGACGATGCTAGCTCTGCTGTCGGAACTGGAAACCGACAGGCTGTCCGGTTCCGGAGACGTCGATGGTGGCTGTCCGGAAAGCCACAAGGAACTACGGTCCGTGGCGTTCTCTGAAGCCCCCTCGACTCTCCCCAGCTCGTTCTGGGCCGGAGGGCCGCTCGGTGCAGCTTTAGGGATGTCGTAAATGTTCGGCTTGGTGTTCTGCCGTTCCACGCGCGGGATCAGAAAGCTGGAAGGAACCTTGTAGCCGGCACCTTCATCCAAGGGAAACGTGTCCCTCGGGGCCAGACATTTATAAGTAGGAATTTCTGGAAGGCTGAGTTTCTTCTGCATGGGCACGTTTTTATGCAGGTGCGGATCGAGGGTCCTTGCTCTGCTGTTTGGAGGACAGTGGATGCTGGGCATGTACGTGGGGGGAGCGTGGGGCCCTGATCTGTCCGCAAAGCTGCTTAGAGATGCATTTCTCGTGCTAGCTTTTTCTGGAGATACCGGCGTGTCATAAATCCATTCAGATTTCTGAGGGTTCGGTAACGTGTTGTAGCCGCCTTGCCTCAAGGGGATTGCAGACGTCAGGGGAGCACTCTGCCCCTGTGAAGAACCGAGCAAAATTGCCATGTTAGTAGCAATAAAGAGAGAGCGTGAGCCGCTCCTTTGACAAATGTGTGTTACGCCGAGGACCTACTAAGTGCTGAGTAGCATGCCTCTTAAAAATCTGATAGTCACTCCCCTACTCAAGCTCCTCCATTGCTGTTTTTGCTCAAGGCCCTTTGTAATCTGGTTGTACTCGCCTTTAAACCTCCGCACCACACCTGCCACCCCCTTCCTAGTGGGTCCAGTCACCCGGGCTGTCTGCTGTCCCCTGAACTCAGAATCCTCACTCAGCCCACTATATTTCATTTTGCACAAACCGATCCTGCTGTTCTAAAAGCCCTCCTGAACCTTGCCTTTCCATCTAACAAACTCCTATGCATCCCTCATGGCCCTGCAGAGATGCCCCTTCTTTCGTAAGGCCTCCCCTAACAACCCTGGGTGTAGGCATATGCATTGAATACGTGTGACAGAATTTGACGATGAACGTGGGTTCCGGATTTTCAAATTAAGGCATCTCTCCAATAAATAGAAACCTACTTTAACTCAACACCTCTGTGATGTATTTAATAATAAGCATTTAACTAAAATCTACTGAGCTTTTGCTCCGTGCCAAGCACTGTGGTACGTTCCTGCATGAATATCTCAACTCTCACAATTAGTCTGTCATAAGAAACTGAGGCACGGAGAAGCCAGAGGACTCGCCCAAGCCACATCGCTCACCCTGCCCCTGGACGTCGCTGCCCTCGGGGCTTTCAAATGAAATCAGTTCTGCCACGAGGAATCAGCATTCCTAACTTTGACCGAGCTGATAAGTGGCCCAGAGGCCGCTCGCGTTTCCCTAGCAGCAAACCGCTGCCCCTCATCGTACTTACACTCGTCGGTTGGCTGGCCAAGGGAGCGAGCCCTGCCTTTTGGGGGCCGGAGGGTATGTCGTATAGCTGCTGGTTCTCTGGCTCCTGGTGAAAGACCGAGAAGGATCACCTGGATTTTTCCCTCCTGACGGATGCGCGTCACAGACTCTGCCCGCTCCGGTGTGTTTTCCAAGTGAAAACACAAACCACCGAAGACTTTGGGGCTTCCAGTCAGGATGCTCGCCAGATGGAAGTCTGTGTGGTTATGTTTTCAACAGTGGACTTTATGCTTTAAAAAGATCGCCGTCTCGACCGAAGATGGGGACAAACTATAGACGGAATGAACTGCAGTTGCCTGAGTTAAAAACAGTGGCTCATTCCCTTCTGCAAGTTAGCCTTAGGACTGACTTTAAGAGGAAATCGGGACTTTGGGGGGCTCAGTCGGTTGAGCGTCCGACTTCAGCTCAGGTCATGATCTCGCGATCTGTGAGTTCCAACCCCGCGGTGGGCTCTGTGCTGACGGCTCGCGGAGCCTGGAGCCTGCTGTGGATTCTGTGTCTCCCTCTCTCTCTGCCCCTCCCCCAGGGAGGTCTCTTGGTCTCTCTCTCAAAAACGAATAAACTTAAAAAAGAAAAGTCAGGGTGGAGAGGGCCAGGGTGAGGGTGAGGTGAGGGACGTGGGTCCCGCATGTGTATTTAAGACGCCTGCGCCCAAGGCCAGCGCCTCCTTGTCCTCGTGGCCCGTCCCGTGCCCTGGCGTCGTCACGGCAAAGGGAGCCAGCGTGGTCACCAGGGGCGGATGCAGGCCGCACCTGAACTGGAGCAAGAGGCGGAGCCGAAGTGGGCGGGGCGGGGAGCACCTCCGGAGGCCGAGGCTGCAGGGGACCCGCCTGACCCGGAGCCCGGGGAGGAGCCTGCGCCCCCAGCCGGTGAACAGACACTGGCCCACCTCGGAAGCCGCAGGTGTGAGATGCCCAAAAACAGGTGTGGGAGAGGCAGCGGCGCCCGCGGGATCTGGGGAAAGCCCTCAGTGTGCCGCGGAGAGCCTCGCGTGGGAGCAGGGCCCGGCCGAGACTCACCTTCAGCACCGGGGGGCCCCGGCCCTGGGTCGGCACGTCGTACACCTGGGAAGGCAGTGCGGGCAGCGAGGCCCGAGCGGGTCTGGGGATCGTGAAGATGGCCTGGGGGAGAAGAAGAGCGTGGGAAGGACGCCGGTCACCACGGGGTCCACAGATCACGTTCCTTGTGACCCTCACATGGCAAAGCAGCCCCCGCTGCATGGGCGCCATCTCCCTGCACCCCTAACGGCCGGCCCTTTGCTCAGACGGGGGACACAGGACGAGAGCGGGGGAGGTCCCATGGTGGAGGGCAGTCTCCTGCCTGCATCAGCCTCAGCTGGGAAGGGGTTAGAATGCAGATTCCTGAGCCTGGAATCAGTTGTTCTGGGTCTCCGGGTCCTGCCGGGGAGCCTGGGAATCTGCAGTATCAGCCAGCCTCCAGACGATTCTGAGTTCCCAAGGGACCCGAGGCTGTGGTTCCAATCCGGGGTTATTGAGGTACCGGTGCTGAGGATGTTGCCGTGAGCCAGACAGGCAGAGAGGCTCTTGGGCTGTAAAGCGAAGGGACTATCCAGGGTGTGGAGGGGACAGGGATGGGTCACAGGACGTCGTCTCTCGAGCCGAGGGCTGATGGGGCCGCAGGAGGTGACCAGGCCAATGGTGGCCTCAGCCATGGAGTCGCTGGATTCCCAGTGAATGTCCGCTCTAGCCCGGGTACCCCGCCGGCTGCTCCTGGGCAGCAGCTTCCAAACCCGGCCAGGGAACCCATCGCCTGGCAAACTTTAAAATAATACAGTTGCAGAGGCTCCACGGCAGACCTCTCGAGCAAGAATGTCTCCAGGAGGGGCCCAGGAATGGGTAATTTACAGGGGAGTGGGTGCGGTCTGCCAGGGTCAAGGGCTAAAGGGGGAATAAGGTATAGACAGAGTCGGGACGCAGGCTGAAAAGCCAGACAGGGCCTTGAGGAGAGGAAAGGGTCAAGTCCAGAGAGGCCGTCTGGGGCCGACCACATTTCCCATCTGGCACCCAGGAACCTGAAGGGGGCTTTCCGAATTGGATCGTGTGGATGGTTAGGACCTGAATATGCGGAGACCGGAGGGCGCTCCAGGCTGGGGAGGACTAGATTGGGGTCCCTTTGTTCACCGGGGAGCTCTGTGCCTGGCATGAAGTGCGTGCTCGTATTTGCTGATTTATTTGCTTGTTTTGGGTGAAAGAATGTGTACAGCCTGGAACAGTAGTTGCTAGACCAGCGGCTTCCCCCCACCCTCCATCGGGCTGGAATGACAGACTCGGATAAAGCAACCGCAAAGCAGACCAGACAGACCTTTCTCCCTGGGACACACTCAGCTGTCAAAATAAGGTCCTTCTGAATGACAACTGTTTCTTACTCAGAGAGAAACCTGGTTCTCTAAAGTTCTGGCCCCCCCGGGAGCACTGTGGTCTGAAGCCCTAGCAACGAGAAGGACACATCCTACTCCTGCCCCAGAGGCAGGCTCGCCTTCCATCCCCAGCGCAGAGCTTCAGACGAGGGGTAGCAGGCGCCACGTCCCACACCTTCCTCAACCCAGCAGTTCCCAGGGAAGGGGCAGCCCGCATCGGCTCTGCAGTCCGGGCCCACGCTGACCCTTTAGACACCACCCTGCTTTGCTTACAGCCCATCCGCAACAGGCTGTGTTTCCACGAAACGTCGCCTTTCCCCATGACTAGTTATGCTCCCTTATTCTGCTTGTGAGATGCCCCTGCGGTCCCTACGCTCCGTGACCCCTTTCTCTCTGGTGGGGCAATGAACCTGAGTTTGTCCCTGCTAGTCTCGGGCTGATTGATCTAGGGGAGTGGTTCTCCACTGCAGCCTGGGTTAAATCCGAGATTCCACAGGCCTGCCCCGTCCAGCCCCAGGGCCCACGCACGCTGTGTTCCCGGCCACGCCGTCGGCCACCACCTCCACTCCTTCTTCCTCCTGCCCCTACTTATTCTAACACCCCAAGCTCTCCCTTACCACAGTGCTTTTCCAAATGCTCTTCCATTTCCTCTTACTCCCTGTGGCCCCAAACCCCATTTTATTTATGTGGGAGACACACACACACACACACACACACACACACACACACACTCCTTTAGACCACCCACAGAGAACAAAGGGACTTTCCTGCCTGTAGAATTTCAGGTGGAGGAAGCTGGTTCAGAAATGCCCCGTGTTTCTTGGAAAACATAGGTTCAAGGTGGTAATCGATTAAGGAACATGTTTGAGAAAGCTGGTTTCTGAAGGTCTGGGGGGACAGAGGGAGACTCCAGTTCAGGAACTAGCGGGTCCGAGAGGAATTTCACCAGGAAGATGGACCCTTTTCACTTGAAATACGAAAGATTTCCCCTTCAAACCAACATCAGATATGTTCTCTGTATGGTGATTAAAAAAAAAAAAAAGGCAGGCTAGCATATCATATTAAGGAAGTTGGAATAAAAAGTAAAACAAAGCTTGAGAGGGTGGTTACCCTGGAGGAAGTGACTTGAGAAGGTGGGAGGGGGCTCGAGAAGTGCTAGTTTAGTTCTGTTTCTTGATAAGGATACTTGTGACTAAGAGATACCCTTAGGTTCTGTAGATTAAATCTCAATAAAAAGCTAATTGCAGCGGTGCCCGGGGTGGGCTCAGTCGGTGAAGCGTCTGACTTCGGCTCAGGTCATGGCCTCGTAGTGTGTGAGTCTGAGCTCCCCATCTGGCTTCCAGCTGTCAGCACAGACCCTGCTTCAGATCCTCTGTTTCTCTTTCTCTGCCCTTCCCCCAATCATTCTCTTCTCAATCTCTCTCTCTAAACTAAATAAATACACTTAAAGAAAAAGCTAATTGCAAAGAACAGAGTGTCAGCCAGAGTCAGGAAAACAGAGGGCACGGGCGTGCAAAGTCTAGGGGCCTAGGCAGCCCCGCACAGGCATGAGGAAGCTTCGGTCTCTGGTATTCGACACCCCGGGACCCTGGACGGGCCATTTCACCTCCCCGGAAACTCATTTCCTCATCTGTAAAATGACGAGCTGTTCTCAAGCCCCACAGAGGTCTCTTCCAGCTACAGGGATGTCTCATCCTGACATGCAGGATCCTCGATTAGTCGACTTGGGAAAGGTGACCTATTTTCACCTTCTTGGTTTTTAATTTTTGGCCAGCCTTAATCTAGGGAGAGTCAGCGCAGGGATAAGGGGAGTCTGCGAAGCAGGCCACGCGGGGCGGTTCGAAGCTAGCGGCTGGACTCGCCTAGTTCTATCGAGTGCTTCCCCCTCCCCCCAAGAACGCATCTCCCCGGCCGCCACAGTCGGGGCTAACTCCCAGATTACATAAGCAGGCTGGAGAGGTCTGCCTTTTCCACGGATCTGAAGAGTCTCAATTGCTTTTCATCCATTTCTTCTAGCTCCTTCCTTCTCGTAGTAGAAGCAGCAGAGGAATTATTTAGAACACCAGAAGGCTCGACTCGAGGAGAACTTAGAAATGACAGAGCAAGACAGGTAAACGGGGGAGCGTTGAGATGTGTCCACTCTCCCGGCGTGGCCGTGGCTGCCCCAGAAGCCAGGTGACCTGGGACTGGTGATCCCCAAGCCACAGGTGGCATCTCTGGTGGTGAGAGACCCCCCAAACACAGAGAAGGTCAGACAAACAAAAAGTAGGGGAGGAGGGAGCAAAACTGTAGACGGGGCAGCCGCAGATGCAGCTTAAGCAGGAGACGAGGGCAGGAAAGCTCCCCAGGTGTTTCCCGGGGCTACCTCAAGAAGCCTGCTCGAGTGGCCAAGGGCCCCTGGTTTCTGAATTCCCCTCGGTGGCTGTGGTTTCTGTCGACCGCCGCAGCCTCACACGAGCCGGAGCTCCAATCACTGGCGCGCGTCATGGCGAGGACGAGTCTCCGGCCCTGTCCTGAGGCAGGTTTAGGGACGAAGCTTGCCCTTCTGTTTATCACGATGCCAGTCTCGAAGTCAAGTCCACGGTTATGAGGCGCCCTGTCGTCCCCGGTCTCTTCTTCATTCATGCAACAAACGTTCCAGTTGGAGGAGCCTGGACCGGCTCAGGCGCTCGGGGTATCTGATGAACAACAGTCCTCGCACCTGTTTGTCTTTGGTGGGGGCAGGACTCAGATTAACTTGGGCAAAGGCCACTCGTTCTCGGAGGAACCACCAGGGCCCTGCTCGGAGTCAGCTGCTCAGACAGCAGCTGAGCGTGCCAGGCTTCCACGTGGGCCAGTTGTTCCAGAAAAAGCGGCTGTTGCAGGGGGCTCGAGCAGCGTCCTTCTGGTGTTTGGAGCCAGCGCCCCTGAACGCCAGCTGTTCTGCGTAACAGCTGTCTGGTTCTCTGCCTGGCAGCCCGGGGGGGGGGGGGGCGGTGTCAGAAAATCTGAAGTATTCAAAACATTTTAAGAAATCAACACCTTTCCGCTTGAAGAAGGTGTTGGAAGTGGTGCGGAGGAGGCCTGGGGGGTTAGCGGGAGCTTCCCGGGCCCCCAGCGCGTACATCATGGGGACACACACTTAGCCAGGACCCCTGCCCAGAGCTCTGGCCAGGTGGGATGTGTCCTTTGAGCTGAGAGCAAAGCGTGCAATGCAGGAGACCCCCACAGTGACCGAAGACGGTGCGAATCTCTTCTGCGCGCTTAGCCCCGCTTCAAGGCCTGGGCCTGGGGGAAAACGATGCATTATTTTTCTCCTTTCTTGTTTCAATTGCTTCCATTCCGGGGCGCCTGGGGGGCTCAGTCGCCTGAACGTCCGACTTCAGCTCAGGTCATGATCTCGCAGTTCGTGGGTTCGAGCCCTGCGTCGGGCTCTGTGCCGACAGCTCAGAGCCTGGAGCCTGCTTCGGATTCTGTGTCCCTCTCTCGCTCTGCCCTTCCCACTCCCACTCTGTCTCTCCCTCTCTCAAAAATAAACATTAAAATGATTTTTGAATTGCTTTCCTTCTTAAAAAGGGTTTTATTCTGCACGTACCCAGTGCTTCTTTCCCTGTGTTTTTTAGTTGCTATTTTTTAAAATCGCGGTTGTAACACGTGGTGTGTAGAACACACGAATCCATTTCCTGATCTCTCTGCCCGTCACATACTTTCTGAGTGCCAACCCATGCGAGTCACAGTCCCAGGTGCTGGGGCCACAGGGGTGAATGGAATACGGGTGCCTGCTGGACGCCTTGTTTCACTTTCTCCTTAACCAATTCCACTTCCGAAGGGGAACCACTGTCGGGGGCATTCCTTCAGTGTACGAGCATGCATACACAGGTACACACATGGATCCTTTTGTCTTTGGTGGGTTTTTGTTTAAACGGCTCTTTTTCCTCCTTTGCCTCCAAGAACTACTTCATCTTCTTTTTTTTTTTTTTTTTTAACAAATGCCCAATATGTTGCGGGGATACGCTAAAACTTGTATAACCACTCTCCCCATCTGCAAACATTTACGCATCTTTGACACTTCCCTCTACCAAAAAATGCTATAACGGCCATGACCTCCCCACCCAGCTATAGCTTTGCCTTTTTGTGTCTTTCTGTAGCAATTCTGGGAGTCAAGTTTCTTGGTTGAAGGGAATAGAGATGTTAAATCTGTTGGGTAATTTCTTGCCCTTGAGCCCATCGCTGGGAGCCCTAGGGCACGAAAAGCCTGCCGTGAAAGTCCACAGTACTTTCGTGGACAGCTCCACTCAGCTTTCCATGTCCCGCAAAGGGTGGATGCCTTGGAGAGCGGGGGAATCACTGGGGAGTCGAGGAGGTTAGGGATAACTGAAGCGGGTGGCCGGATACCAGCTCGCCCGATCACGCCTGCTCCAGATCCCCGCTTTGCACACGTGATCTCCTGACGGACACCAAGAATTCCAGGGAGAGGGAAGCCCCTGGGTTTACACGCCCCTGGACCCAGCTGTTTTACGTGGAAACATGCATACCTGTTTCGGGAAGCTTAGGGTCTTCTCACAGACGATCCTGGCTCTGGAAGGCGGGTCAGGGAATTCGTAGACTTGGGCGGTGGTGGGCGGGGGCCCCTCCACCCAGCTCTTCATGTGCTCGTATACGGGGCCTGGAGTCGGGGGCTTGAGCAGGGTGGGCACCTGGTAGGTCTCCTCGGAGCTGGCGAGAGCTTCTTGCAGGAAGAGGGGGCAGGGCCTGTCTGCGGGGGCCTCCGGGAGCAGTTGGAGGCGGTTGGCAGGGGCCAGACCTTGCCGCCCGTGGAGCAAACACTTCCACCAGCCCTCGCTTTCTGGCACATCTTGTTCTAGAATGGTCAAGATGTCTCCTCTGCAGAAAGCCAGCTCGTAGGAACAGTCTGGGTGGTTGTCATAGAGTGCTCTGGCCAGGAGGGTCTGGGGGCGGGAGGAGAAAGAATTCATCGTTATTACGGTTGCCCAAAACCTTTCTGCCAGCACTGCCGGCTTAGAAACACTATAGCACATACATGCGTCTCCACCACCCCACGGGCTCTCGTCCCTACTCTTTGCCTGATTTATTCCTATCCATCCTTCGGGGGCTCTGGCGAGAGGTCACGTCCTCAGGGAAGTCTAACTTGTCTCCCGAACGTGCTCTTACGGTACTGTTTTAGTTTGTGATGACCACGCCCTGCATGCGTGAGTGCAGCCCAGCACAGAGTCGAGTTGAAATCCTGGCTCCACCACTTCTTAGCCTGTGTGCTTTTGAGAAAATTAGCTACTCTCTCTGGGCCTCGGTTTCCTTGCCTGTAAAATGGGACTAAGGATAATATCTCCCTCAGGGGGTAAGAATTCAATGGGTTATGGTTCATGAGTTCGAGCCTCGAGTCAGGCTCTGTGCTGACAGCTCGGAGCCTGGAGCCTGCTTCGGATTCTGTGTCTCCCTGTCTGCACCTCCCCTGCTCAAACTGTGTGTGTCTCTCTCTCTCTCTCTCTCTCAAAAAAATATATAAACATTAAAAAAAATTAAAAAAAAATAATTCGATGGGTTGTTACGTACCCCAAGCTCATCGAACAGTGCCTGGCACTTAGTATGTGCTCAGAAAAAGTTAACTGTGACTGTCCTAGCGATAATAGTGCCCTTTGTCTGGTCCTTGTTATCTCTCTCCTGGATTGGGTTGGAAGTTTCATGACTGCCGAGACCACAGCTCGCCTATTTGCTGCTCTGTCCCCAGCATCGAGCACAGACTCAGGCGCATCGGAGATGCTCAGTAAATGTCCGGTTAGTGACTAGTGTATCTACGGTCACGCAGCCAGACACCGCCAGGAGCAAAACCCAGTCAGGCTCCCTAATCCTCAGAACTCACACTCTTTCGATAAGCCACTTGGTCCTCAAAGGAAAATCACCTTGTAGTGATGGCAGCAATGGGTAAGCTGGGCGCTGGGGCTCTAGCTCCTGAAGACTTGAACACAGGTGCGTTACATGGTCGTCCTTGGCTACCCATTAACTCAACAAGCACCCAGTGAGCACCGGAAGCTGGGGATGCGGCGAGAGCAAGGGAGGTGCGCTCCCTTGGAGCCTGTGCCAGGACAGACGCCAAATATATGATCGCGTACTTCACGAATTACATGGGAATGTCGTTGGTCCTGGCATGGAAAAGCACTGAGCAAAAAAATGGAGAGAACTAACTCTGGGGGAGTCTGAGTGTTAAGAAATCCTTTTGCAAGGAAGGGACATCTAAGATGAGTCTAGAAAGATGAGTGGGTCTCACTAGGTGCAAAGCTGCTGACTGTTTTGGGGAGAGGGTGTAGCCTGTGTGAAGGACTCAGGCCCCACCGAGGGTGGTGCTCGTGTGGGGCGATGAGGAACTGATACCCTGAGCCTTGGGAACGTAGGCGAGAGTGGAATGGCGTAGGGCCCTGAGGGTTGGGGCAGAGTTTGGGCTACAGGGGGGGCCACAGAAGGCTCACAGTGTGGAGTATCCCATGGCCAAAACTGGTATCCCCGAACTGAAGCGCGGGGAACGGTCCCGGACCTCGTGAACAATCAGCCGAGGTTGGCTGCACTTGTGAAGGAATAAATGAGTGGCCAAGGGGACGCTGCAGGGGCCTCGCCGCCAGAGGGCAAGCGGGGTTTACTAGCCCTAACTGGGCTCCCTGCTATTCAGTGTCACCCCGTAAACTCACGCCATCTCCAGCCGGTGAGATCCGAGCCATCCCTCTCGGGTGAGGGTTTCTGGTTCACTGGAGATGGGAGAGGAGATGCCCACAGGTGGGAATGCCCTTCACGACAGGCCGGTAACAGCGCAGGACCATGCTCCTTCTTCTAATGAGTTGGAGGGGCGCCTGGGTGGCTCAGTCGGTTAAGCACCTGATTTCAGCTCAGGTCATGATCTCACGGTTCATGGGTTCGAACCCCATGTTGGGCTCTGTGCTGACAACTCAGAGCCTGAAGCCTGCTTCAGATTCTGTGTCTCCCTCTCTCTCTGCCGCTCCCCTGCTCACTCTCTGTCTCTCTCCCTCTCTCAAAAATAAATAAACATTAAAAAAAATTAGTCGGAACACTTGGGTGGCTCAGTTGGTTGAACATCCAACTTCAGCTCGGGTCATGATCTCACAGTCGTGAGTTCGAGCCCCGCGCCAGGCTCTGTGCTGTCGGTGTAGAACCCGCTTCTGTCCCCCTCTCTTTCTACCCTTTCTCTGCTTGTGTTCTCTCACTCTCAAACAAAATAAATCTTTGGAAAATAAACTCTTTTAATAAAATGAGTTAATGGTGGACTGTAGCGAGGAGATGGTGCCGTCCCAAGTTATCCATTCACAGGCCATGAAGGCTGCAGCCAGTTCTACAGTTTGGGGCAGTCTGGGCATTTCCAAGAATGTGTTACAAAAACATTTCAAGTTTCCATGACAAGGATTTTAAAACAAATGCAGCATCCAACAAAGAGTTCATGCACAGGGTCGTGGGCGTGAGGAAACGGGCAGTCTCACACACGGTGGACGAAGTATAAATGGGTCAGCCGTGCCTGAGGGCAGTGAGGGAAGGAGGAGCCCTGAGGACCACCCTGCCAACTTCCCACCTAGAAATTTCTCTGTGGAAATAAATAAGGAGGGTATTTACCTACGAAGATGGTCATCTTAGTGTTGTTTGTCATAGCTAAAAACTGAATTAGCTAAAATGTCCCAGAACCTGAGAGACAAACACAGTTCATCCTTACAATGGAAAACAGCCCTGCTATTTAGAAGGACACTGAAGGATGGCGCCTGGGTGGCCCAGTCAGTTGAGCGTGTGACTTCAGCTCAGGCCATGATCTCACGGTTTGTGGGTTCAAGCCCCACGCTGGGCTCTGTGCTGACAGCTCAAAGCCTGGAGCTTTGTAGAAGAAAGCCTGCTGATGCGGGGCTCGAACTCACGAACTGTGAGATCACGACTTGAGCCAAAGTCAGACACTGACCGACTGAGCCACCCAGGCGCCCTTTAATTTTCCTTTATTAAATTACCTACAAATACCTAGATTCTCGAATGCTCTTTGACCTAGTTTTCACATTCCAGTGGTTCTCTCATTCATAAGTCCGCTCAAATGTCACCTCCTGCCGAGGCTGTCCCCGCTCTAAGCCACCTCGTGCGGAGGTGTCCCTGACCACGACGGAAGGCTAGCCTCCTCCTCTGCATCCACGCGGGCCTGAGATGCGGATGCTCTCGGCACGCCGAAGGCAGAATGCCGGCAGGGCGAGCCAGACTTTGTTGAGTGCGGGGAGAAGAGGAAATAGCAGCAGCAAACAGGCCCCCGCACCTCTGTCCCTGGCGCTGCGCTAAGCCCTTTATGGAAAACACACGGAGGCAACCGTCGGCTCACCACGAGGCAACCTAACGACACTGCAAGCATCTCCGAGGCCGCTCACCGGGTATTTTTTAAAGACGGTGTGAACTTGGGAGTGTTTGCATAGATACTTAAGAGCCGAAGGAGGACATACGTTTCTATTCTTGTTCCCTGTGGGCAGGCTGGGAGTTAGATTCCGCCTGCCGCGGAAGAACTCTTCCTAACTAACTTCCGAAAAGGGCATTTCCCTCGAAGGCCCTCCTTCGCACGGCAGCTGGAAGAGGGGCGAGGAAAACGAACACGCACTTGGAAGAAACAGAAGCGAAGAGGAAGATCCGCGTTCTGGGACCTTCGCAGTCCGCCGCCGGCGCTGCGTCGATGTCCGCCGAAGTGGGACGAGCGGCGGGAGGAAGTAGCTGCGACCGGAGGACCCCGGGGAGGCGTTCCCGCGGCGTTGGCTCGCTCACGTGCGCGTTCCCGCGGTCTCTCGCGAGGACCGCGTTAGCCCTTCCCACGCCCGGGTCTCGGCCGGAGACGGAGCCGTGCACGCGGTTCCCGATCTCACGCCCACCGTGTACCCGTCGCGGAGATAAACTCCCATCGGATTTTCACGGAAATCAACGCAGGGTTTCTAGCTCTCTTCGGGGCAAGGAGGGAGGATACCGGAGGTGGTGAGAAACACCCTCGGCGCCGGGGGGGGGGGGGAAGGGGGCGTGCGGTGGGGGCCAGTAGCAGTCAGATCATCCCGGCAGGGGAGGAGAAGTGCGTGAAGGCTGGAGTGACGGAGCGCGCGTGCGTGCGCGTCTGAAGTGAGTAGAGAGCCGGGGGGACTGAAAGATGACCAGGCCGGCCGGGGAGAAGTAAACAGGGACCTGGGGCTTGATTCCTCTTCGGCTGCTGTTTGCATCTGGGATGCTGGGGGGCCACGGGGAGGCCAGAGAGGCTCGTCGAAGCCGATCGCCCAGTCCGGGTGGGAGACGGGGTGCAGGCTGGGTTTAGGAGAGCTGTAGGGAGGAGGGGGGGGAAGGACCGCAGGAGATCTTTGAGGAGGGTCTTGAAGAAAGGGCAAGATCATAAGTGCCGGAGAAGGGAGGAGGGATGCTGTATGGAGGAGGCACGCAGTAGGGAGGAGGGACTCACTATGGAGGAGGGACCAGCAGGGAGGAGGGACGCAGTCTGGACCAGGGAAAGTAAGAACCCGACAGAGACAGTGGGTTCTCGCACTTTATGTCTTCCGCAGTGGCATCGAGAGCCAGCAGCAGCAGCCACCGGTCCAAGCAGAACCGGATGCGATGAGCCTGCAGAGATGCCACCTGCTGAAGCTTCGTTTCTAAGCTTCTTCACCGTTCCTCCCTCTCTGGACCAGGAAGGTGGACTCGGCTCCAGACCTGCAAGAGCCCAGCCTGCCTTTCTTTCAGCTTCAATTTCCATTTTTACTTTCTTTCGTTCACATGAAAGAGCGAGGCTGCAGACACTCGGAGCCCTAGAGGAGTCACACAGCAGCCGGTGGTAGCGCTGGGATTCAAACTCGGGTCTGCCTGATTCCTCAGCCGCCTTGCCAGCTTGACGCACGGCTTCTCCAAGTCCATGTCGACCCCCTGCTCTGACCTGCTGGAGTCTAAACGCTTGTACTTTCAGAAGAAGCTGCTGTAAAGACGTCCCCAGGCAGCAGCTAGCTCACCTGATTACAGGCGCTGGGCAGGACTGGGTGTGAGTGAGGCAGGCCGCGGCCGGAGACCGTGGCACGCTCCCACCGGTTTCAGAATGTAACTGCTTGGGCCACGCTGCGTGCTCTGCCGCTGAGTCCAGCCCACTGCTGGGGTCTCGGAGGCCCCACGCTGCCGTCCTTTGCAAACCCAAAGTTGATGGACAGGAGGCTAGAGCATTTGGGCTCCTCTCAACAGGGGCTCTGCCCTGAATCGCCCCCGCCCTCCCTGCCCCGTATCTTATGGCCAAGACTATGTGCCACCCGCTCACAACTTGAGACACTCTCTGCCCCTTCCTGCTTGCCCCCCCCCTTCACAGGGGTCAGGTCAGCTTCCGGCTGACACGGGCACTATCCCCACCCTCTGGACTCTTGTATTCCTAAAATTAAAAAATTTGTAGTGGGGGGACGTGAGAGACCCCGAGATGGTTTCCTTCCAAGTAGCCAGACTAGCATCATTTCCTTGGGAACGTGAATCGTACCACAAGGTCACCAGCTCACAGCAGGAAGTAATAAGTAAGTACCCCAGACAACGGTCGAGACGGTACATGAGGCAGAAACCCAGCGTGGCCAGTGACGGTTGGACCCCTGCTCTTAGGTCATAGAGTCTCTTTACTAACAAGATGGGCACCTGCCTTCTACTAAAATCCTTCTTTGAAAAATATCCATGGTTAGCGTGTTAGCTTCTTTCTCATAGATTCCATGACTTGTTTCCAAGAATTCTTAACTTTAGGAGAAGGTGGAAGAATTGTTCCTACTTCCCCTCTGAGGATCATGAGAGCATAGTTAACACAGAAACCACAATTACAAAAAAAAAAAAAAAGCATGCACTGTAAATATTTCAAAGCCTTTGGCATCTGGCAAATATGAATCCCCGAAGTTCACACAGGCTTTCCCTGGGTGGGGGAGCTTTGACTTTCAGATCAGTGAAAGTTTCTCTCGTAGATCTTTCTGGGGCAGCTGAACCCAGACCCGGAAGGTCAGAAGTAGACCCAGAGCGGAGAGAGCCCTTTGATCCCTGTCAGAGACAACCGTCTCTCCTTGGATGAGCGGGAAGTGTTTCGCACTATGTAAATACACAGATAGGCTTGGAGAGATCACAGTGGAGAGAACGGTGCTGTGGGTTGGTTTGTGCCTGTTTAGTTTCCATCATTTCTAAAAGCGCATTATGTTAAAAAAAAAAAAAGTTTCCAAGAGCGTAGGCAAAATCCCCTCACCACCTCCATTTTCCCACCCACACTCTGCAAAACGGGAAGAAACACAGAGGAAGAAGGACAACCTGGAGGAAGAAACAAAGTATCCGCCTTCTGGGAGAGGTGTGGACGGGCAACGACATTCTGTGAGGTAATCTCTGGAAAGACGAGAGAGGGTAGAAATGCTTTTAAGGAGTTACAGCAAAGACGGTTCCAAAAGGATTCCCAGTTTGCCAACCCCACGCGACGGTGCAACCTCCTTCTTACACATGGTGTATGTCAGCTAATGGTAACTTCCTGTAATCAATCAAGGAGAAAAAAATCCCCTTTAATCTTCTTTTTTTAAAATGTTTATTTTTGAAGGAGAGAGAGACAGAGTGTGAGCAGGGGAGGGGCAGAGAGAGAGGGAGACACAGAATCCGAAGCAGGCTCCAGGCTCTGAGCCGTCAGCACAGAGCCCGATGCAGGTCTGGAACTTGAGGACAGAAAGATAATGACCTGAGCCGAAGTCAGATGCCTAACCGACTGAGCTGCTCAGACGCGCCCTCCCCTTTAATCTTCTGGATGCGTGTTGGGTCAGACATCATGTTACTGTCACAGTTTACGATTTAGCCAATGGTTCGTAGATGAGGATAGCTCACACCTTTTCAACCTCTGCGCCAGGCGCTGCGATAAGTGCTTAGCCTTGATCATCTCCCTTGATAGTCACCACCCCATGAAGCAGTGACTGTGATTAATACCGGGTTTGAGAGATGAGAAAACTAAGGCACAGAGAGGGTGATCGAGTAGCCTAAGGTTGCTCGGAGAGCAAGGAACAGAACCCAGAATGGAACACAGGCGGTTTTGACCCTGGAGTCTGCCCTTTTGGCCCACAAATTGCAGAGCTTGGCATCGACTCGGCCACAAGATGGCATGTACATTTTCACAGATGAGCGAATGACAGAGCGTGCCCTGGGGAGAGGAATGGTAAGCCAATAAATACATTTTAACTCAGTCGTGTAAGTTGTGTGGCCGTTTATCAGAGTTAGATCCTGCCCTAAAGAATTCAGAAAATAGCTTAGGGGCGCCTGGGTGGCCCAGTCGGTAAAGCGTCCCACTCTTGATTTCTGCTCAGGTCATGATCTCACGCTTTGTGGGATCGAGCCCCACATCGGGCTCTGTGCTGACAGCGTGGAGCCTGCTTGGGATTCTCTCTCTCCCTCTCTCTCTGCCCCTCCCCTGCTCACCCTCGGTCTCTCAAGATACATAAATAAACTTAAGAAAAGAATTTAGGAAATAGCTTAAGTATAATTACTGGTACATAATGATACACTTTTATAATGGAATACTGTACAGCCATTAAAAAGAATGAAGGAAACTTTATATGAGTTGAAATGGAACAATCTCCAAAAATAAAGCATCCATTTAATCAGGATGACAGACTGTGCCTATGGTACGTCCCTATTTATGCTGTTATGAGCATCGCATCTTTCTGGAAGATGACATAAATTGTTGGTTGGGGCTTTCCCTCTGGCCAGGGGAACCAGAGCCCAGGAAATTATAGAAGTTTGGGATTAAAGGAAAACATGCTTTCAGTCCACACTCATTGGTACAGTTAGAATTCTGTGAACCATGTCTGTGTTTTAGTTTCGGCTGAAAGCAGCTTGCCACACAAAGTCACACTCCCAATGGAGGAAGCTAGGAGGAGCTGTGACAGGGCACAGGGGTGGGTGTTGCACGCCTGCCACACTGGGGAGGGCAGAGAGAATAACCTTCTGCTGCCTCTTTCCCCACGGGGCTATATTCTGAGCTCTGCCCTTGAGATGTGACCACCTCCTCTTCCTTTTCCCTCCTCGCTACCATTTCCTCTCTCTTCCCCCCTCACTTCCTGTCTCCCATTTGTCCTGCCTTCCATTTCCCTCCTCTTCAAGAATCGCCCTTTGAGGGACACCTGGGTTGTTCAGTCCGTTAAGCATCCAACTCTCGGTTTCGGCTCTGGTTGTGATCTCACAGTTTGTGGGATCGAGCCCCGCGTCGGGCTCTGCACTGACAGCATAGAGCCTGCTTGGGATTCTCTCTCTCTCTTTCCCTCCCCTGCTTATGCTCTCTCTCTCTCTCCCTCTCAAAATAAATAAATGAGCTTAAAAAAAAATCTCTTTGAAACAATTGCCCAAGAAACAAGGTGTTGGCTTAACTTTTGTTTTTCCTCATGGATTTCAGTAGCTCTCCACGGCAACCCTTGCACTTCCAAGTACAGTCCTACCCGACTGAGGGAACTAAGAGTCACGGAAGACAGCAAAATGGCACATTTCATCATCAGAACTCGCCCTGAGGTTTGCAATGGCGTCCAGTTACTTTCCTTCCATTTGTCACCCCTGATGTAGTGAGAGAATTCGTTGTGGTATGGCAGAGCCCGAGACGGCTCTGGCTCAGTAATCTGCAGTCCGGTCTTGGAAATATTCGGGCTTGTTTTTTTCTTTTTTTCTTTTTTTTAATGAAGTGACAGCTAAGTAATTTCTTGCATCATCCCGCGACATAAAGAAGAGCTGTTTCTCTTGGAGCTGCTTTTTAAACACTCAGCCAAGCAGGGAAAGGAGAGCAGGCTGAGGAAACACTGCTGGCGTTTGCCGGGGGCCCAGGGAACCGGCGAGCTGTGGCTCCAGCAGCCGCTCTGGGAAAACGGACAGGTTCTCGAATGAAAAGTCTCCGAAGGTGGAGAAACGGATCCGAAGTCACTTAAGTGAAAGCGAGACACCGCAACGCCCTCCCTCCCCCATTCCGTTTATATTGAGAGGACCACATACGCTTAAGAAAATTAACTGAGCAGAATACGGCTTTTTAAACAAAACATAAATTCTCTCTTTTTGGCTTCAAAACACGAGACAGAGAACACCTTTCGATGGCTGGCACCGGTGTGATCGTTCTCGGAGGCACATCTCTCCGGGCTTCCTTAGCTCGAGGGGAACGCTTGAAATCACAAGTCATGGACCCCTTCGCTTGGTTGGAGGCCCAAGAAGTCGGGCAGTTGCCAGAAATGGATGCCGGCAGAGGGAGACTCAGGTACTCACGTTCACTTTCATCTTGACCCTTCCAAGAGATTATTTTTCAAGGGGACCATCCCGAGTTCTGGAAAACACCGGCGGAAGCCGCTTGGGAAGGGAGTGTCTTCCGTGGCAGTCTGTGCCGGAGTGCCTGACAGGTGCGGGTCTATCACACTTGTGCGTGCGTCCGACAGCTGTCCCTGCGAGCAGATCGGGGCTGGACCCGACGGCCCCGGGTGCGGATGGGGCCGGCCACCCGATGCGTTCCCTCGATCTGCCCCCTGGGTCCCTCCCATCCGTCTGGGGGCAAATCGCCACTGTGGTGGGCTTATGTATAGGCGCCGGGGACAAAGAAGGGAGTAACCCTGGTGAACTTGGAAATGAGAAGATAGATGAGCGAAAAAGAAAAACTTGAAGCATGATTCCTCGTCTTCCTAACTCCCATGGAAACGGCCCCCGATGACGGCGGCAGCGGCTGTGAACGAGCGCAAAGTGTAAGTGATTGTCCATGGAAATGTCAGACTCTCATCCCTCCGGCTTTGCCTTCTTCCTGACGGTTCAGACGAAGCAGCCAGTCATCACAGGACTTCCGTGGCTGCAGGCGGCACCGCCTACTAAGGAGACTTTGAGGAAGAGACTGTGGCCAGAAAAAAAATTCCAAAGCCACTCAATGGAAATGAAATATTTTCTTCCCTGATGTCTGAATTCTGTGGTTTTCCAGTAGGTTTGGGTCTTGGCCAGATCATGTTTGAACATACTTCCCCCGTTCCGGAGAACCTTGATAGAATGCACTATTAGTGCTTCATTAATTTGACGATTATTATTTTGTAAAATATTTTAAATTTTTTTTAAAAGAGGGGCATGCAAGCAGGAGAAAGGGGCGGGGGAGAGAGAGAGAGAGAGAGAGAGAATCTCAAGGAGGATCACACTCCACTCAGAGTCTGATGTGGGCCTCGATCTTATGACTGTGAGATCATGACCTGAACCGAAATCAAGGGTTGGCGGGTGCCTGGGTGGCTCAGTCAGTTAAGCGTCGGATTTTGACTTCGGCTCTGATCATGGTCCTGCAGTTTGTGAGATGGAGCCCTGCATTGGAGCCTGCTTGGGATTCTCTCTCTCTCCCTCTGTCTCTGCCCCTCCTCAGCTCACGCTCTCTCCCCCTCTCTCTCAAAATAAATAATAAACTTAAAAAAAAAAAGAGTTGGACACTCAGTCGACTGTACCACCAAGGCGCCCAGACGATTCTTTATTAAGCATCTACTGTACGTGTGACGACATGTGCTGGGGAGAGCGAGGCACACGGGGTTCCCTTGATCCAAGCTCAGGATTGAAATGGTGCAACATTCGATCAGCCGAGCCTTGGAGTGATCGAGTTTTTGAGGATATGGCCCAAGACAGGTGCCTGTTATACCAAACCGCGTCCTACAGCCGGTCGTGCCTGGAGACCCGGTGTGCGTGCTCCTAGCCGTGTCCCCGCCCCCACCTCCCAGCTGGCTCCTGGCCAGCCACGTCCCTGACTTACTGTTTACGACCTCTGGTTTAGAAAAAGGAGAAGTCGGAAGCCGCTTCTGGAAGTGGCTGAGGTTCAGCCCTGGCTCGTGAGAAGCTCACAGATGGAGGAGAGCGAGCAGCTGGGAACTTCTCGGGGCCTCCCCACCCTCGGCCGAAAGCGGGGTGGCCGTGCGGCGCTCCTGCTCCCTGCGTGACTTCTTCCCTTACTCTCCTCTCTCACCCCAGGAACACTGGCCGGGGCAGGAAAATGACGGGCAGGGCCTTTTCCTTCTCAGCTTCCTTCCCTCTCCTCCTCCTTTCTCTGTTTGTCTGAAGGGAAGCGAAGAGGAAAGGCAGGGGGGGTGCAAGAAGGCCTTTTGTGTTGTTCGATTGGTCATCGGCGACTTTCCCTCTGGTTGGGAGGAAGTTTGTCGAAGACTGTCCTCCAGCTTCGTGTCCCTTCACCACGTGGCATAGCCACGAGCCGTCGGTATGGCTCTTCACTCAAGTCACATGTTAAATTAGGCCAGTTAAAAACAACTCACCCTAAGCAATATTACCTATAGAATTATGTTCGATGAATTTGTCTTAGTTTTTTTTTTTTAATTTTGTTTTTAATGTTTATTTACTTTTGGGACAGAGAGAGACAGGGCATGAGCGAGGCAGGGGCAGAGAGAGAGAGGGAGACACAGAATCCAAAGCAGGCTCCAGGCTCTGAGCTGTCAGCACAGAGCCCGACGCGGGACTTGAACACACAACCCATGAGATCATGACCTGAGTCAGAGTCCAGCGCTTAACCGACTCAGCCACCCAGGCGCCCCTCTTAGTTTTTTTCTGATGCATGTTAAAATGCATTACCTAATGGTGCCTGCGGGGCTCAGTGGGTTAAATGTCTGACTTCGGCTCAAGTCACGATCTGACAGTTCGTGAGTTCAAGCCCCACACTGGGCTCTCTGTGTCAATGCAGAGCCTGTGCTTCGGATCCTTTGTCCTCCTCTCTCACTGCCCCCCTCCTGCTTGCTCTCTTTCTCTCTCAAAAGTAAAGAAACATTAAAAAATAAAATAAAATATGCAACCAACGCTAGAAATATGTCTCTGTGTACCACACCTAAAATCATCTTATATGCCAACAGTCGAGTTCCCTGCAGGGTGCCACTTTTTTTTTTTCATCTGATTCATCAGGAAGAATTCGGAGCTGGTCCACGCCATTTAATGGATCACAGGAAAATAACTGAAGGTTCATGCCTGTTCACCAAATTCTCCATTCCCCGGGGTCATTTTTAGGGATGTCAGCAAAGCAAGGGCCCGCCTGTCATGTAAAGCTCTTGCTCACCCATTCTGTTGGTGTGGATTTATCCCGGTTCACTGTGCTTACTCCTTTTGTTGTCTATAATGGGCTACAGATAAACCCATCAAAAGTCTTACATGGGGGGCATCTGGGTGGCTCAGTCGGTTAAGTGTCCCACTCTTGGTTTCGGCTCACATCATGATCTCACAGTTCATGAGTTCAAGCCCCGCATCGGGCTCCTCGCTGACAGCATGGAGCCTGCTTGAGATTCTCTCTCTTCCTCACCTCTCTGCCCCTCCCCCACTTGCGACCGCACGCGCGCGCTCGCTCTCTCTCTCTCTCTCTCTCTCTCTAAGTAAATAAACTTAAGGGCCACCTGGGTGGCTCAGTTGGCTAGGCGTCCGACTTCGGCTCAGGTCACGATCTCATGGTTCATGAGTTCAAGCCCCGAGGGGGCCTCTGTGCTGACAGCTCGGAGCCTGGAGCCTGCTTCAGATTCTGGGTCTCCCTCTCTCTCTGCCCCTTCCCCCACTCGTGCTCTGTCTGTCTCTCTCTCAAAAATAAGCATTAAAAAAATTAAAAAAATTGTAATTAAAAAAAGGCTAACTCGGGAGAGCACACGCGACGTCAGAGACCGGTGTGTGCGCCTGCCCTTGACCTCCCAGTCCTGTTGATCTCCTCACTGGGCAACGTTCGTGTAGGAAAGAAGCAACTTCAAGTGTGACCATCTGTAACTGACTCTCGTGCGCTTTCAGCGCCGGGGCGAGTTTAAATTCTGAACCCGCAGCGAACATCCCACAAAGCCCTTTGTACTTTCTGTTAACCAGAGGGGCAAACATCTCCGGGGGAGAAAGGCCCCTGCTGCGCCCTTATCTCCCCCCGTGTGTTTTCTTCTCCCCAAATGCCGACTGCCTGTACCAGGTGTGTAACGAAAGCTGCTCTTGATTCTCAGGGGGAGCAGCGCTTTAAAGAAAAAAAGAACAATCCCGAACGTCCAGGAACTTATAAACTGAGCTGCTGTCCCAGGCGCGGGACACACCGCCTTCTTGGCGTCGACTGTTCTCACGGTGTGGACGCGAGAGTCCTCCTCGAGCCAAACCACGCACGGCTCATGAGCGGGACGTTTGGAAACGGCTCCTCAGCTACGCATTTCTCCTTTTTCAGAGCTCGTGCTGGGGTGGCTGAGTGCCGCCCGTGCGGCGCATTCTCTCCCGCCTCCCTCCTTCCTCCTCGGAAGTTATTTCCTCTCCAGGCGCTTGTCATCCTCCTCCCTCAGTCATTCTGTTTCCAAAATGACCATGTTGTTTCTACGGCTGCTTCCCCATTGGGTCATCTCGTAGGCCACTTTCCTTCGAATAATCTGGTGACTCTTGGGGTCGTGACGGTGTTCTGTTTAGCTATTTTTTTTTTTTAGTAGTGAGCTCTATAGCAAATAAAACTTTATGAGAATAAAAGTTTTTAAACAGGAGTGATAATACGTTTTTGGATTATATTTTTATATTCTATATTATAATTTTTCTACTACATTTTTATTAACTGAAATGACAGTTTATTTTATCGAGACAGGGACCTAGGCACTTGGGTCATTGGTGGCATTTGGAATGGTGCCTGGCACAAAGCTGGCACTCGGTATCTGTTGGATGAATGCAAGGTATATCGTCTCCACGGAAAACGGAAATAGGGTTGGCAGAAAATAAACATCGGTTTTCAAAAAAAGAAGACAAAGGTGTATAGGACATGGAGTTCAATAAAACTATTTACGCCTTGATTTACTATTCTTTCAGTTCCCATCTCCTGACAGTTTCAAATGTCAAAAGTTTCTTTTTCCTTTGTTTTTCTGTTTTGAAAGGCAGGGCCAGTGATTCTCGTCCGTGTCCGTTGAGAACAGCACACAGCATCCACCATGGAAAGAGAGGCCCCTGCCCCGGTCTCCTGATCCATCGCCCTGCTTCTGCTCTTCCTTGCTGACAGTCCCTCGGTTGAGTAGCAGCCTGAATGATCTCTTGAACCATAAACCAGACCATGTCATCTCCTGCTTTAAATAGGCCAGCGGCTTCCTTTGCAGTTGGAATGTACTTCCAAGTTCTTACGGGGCTGACAAGGTCCTCTGTGAACAGGACCCTGCTTCCCCCTCCGATCTCACTTCTGCCCACTCTCTCTCTGGGTCCCTCTGCTCCAACAACACTGGCCTTTTTATGGGTACTCCGTGATGCCAAATTAATTCCTGCCACAGGGCCTTTCCACTTGCCGTTTCTTCTGCCTGGAATGCTTCTGTCATCATTTGGGTCCCTGGAGAGGCCCTTTCTGTCCATCACCTCTATCAGATCACCTTGTTCTATTTTCTTCGTGGTGGTTATCACCACATGAAATCACTGTGTCCATTTACTCATTTACTGCCTTTCTGACTCCACTAAAGTATCGGCAATGTGTTGATCATCTGAACCCCAGGGCCCAATAGCTACGTGCTGGATGGATGGCTCAACAATGGGCAGTGAATTGTGTTTTCAACCTGGCTCTTGTGTCTGGGCTCTTCTGTCTTGTGAGGCAGGTGAAGGAATGGAGCTGCTGGACAAGGTCAGGGAGAGGCCACAGGACCTTGTGACCTTGACCTCAACTGCAAAGGTTCAGATTTAAGGCAACATCTGACCGTGGGAGCAGGAGTCTCAAGAGTTCTTAAGAGTCTAGGATGAGTGGCTCAGGTTGGGGTCAGGTAGGGGTTAGGGAGTTAGAGTCAGGGGCAGCCTCAGCTCCCAGCGGTGTGACAAGTAGGAAGTGCCATGTCTGACCTTGCGGCAGGGCAGGGCGATGATGCAAGAGCTCCGTTTGCATTCTCCGGAACCTCCCATTCACTCGCACACAACCCAGGTGTTTCCTGGGCACCTACTAAGTGAAGGCACTGCCGTAGCTTTGGAGACACAGCACTGAATAAGAAAGCCCAGCTCTGTCCCTGGCGGAGCTGACTCTCCGGAGGGGAAGACACATGATGATAAAAGGGACAAACAGTTGGGAAAGACCAGGGCGGCTGTGGGAGGTGACTTGGATGGGCGGTCCAGAGAGGCCTCGAGCGAGGGTGCAAGCGAGCAAGCGAGTGTGGAAGATGCTGCTGGGGACGACCCACAGGACCCAGCCCCCTGGGTGAACGTCCCGAGGCGGGGGAAGGGGCAGGCAGTGTGGTGGGGGGCCGCGGGGAGGGGTCCGGCACACCCTGTGGCCCCGGTTAAGTTCTCCGCATCCAACCCCACTTGCCCTTCTTCCACAAGGACTGAGTGAAGATGTCTTGCTTCCCACTCAGAGGTGCTCAAGGCACAGGAGAGCCTGCGATTGCTCCCCGCCCACAAACAAGGTCCTGAGGCCCGGAGCGCTCTTGCCCAGAAGCCCCGAGGTACGCGGAGTCTGCGCCAGGGGCGGACGCGTCGCCGCTGGGTCTGTGAGTGCCTAAGAATTTGGGTGATTTTCCCTCTGGGTCTTACCATGACTCCCCCCAGGACTGGGATGCAAGATAGCTAAAGGGTATTTGCCCTTTCACCGAGGCTGAATCCGAACTGTTAACAGTATCTGAGAATATTCAAATGTGCTTAAAACATAAATATTGTTTTGATCAGTTCTGGGGACAGCCACCCTTCAGTAATGAAGGGAAGTTTGAAAACTCCCTTCAGAAAAGCGAGTGGGCAGGCAGCCATATTTACAGCAGAGAGAAAGTACGGGTTGTACAGAAACACTTTTGAGAAGGTAGGTTTAAAATCGAATTTCAGGGTGGCTCGGTCAGTTAAGCATCTGACCTCGGCTCAGGTCATGATCTTGAGGTTTGTGAGCTTGAGCCCTGCATCAGGGTCTGTGCTGACAGGGCAGAGCCCACCCAGGATCCTCTGTCCCCCTCCCTCTGCCCCTCCCCGACTTGTGAGCATGCGCGCTTTCTCTCTCTCTCCCTCTCAAAAATAAACATTAAAAAAATAATATAATAGAATCAAATTCCAGAAATTCTCAGAAAGTGAAGGAAAACAAATACCATGCTTATCCGACTTTGTAATTCTCCTTCAGTTCCCTGACATTTCCTCCGGTGAGACAAAGCTGCTAATTTCAACATCACCTCTAATGGCGTGCATTCGTGCGCACACACGCGTGCATGTTCAGAAGTCAACAGTTGGTAACAAACAGGACTGCATCACTAAAGGACACCTGCACAGACTCCGTTTTTATAAATGAGGCACTTTTTGAAACTACCCACAATCCCAAACAAAGGTTTACATATAATGAAATCACGTATGCACCCCGTCTTTTAGCCTTGACTTTCCTGAACGGAGTTGCACGTGGAATCAATCAGCTACAGCCCAGCAAGCCAGCAAACGAGGTGTTAGCCCGACCACTTGGCCACACATGATGGCTTCTACGTCTGTTGCAACCGTACTGTGTAAGCCCAGCGTTTCCTATCGCTAATATCATCATGCTTATTTTTAAATTTTCTCTTGGCTTGATAAGATATTAGGGAGAATCTAATGAAAAGCAGACAACAACACAAAGGCGAATGCTCTACCAACATGAAACCGTCGGGTGACAAAAAGCAGTGGCACCACGGGACAGCGTGACAGGGCAATCGCTGGTCACCACCCACTGTCCCCAGGCCACCTTCAGGGGATGAGAGGTGCTCTGGGGTGCCCTTGGTTGAACACGAAGGTGCTTCAAAGCGAAATGCACCAAAGCTGAGAACCACTTACGCGCCGTGACCCCTGACAGCACTGTGTGACCATTTAATAAAACAGAAATTAACAATAATCAAGGAGATCAATTGTGCTAAAATAAATGGAACTCCAAGATGTATTGTTAATCGTAAAAGGCAAGAGGCTCAACAATGGTTCGGTTACTGCGCCTATTTGTATAAAGCCTTTCAAGAAGGATGTCACCTCACATGGGCATTGACCGTTCTGTAGGGGTCCCCAAGGAACCCCGAGCTGAGGCTCCCTCTGGACTAGGAGGTGAAGACGTGAGTTCTTGCCCTAGTACTTACTGCCGTTATGTGGCCTGAGCGTTGGAAGGACATTATTAAGTCAACGTTAAATTTTCTTGTGTGTGATCGTCTTGGAGTTGTGTAGAAAAAGTCCTCGTTTTTAGGAGACACGTGTTGCTGTTTTTAGGGGTGAAGGCTCATTATGCCTAAGGTTTGTTTTCAAATAGTGTAACAATAGCAACAGCGTATGTGTGTGTCTAACTATACACGAATAGGTGCAGACAAATATGACAAAGTGCCAGGAATGAGGGAATCTGGGTGAAGGACACACGGGGGTTACTGAATTACCTCCCACCCCTGACTCCCCAGTTTTCCAACGGTTTAAACATTTTTCAAAGAAAAAAAAGTGGGTACAAAATCCTAGGGTGGCCTAGATATTTATACACAATCCATACAAGAGAGGCAGCCATGGGCTACTCGGCCATGAATTCCACTAGCGCTATCCATTATTATTACTTTAATAATAAATAGCATATGTTTAATTCATAGAAACAAGTTTCCCATTTAGTAATTGTTTCCTTTTCTTTCCTGTACGACTTAAGGCTTAGAAAAGGTTTAGCGAGATAATCCTCCAGCTTTATTTTCTTTGTGTCTGAGCTATTTTTCTGTTTAAGCAGTCATTACAACTCTCTAGATAGCAAATCTTTTTTCATTCACGCCGCAGACCTGAGCCCCACTCACACGTATCCGTCCAAAAATGCCCGGGAAAGAGCGTGCAGAAATCCCCCCCAGGACCCTGCGTGGGAGGCTGAAGCCAGATGTGGACTCTGCCCTCAGGAAGGAGCGCAGAACAACCTGGGAGTGCCACGAAGTGTCTGCAGGGTCCAGAGAGAGGAGAGGACAGGGTGAGCTGAGGCCGAGACTCGCCTCTTGCTCGGGAAGTTGGTCAGAAGGCGAGTGGACACAAACAGAGGGACCGTGTTCCCAAGCCCATACACTGGCCTCTGCGAGGAGGCAGTTTTCGTCCATCCCTGAGTCCAGCTGCTCAGAGGTTTAGAGTACACATCTTTTCCACATCTCAAACCTACAGGCTACCAGTATTTACCCTTCGACTTCATTAGAAACTTGGCACTGAAGTCGGTCATCGTCCTTAACCCTAACTGGTTGTTTCGTGAACTGCCCATCCAGAGGGCCCCCCGTCACTCACCCTGGGCGTGCCGTCCGCGATCTCGGCTCCTTTCATGCTGCTGTGAAACAGCTCCCGGGCGCTCCCGGCTGATATCTCCGGCCTCGGGGGAGGGCTGGTGGGCTGGTGAATGTCACTGCACGCCTCCGGCGGGTTCTCAGAAACCGAATTCTTTGGAGCTATCTGACAACACGGGAAATTGTCACAGCGATTCTCCCAGCAGGCCAACTTTCTGGAAGGTACGATAAGAGTAAAACAAAAGGGCTGACGGAGAGGGGACAGAAATCCAGGCCACACTCAACTCTTCGATGCCTGGCATCTCGTTTGGTCTATAAGTAGAGACTGTCACACATTTGCTATGTGAAACCACAAACGAAGAAAAAAAAAATACTCTTCTGCTTTGTAGGGTGAAGTTCCTACTTTCAAAGCTCAGGGTTTGAACACTCTGCATTCTCATCCCACAAACACTGCGAACAACTTCCACCCAGCACACCGAGCTCATTTTCCTGATTAGAGGCCACGGGGCTAAATTTATGACCGTGGACAATGTTTCTTTCTTCCTGCTTCCTAAACTGGCCCTACAAACAGCTGGGAGAAAGCAAGTCAAGAGGAATGACTTAAAGGACATAGTCTCAACTCCTCTTTCCTTGGAAGCACCCTGCTCTGTGCTCTCACTGCACACCCAACTTCTGGTCTTTGCTCACAAAACCTCACAACAAACATCTTCTGAGCGCTGACTCTGTACCAGGGCTGTGCCAAGCACCTCTCAGTACAATTATATTATCTCTTAAATCTCATCCACCCACTGTCTGAACTCGAAGCCACACTAGTTCCTGCAGTTCAGCATTGCTTGCTCAGTCTTTTTACTTTCCCTAAATTCCTCCTAAACATTGAGAGAAGACAGACATACAGGGAGGCAGACTCCTTGCTGGGCACATCGCATTGTTATCTCATTAAAACAGACTGGTACCCATTCTTCCGGTCCTGGATCCTGTTTCAGGCTGCATCTCGACAGGTGGTCTCTCCCGTTGCTACCTTCCTGCAAGTGCGGTGTTCGCTGTCTGGGCTGCGGGGCACCCGCTGCTGGGTAGTCAGGCCTCACAAGTCTGAGCACCAGGAAGGATTCACTCCTGGAAACGGCCGACTGATGTGTGGCTGAGACGATCCATATTTTAAATTGTTATCATGGTTGGAAGTTAACTTCCGGGGCCAAGTAATTGACGTGTTGCAGATGGGAACAGATAGCAGGGAGGGAACAGTGACCCCACAGAATGAAGACGAACTGACTTAGCGACAGGTTCAAAGTGGAGATCCCTAGAGGGGAAGGCAGAGACGTGAGAATGGGGAGTACTTTAGGGAAGTCTTCATGAGGAAGGCAAGATGTGAGAGGCGGGGGCAGATCAGTATGGAGTGTTCCTAGCTGTAACACCATGAATATGCAAAAAAAAAAAAAAAAGAGAGCGAGATGGAATTAGCAAGTTCCATTTAAGGAAAGGAAGTAGATTCAGAAGAAAGAGTAATGAGTCATAAGAGCTGAAGTTATGAATGACAGACAGCCCGGACTAGCAGAGGCATTTTATCTTCTTAGTCTTTGCAGGTAAGACACACAAATCATCCACATGGTACTCTCGCAATGCACACAGCTGGCCATATTTGTAAGGCGAAGGCCTCTGCAAAAGAGCAAATGACTTCCACGTTGTTGACTGTGAACCTGGACATGTTTTTGGGTGTGCCCCTTGGCTGCTGCTTTCTTCTGGCCCTACCTGCCCTCTGTGTTGGCAGGCATGGGCTGTGTGGTATCTCAGATGAGGAAGGTGGAGGCGCTACTGAGCTAAGGCTGAGGTTCCTGTTTCCAGGGTGGGGATCTATTAACCTAAATTTGATGCTTATATTTAGATGTTAGTATGTTACGATCCTGTTTTAAAAAGTCCTAGGGGCGCCTGGGGGGCTCAGTCGGTTAAGCGTCCGACTTCAGCTCAAGTCATGATCTCACAGTTCATGAGTTCAAGCCCCATGTCAGGCTCTGTGCTGACAGCTCAGAGCCTAGAGCCTGCCTCAGATTCTGTGTCTCCCCCTCTCTCTGCCCCTCCCCTGCTCAGGCTCTGTCTCTGTCTCTGAAAAATAAGTAAATGTTAAAAAAAATTTTTTTTAAGTCCTTATCCTTCAGAGATATATACTGAAATATTTACAGATAAAAATCTGAGATTTGCTTCAAAATAATTCAAGAGGGGGAAAGTGGATAGAGGTATAGATAAAATAAGATTGGCTATATTTTATTTTTAATGTATTTATTTATTTTTGAGACAGAGAGAGACAGAGCATGAGCAGGGGAGGGGCAGAGAGAGAGGGAGACACAGAATGTGAAGCAGGCTCCCGGCTCTGAGTTGTCAGCACAGAGCCTGACGAGGGGCTCGAACCCACAGACCGCGAGATCATGACCTGAGCCGAAGTCGGACGCTCAACCGACTGAGCCACCCAGGCGCCCCAAGATTGGCTATAAGTAGCAATTTGGGGAATCTGGGTGATGGCTACATGGAAATTCATTGTACTGTACTGTTGACATTGAATTAAAAAAATAAAAGCTTTATTAAGATACAATTCACATCCCACAAAATTTATCCTTCTAAAGAGCACAATTCAGTGTTTTTTTAGTATATTCGGAGTTGTGCAACCATCACCATTATCTAATTTGAGAACATTTCATCACCCTAGAAAGAAAACTCATACCCACTGGTGGTCACTCCTCATTCCCCTGTACCCCGGCCCCTGGAAACCACTGTTTTCCTGCATGATTGACTCTTGCATATGTCTGAAAAAAAGCAAAAACATAGGATGGACAAACTTGCTCAGGGTCATGCAGCGATGTGCTGAGGCAGAATCCAGGCTCAAGTCTCTCAGAAAAAAAGGTAGACTTCACACCTGGTCCAGTCTGAACTGTTCCTACCACCCTGGCAAACTTCTGACAGTGATTCTTCCCAATACAGAGTGAAATGCTATGATTTGCATTTCTTATTCCCCTTCTCCTCCTCCTTCTTTTTGGAAAAACCACCTAAATCAAATTAAAAAAACAGAATGTATGGGCACCTGGGTGGCTTAGTCGGTTGAATGCCCGACTCTTGGCTTTGGCTCAGATCATGATCTCACAGTCATGGGATTGAGCCCCGTGTTGGGCTCCACATTGGGTGTAGAGCTTGCTTAAGATTCTCTCTCTCCACACCGCTCTCTCTCTCTCTCTCTCAAAACAGAAACAAAACCAAGACAAAAAAACAAAACAAAAAAAGAACAAAAAAACTCCCAAAACCAACCCCTCTCCCCCCCAAAAAACAACACAAGAATGAAGACACAAAAGCCACAGATTTGATCCTGAAATGAAAGACTCACTCCTACCTGGATACCTAGTGTAGTACTTTGTGACTGAGGGGCTTGGCCTCAGTCTGGTATTTGGTCCTGTCATTTTTCTGAATGAAAGCCCTCAGACGTTCGTATTTACTTCTTACGGCAAGTGTATCTTTCTGTGCACAAACATTGCAAGATTTCACTATTCTAGGAAGTTGGGTGACTTTCGTAATATCCCACGGACTGAAGGTTGAAACGGCTAGAGTTCAAGGGAATCAAGTCTGAGAGACTCTAATGAGGTCATTTTTCTCCTTGACAATGCTACTGAGAAGCGTACTTTGGATGAATTTCCTCTTCAGAATGTAGGGCGTCTGATCACGTCACTCCTACAGCTCCTGATGAGCGTGCAGGAAGGCAGGCTGCTTCTGTAGGTGGACTGTTGCTTGGTGCGCCTCATACTGCTCTCACACGGGCTCACAGCTACCAAGTTCCTGGAGGGTGGTCTGTGGACGCTAGGCACTCGGAACCTTTTTTTTTTTTTTTAATGCTTCTCTATTTTGCGGTGGGGGAGGGACAGAGAGAGAGGGAGAGGGAGAATCCCAAACAGGGTCTGCACTGTCAGTGCGGAGCCCAGCACGGGGCTCTAGCCCATGAATTGTGAGATCATGACCTGAGCCCAAATCAAGAGTCTGATGCTTAACCGGCTGAGCCACCCAGGCGCCCCAATACCTGACTTTTTAAAGTGCTGCTGGACACCAGGTGAAGAATGTCCAAAGCATTGAAAGCTTGCCCGGAAATGTCAGACTGCACGGCTTTACAATCACCGGATAATCTGGGAGGTGGTAGCCGCATGAAAGTAACTCTAATACAGCTCTTTTGATCAAAGTAGAATTTCATCACAGTTGTCAACAAATTCAGCTAAGTTCCCTAATGTAGAGGAAAAACAGGGAAGACTGGGGTTCTACAGCTCCAGTAATTGTCAGTGATAACTCAGTTTAGTGGCCTAAATTTTGATTCCAAGGTTGAGAGGGAAAAGCAGTCATAGCAAGACTTGAGAAACAGGATGCAAAGGAAGTGTCGCGGGTGTCGAGGGAGCTGCTGGGTAACGGGCGGGTGTGAGCGGGGAGCAGAAAACCCAGGGCAGAAAATGGTGCCGTGAAGGCATCATTGTGGGCTGAGCAGCCGGAGTGCGAAGAGCGAATTCGCCAAACGGTGAGTGGGAGAGAGGCTTCACGGATTAGAACGCCCACCAAGAGAGTCGGAAGGCGGAGGAGAAAAGCTCCAGAAAAAGGCCAAAAGCGTGAGGAATGAAAGCTACAGAAATGACCGCTTTACAGAAGGTTCTGTTGTTGTTGTTTCAGTCCACTTGGTCACTTCCTAAAGTCTCTCGGTCCTTGGTCCCGTTTGAGATCTTCAGATCTGACACGCTCACATATTGTGCGTCTTCGAATTCCAAGTCTCCAAGTGTGACTTGTTTCTGGTTTCCACTGCTTTCATCACGGTGACTGTTTCCTCACATACTCGATTCTGAAGCCAGGATTCTTAGAGCTGTATCTGCAGGAATGGAGGCCTGGGGGAGAGAGGTGCTCTTACCTGAGCTGTGCTGGCTCCTCAGGTGTTCTTGGCCACCATCAACGGGAGCTGCTTCAAATTCTCAGCGTGCTTTTCTCCAAGCCACATAGGTAGTGCGAGTAGCTCCCACCTTACTTGGACAGAGTTTGTAGATGGGATTCTCGGAAGATTGTCCCCACAAACCTGAGCCAGTGCCCGGGTAGACAGGTGTCCTCTTTCCCGGTGGCAGGGCCTTCGGCAAGTTCACACTTTTGGGGGAGGGAGGTACCTTTCGGGTTCTGAGCTTTCTTTCTAGGTTTTGATCAAAGCTCCCACCATGGGGTCAGAGTTCAGAAGTCATTAGGCTCCAGGGGAGTAACAAATGTCCTTGGTTCGACTGGATGCCCCATTGGTCCTGAAAGTCTAGATTTGTGCCTTCTGGTTGCTTTTGCCTCTCAGGAATTGCCTGCGAATTTGTTGCTAGCTCAGCCATCTATATAGAGATTAAAAATAAATTCTATACGGGTGTGTACTGAAAGGGTTCTCAGAGTATCTGCTCCGCTGTACTTTCAGACACAGAAGTCTTTCCCCAAAAGTAAATGCCTTCCTCTTCCCCCAAATCTGTTTCTATCATGCAGTGCGGAGGGCGGGCGGGGGGGCCGGGGGGGGGGGGGAGGAGCACTTCTCTGATTAAGTGCATGTTGGGGATGATTTTGATTAAGCACTTTAATCACAGAAAAGGAAGCAGTGGCATGAAAATGGCTTGCCTTACTACTTAACAAGTCAGTAACAGAGCTGAGACTGTCTCCCCCACCCCCAACATTGCCTTCTGAAGGGAAACCAAGGTTTAAGGCGAAAGATTGGTTTCTTTGAATCATCAAAAGAAATGGAATTATACTCTAAATTTTTTAGTTTTTGAATCTGTAGAGTAGAAGAGATACACAGCTAAAGGAGATATGCTATAAAAAATCTGACTTCTAGAATGAAACACCACAAGAATAGCATGAGAGATTCCAGTCCAAAGTCATGATTGCTGTTTGAGAACACACAGTCAAATATGTAAACATTCAAAGCAAGGTCCAAAAAAAAAAAACCCAAAAAAAACTAGTTTTAAATTATCATTATATACAAAAAGTTTATTTTAGAAATCACATATCTTTAAAAAATAACATAGAAGTTCTAAGTTCCTATTATTCACCGTTTGAAAGCCAGGGTGTTATATGGGACAGTGAATGACATGCTGACGCCAAGTCCATGTAATATTCCTGGCATTCTTACCAGTTCAAGATATTAATGTGATTTTTAAAAGAAAAAACGTGTCTATTTTGGAAACACACAAAAGTACCTTGATCTTGTAGACAGAAGTCCTGAAACTTCAGATCCATGGCTGAGACTATTCCAGAAACTGGAAAAAGTAGGCATTATTATTTAAATTCACGAACAGTTAAAAAGACCCAGTGGAACTTAAGTCAGGAAGGCAATGTGGTCACTCTAGCGCACGTGCCAGGGCAGAGGGATGCACCAGTGTTCACTCTCTGCTGTGATTCCATACGCTGAAAGCAAAAGAAAAGTCAGAAAGAGAAGCGAGGACGTTTGGTTGGTAATTTCCTTATGGGACTGTTTACCCCTGTTCCGACTTGGTAGGTTTCTTCTCATCCTACAAAAGCAGCGCCCACAGACAGCCAGGTGCAAACACTGGAGAACCAGGACGCGAAACAAAAATAAATGTAAACTCACTACAGACCAAAAAATATAGCTTTTTGGAAACCTGAATGAAGATGGATTTAACACATTAAGAACGCCTGAAATGGTTTCACAGGCCAAAGAGTTGAAACGATCCTTAGGAGGATGGCTAACACCGAATTTTTAGGCAATGAACTTCAGAAGATTTGAAAGTTCCTGTAACACGAATAATTACTTTACCTTTAATCTATTTAATATTTTTATCAAATGATGCTAGATTCTATTTCTAGGTACTTCTACCCAGAGCAGAGGTATTTGCACTTGGGGATAAACAAAAACCACAGTGTGTCTTTTAGAAGGAGGTTAGGGTTCAGTGACCTAGCTTGAGCTGAATCCAGAGAAATACCGTCGCTTTCTAAAACGTTTCCCGAAAGAGAAAACCCCGATCGGATGGTTAATTGCAAAAATCTTCCAAGAACATAGTTGCCGCGGGCATCCCCAGTGAGTAGAACGAATCATGCTGAAGAGAACTGACAAATAAGACTTAAAATTACGGAAGAACAAAGTCAATCAATGGTAATCATTTGTGAACTAAGGTACGGCCGGAGAGCAGCAGCGGGCTCACCGAATTCTGATTAGACTGGCTTTATCTTCAATCATGTGTTCCATCCGCAGGGAATGACCTTATCAGAAAAAAACATTTACTGAAAAGAAGCACTGAGGGCAAGGAAAGGAGAACGTGGGAGGTACAACGGAAGATACGTCTCCTAGAAATCTTCAGGAAAAACTGGCCATTAATTTTATTGACGTGAAAAAGGTAGAACACTGAAGTTGCTGATCTGAGCTTTATTATGGGAGGGGTATCATTTTAGGCTAGAATTGACGATTCTCTAAAATGGTTTTAAAACCGCACGACGCTCCGGACTCTCCGAGCTGCAGGCCCTATCTGCCAAAACGTGTTCTGAAAGGAAATACACAGAGGGTGTAGAAGAGGCACAGAAGTCGACAGAAAATCCCGCAGGACAGATCCACTTGAGATCTAGAAAGCACTTTAATCCTCTATCCTTCCTCGAATGATCAAGAGAGTCGAGAGAAGGGGCGAGTCCTGTATTTACAAAACCGATGAAAATCACACTGTAATAATCAGTGAGTGCAGAGCAGCCGCACAGACCTGCGCTTCCAACTTTCCCCACCATGATTCTACATCAAGGTAAAAAAAGATCCTTCTGTACACGTCCGAGGATGGAGGGGCGGCAGCACGGCCGCCAGATGGCGCAGCGACTGACTACCGAAGCCGGTGACGGGGCGCGGCGGGGGAGGGGCGCAGTCCTCGAGGAAGGGGGCCTGGGTAAGGAGGGCGGGCTAGTCCGTGGTGGATCTCCGGTACCAGAACCGGGCCCGGAAGTCGTCGCTGCACGTCATGAAGCCGGGGTTGGTGGGCGAGTGCACGATGCAGCGCACGATGTTGTTGTGGCCCAGGGAGAGCAGGTTGCGGCGCTCGGCGGTGCGCGAGTCCCAGCAGCACAGGCTGATGGTCCTCTCGTCCGGCAGCAGCACGTAGTCCTCGGTGTGGTTGAACACGGCCTGCGTCCGGTGCACCTGCCGCCCGCTCAGGCCGGCACCTGCACAGACACGAGAGGGCAGGGGTCAGAGGGGGCGGGGCCGGCTCTCCGGGGCCGCACTTCAGACCCTCGGACTGCCGTCCTTTTGTTCATTATCCTGTCGATGAAAAAGCAGCATCTGAAAACGGAAGTAATACGCATTCATTGTGTGATTTTGGACCCTCCGAGGAAGTCCGCTGACCTACCGCCTCGGGCAAGCGGCTCCGTTAACGTTGCGGTGTCCTTCCAGGCACAGGAACATCTTAAGAAAAAAAATACAGGGACGCCTGCGTGGCTCAGCCGGTTGAGCGTCCAACTTCGCTCACGATTCGGGAGTTCGAGCCCCACATCCGGTTCGCTGCTCTCGGCACAGAGCCCGCTTTGGATCCTGTGTCCCCCTCACTCTTAGCCCCTCCTCCTCTCGTGCTCTCTCTCTCAAAAATAAATAAAACATAAAAAAAAAAAATAGAAAACTGGTGCCATATTACATAGGTCTTTTCTGTCATAGTTTAAACCAACTAGTCCTTAGGTACATTTTTCCATGTTTTTTACTGGCTACAGAATACACCACTGTCTGGAAGCACCATTATTATTTAGTAATCCTTTTCCTGCTAAGCTTTTGGTTTGTATCTGGTTGCACGTGATGCTGTGACAAATTCTTTATCCAGAACACACTCTTTCCTCAGGACTAAATTCCTAGAACAGAACTGCTGTTTGAACATCCGCTCTCCAAAAAGAAGCTCTGCTCCTTTTTATGGCCGTGAAAATGCAGACTTTATGTTTAAAATACCATATAAATATGAAAAACTGCCTGGTAATTCTACCCCCAGAGTCAGAATTTTGATGAATACCCTTCCTAAAGACCTCTGTATTCTGTGCATCATTTATAAATCATATCAATCAGAGCTCGCGCTGAAGGCTACTTTTATTCAGCACCTGTGGCAGAGGTCTGTAAAGATGCAATACAGTTTAGTGGATAAAACACAGGCGCTGGCGGCAGATCCGGGTTCCACGCTTACTAGCGCAGTGAATGTGGACAAATTACACAGCACCTGCAAGCCTTAACGTTCTCCTCTGTTCTCTGGGGACAATTACAGCAAATTGCAGCACTGCCCCACGAGATGGTCGTAAGGCCTGGAAGGAGGCACGGGGCACATCCAGCTGGGCATGTGCTCACAGACGTTCCTGTATTTATTTCTAAAGGCCGCACGCTGTGCGAAGGATGCGCTGAGCGCTTCCTGGCGGACACGTCTGCTGTGTCCAAGGCTCCCCTATCCTAGACATCGCTGGCACGGACATTGTTCGAGGTGTGCATGGGCGTGCCTGCCAACAATCACTTTAGGCTGAAATCCTAAGAGTCCAAAATATACACATATGCTGAAAAATTTGATAACGACACCAACCTACCCTTTAGAAAGTTTCCAATCACCGCTCCTTAACAACATAATATGTAATTTCCCCAGATGCTGTTCAATACGAGAGGATATTAGTCTTTTAAATCCCTCCATCTGAGGAGTCGGAAAAGATACTTCCGCGTGCATTTCCTAGGCTCACAGAACAGACGCTCATCTCTCTCTCCCCAAGCTCCCTGCCCAGTGTGTGACGTGTGTCTGCTATACATGCTACGTTGTGTCCCTAGCTCAGCATTTTATTTAGTATTCTGAATTAATTTTTCACACTGAAATTTCTAATACTTGATAGCTTTTCCTTGTCCTTCATTATTTCAAAAACCCACTGAATGCTAACTAAACATTAAAACTGGAAACATGGACCTAAAAATGCTGATATGCTGGGGTCTTAGCCTGTGGGTTAGAAAATGATGGAATTTGCATATAAATTCGGGATAATCTCACTTTAAAATCAAATCCTGATTCTCTGCCAAAGCAAACCAGGCAGCCCCATACAAGCGTAAACACTCTGCCGTCCACGGGACAGAACAAATAGAAGTCCTGCGAGAACCCAGCGCGCGCCCTCCGCACACGTCACACTCGGGCAGCGGCTGTTACTGCTGAGATGGACGAGGCTCTCCCCCTTTTCCCTTGATCACTTTTGTATCTTCTTTTTGCAACAAGCACACAGTCCTTTAACAGAGATAATTAGAGAAAAAATTTCAAAATAGCTCCCTACAAAAGTGTTTCAACAAAATCACCAAGAATTAGGACAAAAATGACTTCCTCAGGGAGGGGAAGAGGGGAAGGAAGAAAAAAAAAAGCCACAGAGAGGAAGGAAGACATAACATAAGAGACTCTCAAAGACTAAGAACAAACTGAGGGGAGGGGGGTGTGTGGGGGGGAGAGTGGGTGATGGGCACAGAAGAGGGCACTTGTTGGGATGAGCACTGGGTGTTGTATGGAAACCAATTTGACAATAAATTATTAGAAAATCAAAAAAAAAAAAGACTTCCTCAGACTTGCTAGTTGTTCGGTGTGTGTCAGAAGCCAGAGACGGATGGCAGGAGGCAAGCTGTCACCAGGAGGCTGTGAGGCGGGTGATGCTGCACCCTAGTGGTTCAGACGTCTCCACCTCTGCAATCTTCTCTGAAAAGAGTGATTACCCTAACGGCTTAGCCCTTACAATGGCGCTATTTTATTTTTAAATTAAAAAAATACTTCTTTAATGCCTATTTATTTTGAGAAAGAGAGAGACAGAGCGTGAGCAGCGGAGGGGCAGAGAGAGGGAGACATGGAATCTGAAGCAGGCTCCAGATTCCGAGCCGTCAGCACAGAGCGGGGCTCAAACTCACAAGCTGTGGGATCGTGACTTGAGTCGAAGTCGGACGCTCAACCGACTGAGCCACCCAGGCGCCCTGGCGTTGTTTTCTTGTAGAGTTTTAAAGTTCTGGTCACGGTGATTTTAGCGTGTGACACAAACATCTCACAACTGAGGCAACGAGTTGAAGTTTCCTGGAGGTTTTCTACCAAATGATGGCCTTTGCTGCTCCGAGACAATATTTTGACAACATTCACTACCAAGGAACTGTCCGGGCTGCCTGTTCTTCCTTGTGAACCGGCCAATCTGCCCTCTCTGCCTTCTTTCCCGTTTAGCGCACACGCTTACTGAGACCCACGGACTCGGCTTCTCTCTGGACTGCTCTTACGTTTCTGAGGGAAAAGGGCAGCCCGCTGGTCTACAAACGGACCACCAGACTCTCAAATCGCGTCTAGTTTAAGCCGTCACGTACTGAGAACACGGTTCAGAAACTACGGTTCTATTTCCAGCCCTTACCGACTGTAGCTTTGGCTAAACTACTTAACCTCTAAGCCTTGGTTTCTCATCTAAAAGAGGGATAACACCCGCCTTGCTCGACGCATACATTTATTGTGTGGCTCTCTCGTGGGGACTGAAGAGCTCCGGAAACTGGAAAATGCTACGGGAATGTTAAGGAACAGCGACGTCTCACGTACCTGTGTACCTGACCAGCGTTCGTCCCGTTGATATCTCCCAAAGTTTAGCTACAGAGTCTTTTCCACTGGAGAGAATGTATTTGGAGTTTTTGGAGAAAATGGCGGAACAAACCTCAGCACCATCATGCGCTTTCTCGAAAGTTGTGATGCATCGATTGGAAACCCCATCCCACAGCTTGATGCAGCCGTCCTTGCTGCCCGTCACGTACATGTTGGCGCTGGGGTTGTAATTAACGGAGCATATGGCATCGGTGTGCTGGTCTTGAGGATTGCAAGAGACAAAACACTGAAACGTGTTGATATCGTACAGCCGCAGGGTAGGGTGCTGAGTCCCAACGAGGATAAAGTCTCCGGAAGGATGAAAAGAGATGGAGCGCAGCATTTCAGCTTCCTGTGAGGACAGACACACCGACAGTGAGTGACAGGTGAATAATTAAATGCGGAGGAAATGTGGGAAATACTGGGCTGATGGAAAGAATACAGAAAACAACGATCGGATGTTACACGGTAGACAGGAACAATGAACTTCGTAAAATATGTCAAAGTATCATTGAACAGAGATTTTAAAATCTACGTGCTGGTGTGATTATACTCCAAAGCCGTGGAAGTGAGCTTCATTATCTGCAAACGAACCTCAGGTGAGCTCAGAACGGACGTCGGCAGGCCCGGGAACTCTCACACGTGAACGAATGAGGATAAACACAACTTGTGCATGTGAACAGCTTCTTTAAACTGTCCTACGGCTCCAAATATTGAGTAAAAAACTCAGTTAAAGTATTAAAAGGTGGAAGCCACTACTAAAACATTACTATTTCTGAACTGCACACTCAAAAGAGGGCACCGAAAGTCACTTTTCCAGGAAACGTCCGACAGCTTCAACTGAACGATTTTCTGATTCTCTTTAAGGTATACTTCGGGGCAGTGTTGTGTTTTGCCTTTAAATGGGGATCTGCAACCTTGAAAGGGATACGGATTCTGAGCCCTTGCTGCATAAACTGTGACCAGAGGAAGTGGCTGCTGGACAGCTTGGGAAGCACGTGCCAGGGCACTCGGACTCCCGAGCCGCCTGCTGCGTGCCGACTGGCTGCTGGCTTCGTTTTTTAAGATGATCCCTGAGACCACTTTCAAAACACGAGCAGTCATGCAATACTAGCTCTTTGTTTTTAAGAAAAAACTGTAGAGCTCTGTTTAAACACTCCTAACCTGAATGTATTTGAAGGCTCTTTTTGCAGATGGTTTGGAATAATCAAATAACTTCAGTGTATAATCCCTTGAACCAGAGGCAAGGATCTGTTCTGTTGGGTGGAAGGCGAGACACGTGACTTCATCCACGTGGTCGTAAAGCGTTCGGATCACTGGGTGGTTTTCCATGTTCTGCTGTGCAGTCTCATTCATCATGACCTGGACCAACGAGAAGAGAGACGCTCAAGGTGCAAAATCTGACTCAAAGTCCCCGACCCTGCTAAGTGAAAGCTGGTCTAAACCAGTCTCTCACCCTCCCAGTGAGCAGTGAACGGCGGGCGGCGCGGGCGCCGCTGGGACTCTCACCTCTATGGGCATGGCGCTCTTGGCCAGCATCCTCTCCGTGTCAAGAATCTTTATGGAGGCGTCAGCAGAGCCAGTAGCGATTAACTGCCCGTCTCTGCTGTAGGTGGCCACGCGGCAGGGTCCTTTGTGGGATGTGACGTAGCAGGTTTCGTACTCGGAAGCCTCTGGGGACATAGTCTGGACGTCTGCATCGAATTCCAGGTCAATCCCCGTGCCCGGGGCAACTGTATCTGAACGTCCAATCGCATACTGAACTGCAGTATCATCGTTTTCCATCCCTGAAAGGAATCAAAATTAAGTGCATGAAAAAATGTTATTTTAAAAAGCCAAGACAAAGGTCCTGACCCACACTGGGAAAGATGTTTGCCAATGTCGACTTCCTCTGACTTGGAGCTGCGTGACACTTGACACCTCACAAACTTATGTCCATCAACCTGGTGTGTGCCCAGTGACAACAGGGTAGGCAATACAGCACTGACTGTGGAGGGCCAGGCTCCAATGCCACTTCGTCCCGCCCTATTTTTGCTTTCAAAATTTTCTACTTTAATTACAACCACAGAACTCAAAAAGAGCAGTTCTATAGATAAGCTGCCCACTTCTTCTCATTCTGGATTTTAATATTTTTGGTGCTGAGATGTGTCAATGGCAGTTTTGGGGCTTATTAAGGCGGATACATTGTTAGCATTAACACTAGTGAAACATTTGAAAGAATGCTGATATTTAAAGAAACAGAAGGTTTTCAAGAAAATGCATTTTAAATATAAAAATAACTTCACATACCATATAAACAACAGTATGTTTACTAGTATAAAGAACATTCACAACGAAGTCCTCATCGTTGGGTATTTCAGTTGTTTTTATTTCCTCAGAACAAAATTCTCAAAATTGGCATTCCTAGGGGCGCCTGGGTGGCTCAGTTGGTTGAGTGTCCGATTTCGGCTCAGGTCATGATTTCACAGTTCGTAGGTTTGAGCCCCGCATGGAGGTTTGAGCCTGGAGGCTGCTTCAGATTCTGTGTCTTCCTCTCTCTGCCCCTTCCCCCCTGACACTCTGTCTCTATTTCTCTCTCTCAAAGAAATTAAAGCAAAACAAAACAAAAAACCAAGGGGCGCCTGGGTGGCTCAGTCACTTAAGTGTCCGACTTCAGCTCAGGTCATGATCACACCGTTCCCAAGTTGGAGCCCTGCCTTGGGCTCTGAGCTGACAGCTCAGACCCTGGAGCCTATTTCAGATTCTGTGTCTCCCTCTCTCTCTGCCACTTCTCCCTCACACTGTCTCTCCTTCTCTCAAAAATAAATAAGCATTATAAAAAAAGAAAAACAAAAACAGAATGCTCCAGATAATTCTTATCAAGAGCCTGGGGCTTTACCGGTTTGAAATATTCATAATCTGGGGTTTGCTCACTCTTTCAGTACCTAGCACCGCACATGCACTAAGACTGAACAAAACTCATCTTGAAAAATTCTGACTGTGAAAACATCTGAAACCCTGTCAGGGAATCCCTGAGTCTGCATTCCCGAGCTACCTAGTTTGATGAGGTGCAGGAGCTGCTCCGAGGGCGCGCAGACAGACTGCGGCTTGATCTCGTTGATGAGGCCGTTGGCAATGCTGATGTAGCCGTCGTAGAGCAGCTGGCTAATGATCAGCTTGTAGAGCTGCTGGCGGTCCTTCAGGCCCACTTTGGTTCTGTACATCTTGGAGAAGAGGAAGGCAATTTCCTTGGCGGCTGCAAGAGGAGAAGACGGGATGGTGAAGGGCAGAGGCACTAGGAAACCACGGAAGCAGCACAGCAATCGGGGCGGACTGGCGGGGCTCGTGTCCCAGCCCTCGTAGTTGCACTGTCTTTGGGCAGTGACCTTGTTCCTCTGAGGTCGGGTTCCTCAGCTGTTACGTTGGCAAAGGTTAAACAAGACGGTGCATGCAGAGCACTGAGCATCGTAGCATACGGAAATTACTCAAATCATGTCAGCGACTATTTACAGAACTTCATCGACTGTTCTTCTCTGTCATACTACCCACCTGCCACCTTTATTCTATACTGCTACCCCAGAATCTTCTACACCTTCTGTTAAGAAAGCATGGATTGGTTTTTGCGCTATGTAAGATGGCTACGACTGTTGAGGGTCCACACACTACCGTTTCCACCAGTGAAACTGTATGTTTACTGATGTCAGCCGTGTTCATTCTTTTTTTTTTTTTTAAGTTTATTTATTTGAGAGAAAGCAGGAGCAGGAGAGGGGCAGGGAGAAAGAATCCCAAGCAGGCTCGAGGCAGAGCATGGAGCCTGATGCAGTGCTCAGTCTCCCAACTGTGAGATCATGACTTGAGCAGAGAGCAAGAGTAGGACACTTGACTGACTGAGCCATCCACGTGCCCCAAGGTACGTTCATTCTTTTTTTAACGTTTATTTATTTTTGAGAGAGAGAGAGAGCATGAGCAGGGTAGGGCAGAGAGAGAGAGGGAGACACAGAATCCGAAGCATCTCCAGGCTTGGAGCTGTCAGCACAGAACCTGACGCGGAGCTTGAACCCACAAACTGTGAGATCATGACCTGAGTCAGAGTCGGCTGCTTAACCAACTGAGCCATCCAGATGCCCCGAGTTACATTCATTCTTAAAACATGTTTTAAGGTAACTGACTTTGTTAAGTTATATGATTTAATTATATGGTAAATAAAAACTTGATGGCAAAAAAGCCACTATGCTATGAAAACTAAATCAAGTTGAATGTTTTGTAAAGATTCAAAGATGAATTGCTTAATAAAATATTGGCAAATAGGATATGGCCAAAACAACTATAAATAAAGGGGTGCCTGGGTGGCTCAGTCAGTTAAGCATCTGACTTCAGCTCAGGTCATGATCTCGCAGTTCATGGGTTCAAGCCCCGCGTGGGGCTCTGTGCTGACAGCTCGGAGCCTGGAGCCTGCTTCGGATTCTGTGTGTCTCTCTCTCTCTGCCTTTCCTCTGTTTGCCCTCTGTCTCTCTCGCTCTCAAAAATAAAGAAATAAACTTATTTAAAAAAAATGGAAAGGGGTGCCCGGGTGGTTCAGTCAGTTAAGCATTTGACTCTTGATTTCAGCTCAGGTTGTGGTCTCATGGTTTTTGAGTTCTGGCCCTGCATCAGGCTCTGCGCTGGCACGGCGGAGCCTGCTTGGGATTCTCTCCCTGCTCACTCTCTCTCTCTCGAAATAAATAAATAAACTTAAAAAAAAAAAGGAAAAAAGGGCAAAATCTAAAGGACTGTGCACGTGGATTGGTTTACAAGTTTTTAAGCTCTCTTATGAAGTAAAATAAAAACTGTTGATGATGGTTTCCGGAGTATGCAAAAAAACCAATAGGTAGACATTAGATAATCTGACTTTCAAAAATCAATATTCGTATGTGTACGTATGTCTGGACAGCTATCAGAAGGGCACAGGCACCTGGGGACAGAAATAAAGAACAGAAGTTGAAGGCAGACAAGAAATGGGAAGTCCGAGCATAAGGGGAGGAGAGACACGGAGAGAGAGATGAAGACAAGGGAGAGGAGTGAGCAGTAGCACCAGTACGGCCTGGTATTGCTCTACTTTACAGGGACTAATTCTGGAAGGAGGGGTGTGTTGTAGGAAAGGAGTGGGGAACCATGTTTTCTAATTCCCTCTGGAGAATAACTGAAGCTACCAATAATGAGAACAGCTAAACGTTTACTGAGCGTCATTCTGTTTGATCTCACTTAATCCTCAACACCATCAACACCATCCTGTAAGGGAAGCCCTGTGACCTTGTTAAAGTTGAGGAGGAAAAATACCTTGACCAAGGTCTCCTGACTAGTGCCCTCAGAAACCAGGACTAGAACACAGATGGTTGGACTCTAGAGACTGTGTTGTTCCCCACGACCACCTGTAGTGCACCTTAACAGCTTAGTGATAAACTAGCAAAAATGAGACATTCAGAGTTGTACATAACACCCATCATATAAGCAACTAATATGCATTACGTTATTGAATACTCATCTAATCCTACTTTAGAGCTCGGTAACCTGAGGCCCAGAGAGGCTAACCTACCTGCGATCACAGAGCTTGTAAATGGCACAGCCTGGATCTCAGGGTATTCGACCCCAAAGCTTGAGTCCTCACTGTGCTGCACTGATGGGTGTTAATAACAGCTAACATTTATTAAGCACTTGCCAGATACCGTGCCTTATAAGCACTTTACAAGCATTAGGTCTCTGAATGAAATCTAAGTATTTAAGCACACGTAGGAGCAAATGTATACAAATCTATGCTTGTGCAGACAACACTAGGGCACGATAGAGATGATGAAACCGGCACAAAGAAGTTAGGAAAGTGAAAATGTGGCTGAGTAACTCGTCAGGTGGCCGCCAGGATTGCCCAGACCAGAGCCCAGAACTTAACCACTATTCTATCCCGTCTCTGCACTCATGCCGGGAGCAATCACGCGGTGTACGAAGATTAAAGAAGAAAAGGACGAGTCCCGCTTCTCAACTCTCACATAATTCGCTCCCTGGGCTACTAAGTGCCTCATTACCATCTCCAGTTTGCAGGTGAGGCCCGAGGTCCGGAAGAACAGGGACCTAGGAACTGTTTACACCCGGAACTGGAAGGGGGACCAGGGCGAGAACACAGACGCCCCCTCACTAGGCTCCGCCACCGTCCGGCCATAGAAGCGCACCAAGGATGGAGGGAGGGTGGGAGCGAGGGCCTCGAAGAGGAAGGGGTCTGCAGGCCGAGCCTGGCAACTCAGGGGGCATGCCACCCCGCCCACTCTCGGGCCTTCCCGCCTCGCTCGTCTTTCCTGGGGTCGCGTGAAGACCCCAGCCGACCGCACCAGCCGCTCTCCATGCATCCCAGCCCCCCCGTACCCGCTAGTCCGGCTCTCTCGAACTCCCGCTCTCTCCCAGAAAAATGGAGGCACGAATTCTGCCCGATCGATCGCTCCGAGCGCACGTTCACTGCGTACGCGCACAGGGCGGAGCGCCGAGCGCTGAGCTATCGATCGACCCCACTCTCTCCTGCCCTTCTCGCCATCTTACTTACTGGCGCGTTCGAGTGGTTCGTTAACCTCCTCCGACTTTATCTCTTGCGCGACAACGCTGACTGACGCCAAGGAAATGCTGTCTCGCTGACAAATGTCGGATCCCGGAGGGCCCCGCAGGCGCTAGAACGGCCAAAGCCTGGCGGGCCGTTGGCTCCACCACTTCCGGGGCCTTGCGGGGTAAGTGCGCCTGCGTGCTGTCACCGCTTTGGACGTGACTCAAGCCGTGGGGCGCTGTGAACCAATCAAAAGGCAGTGCCTCTCTAGCCCGGGCCAATGAGCTTTCGGATTAGAGGGTTTAACTCCTATTTAAAATGAAGACTTTGAATCTTAACGGCTGAGCTCTCTGGAGGACTCGGCGGCCTTTGGGTCGGAGGCGGGAGCCGGCGGGTTCGTAGACCCTGGGACTGCTCTATGAGGCGGACGGGCGAGGGCAGCGGGCTCCGCTGGCCTTTGAGCCGGTGGCGGGGCCGGGGCCGGCGGAGGAAGGGTCGAGGCCAGGTCTCCGTCGGTCCCCACCTTCTTTCTCCCTTGTCCTCCGCTTCCTGTCTCCCTGCATCCTCCCGCCTCCTCTCCTCTGTTCCCCGTGCTTTCGCAGCGCCCTCCCATCCGCTCCTGGGTACTGGGGCGCCCTGTGAGATGCCGCTCTGGGGGCTGTTATGCCCCTGGAGTGCGTGGGGTTGTTGAGCGGCTTTGGGGCGGGGGTGGGGGGGTGCCTTCCGAGGGGGTTTTCGTATCCGGACAGCATCTGGGTGAGAAAAAACAGGGAGGGCTTTTGCCATCGGGGAGTTCACGTTCTAGAGGGGGTGGGGGGGGGCCAGAGATAGCTTTCAAAGGAAAACAGTAGTGGGGTTTACAAGGGCTACTTCAGGTGAATGAATGAAAACTTCTCTAAGATGCTTTCCTTGGTGTCTGCTTCTCAAACTGCAGACCTTGGACCACCTTTATCAGGATTTCTGAGGGTCCTTGTTAAAACTATAGACCTACCTTGCAATTCGTATTAAAATAACAGCAGCATTCTTCACAGAGCTAGAACCAACAATCCTAAAACGTGTATGGAACCAGAAAAGACCCCGAATACCCAAAGCAATCTTGAAAAAGAAGACCAAAGCTGGAGGCATCGCAGTCCCGGACTTCAAGACGTAGGACAAAGCTGTATCCGTCAAGACAGTGTGGCTCTGGCACAAAAATAGAGACCACCTCATGAATCAGAAGTGCTTGGGCGTAGGCCTCAGGTGTCTGTAGTTCGTCAAGTTTCCCAGGTGGTTCTTGATGCTTCGCGGAGAACCGGTGTTCCAGACCAGCGCGTACCAGTCGTCCGGGGATATTAGAGTGCTGGATGTGATTTGTTAGGTCTGTGATGCGGCCCGAAAGTCTCCTTGTCCAACCAGAGTCCTCCAGACAGGGCAGGAGATCCTGCCCTGGGCTTTTAACGCTTCCTCCTCCTCCTCAGCCTTCCTTGTTCTTTGACCTAAACGCTTTTCAGCAACATTCGTTTCCACTCCTCCACGTCTATGCGGACACGAGCAGGTCTGAAGAAGACAAAGTCTTCTAAGCGCACGGTGATCTCAAATCTTAACAGTTTTCCTGTTTAGGGTGGCAGGATACGTGGTTCGAATTGCAGGAGCTTGTGAAGGGCCTCGGGTTACGTGGCTGCGGAACCTGGCCGCAGACCGGAGTCACTGGGGACGCGGTCTTCTTGGGGGCTCTCTCCAGAATTTCTGGGTCAGAATCCTCCGATTCCCTTCTGTTTATTATTATTCCTCTCCCCGAGAAGGCAGAGTGTATTCATTGGGAGCAAATCTCTAGCTTCTCCTGAAGACTATTGAATGAATGTCCTTAGGCCTGTGTGATCTCATCAATCCGCTGCTTGGAATCGTTAGGGAAAGTGAAGAGAGCGTTAGAGCGAGTGTGAAATTAATGTTTGCATGACACGAGCTTGTAGCCCCTTTCTCCTTTCTGTCATTTCTACTAGCTCGCCGTCTGATGTAAGGACTCCTAGCTGTGGTGCTGTCTGCAGGGTGGGATTGTTTGCTTATTTGTGAAACGGGTGTGGAAGTGTGGAGGTGGGGGGGTGCTTTCGGATTGGGTTCTAGAATTCAGAGAGTATCTGGGTAAGAAAAATACAGAAAGGTTTCTGTTTTCGTGGAGTTTAGGTTCTACTTCCTTGACAGGGTGTTGTGCTGACCCACAGCACGGGCCGAGTTTTATAAACTGTTTTCATTACTGATCTTGCTTTCTTAATGGATCTACTCATTCCCCAAACACTGGTGTACATACTGTGTGCCAGGCACGTTCTGGGGAGCCAGCGGTGAACACAGTGGGACTAAGGCCTTGCCCTCACGGTGCTCACTTTCCTTGGAGATCCCAGACAGTAGGTAGTTGGGTATCTCCTGGGGAGATAGAAGCAAACAAGTACGAGCGAAGTTATGTAAGGTGTTAAGGGCTATGAAGAAAAATAGAGCTATCAGAAAGGAGACATCTGAGCAGAGCCCTAAATGTTACGAAGGAGCAAGCCACACTTCTATTTGAGGGAAGAGCCAAATGGTTAAGAGAGAACAGGAAGTACAAAGGCCCTGTGGCCGGGGACTGCTTTGAGGAAAGAAAGCAGCTCTCTCTGACTGGCGTGCAGTAGACACGGGAGGAGGAGGAAAGAAGGCCAGAAAGGCGGTCAGGGCCCACGCTCTGTGAGACCGTAAGCAAGGAGGATTTGGAGGGACCGTGACGGGCTTCCGAACCAAGGGCCAACATAGCTGACTTGTTAATGGGACCACTGGGTGCAGTGTTGCGAATGGGCCATAATGGGGCAAGGCTGGGAAGCAGGGTGACCATTGGGAGCCTGTTGCAGATAATTGAGGGGAGACAGCATTGGTTTGACCAGGCGGTGGCATTAAGGTCACGAGCAGCGGTTTTGAAGGTAGAGCCTCCCAGATGTGCTGATGGATTAGGTTCGGGGTTTGAGGGAGAACCGTGTAAAAGATGAGGGGACCCGAGCCAGGGGGCCCGGGGCAGGATGCGGTGGGGGTGGGTGCATCATAACGGGGTTGGGGAGACGGGGGCTGGGAGGGAGCAGGAATTCAGTTTAGGACATTTTAAAATTGCGAGGCCTGTCTGATCGCAGCGGAGATGTTTTGTGGGTGGAGGCGTCAGGGCAGAGGTCTCAGTCCGTGAGTGGCATTGAGAGCCTGGAGAACGGAGGCGTGCACAGAGGGAATGAGCAAAGCCCGAAAGGAAACGGGGTTCTGGGCCTGAGCTCAGGCGGCTCCTGAGAACAGAGGGGAAGAGGAGCCGGGAGGAGGGAGCCGGGAGCCGGGAGGAGGGAAGAAGGAGGAGGGTGTGTCCGAATGTGTTGGGGTTGAGGTGCCTGCGGACCTGTGTGGGAGATACCGAGCAGGTGGGTAGGTGGGAGTCTGGCAGCCAGAGGAGAGGTTAGGGTAGAAGATGGAAATTCAAATCAGCTTAAAGACGTTTAGTCTCAGGTGCTGGATGAGGGGCCCTAGGAAGGGTACGGACGGAGAAGTGGGGTCTCATTCCGGGTCACCCCAGACTCTCAGATTGGCAAGAGTGAGGCCGATGGAGCAAAGAGCGTTGCAGCAGGACAGCCGGTGCCGTGGGCACAGGCCTGCAAGCTAGCGAGGCTGGGAGTGGAATAAAAGTGACCGTGTCAGACGGCTGCTGGGGTCTCGAGTGAGCTGAGGGCGCAGGATGGACTTTTGAATTTGGTACCAGTAGAGATCAGACGTGAGCCGGCCCCCCAGCGGGCAGTCTGTGGGATGGAATCCTGATGGGGAGGGCCAGAGGGTGAGAGACCTGGTGGGTGCGGAGAGTGTGGATGACTGTTCTGGAGCTTTGCTGTGGACGGGAGAGGGGGACATGCTCTTGTAGCTGGAGTCAGTTATGGGGAAGAGGGGACTTTCAAAAGGCAGCGGGGGCAGGGGGGCGCCTGGGCGGCTCAGTCGGTTGAGGGTGTGACTTTGGCCCAGGTCATGATCTCACGGTCCATGGGTTCGCGCCCCGCATCGGGCTCTGTGCTGACGGCTCAGAGCCTGGAGCCTGCTTCGGATTCTGTGTCTCCTTCTCTCTCTGCTCCTCCCCCGCTTGCACTCTGTTTCTCTGTCTCTTAAAAATAAATAAACATTAAAAAATAATAAAAGGCAGCAGGTATCGAAGCAGCTCCCACACTGATGGAGCGGGAGACTCTGGGAGTGAGGTTGGATGGAGGCCCCACCCTGTCCCTTGTGTCACCTGAGAAAAGAAGACTCCCTTGTCGGCTTCACTGGGACAAAGAAAAAAATGTAAAATTCTTCGTACCGCGGAGGCTGTTTCATCGGGCGCTCTACCCCTGACCCCGCCTAACTGCACTTCGAAGCACGAGGACTCGTGTACACTAAAGGTGGTTCTTTTTCTTTTCAGGCATCATGGACAAATCTAAGGAAAACTGCGTTGCGGGGCCTGTGAAGGTAAATCGAATGATCTGTAATCTCCGTCACGTTAGAAAACCCGAATGGAGGCTGGTTTTAGATCTGCAGTTCTTCTCACCCTCACTCTGGATCGGAACTTTAGAGGTTCCACCACGTTCTTGATGAGTTAGTCCCCTTCCTCGGGCGCTGGCATTCGGGAACGGGTCGTTGAAGGTCACCTAACTGTTCTTTCATCCTGCTTTGTCTTCTAGCTCGCTTGTGACTTTGTCCCAGGTCATGATCTCACGGTTTGTGAGTTCGAGTCCCCGCGGCGGGCTCTGTGCTGACAGCTGGGAGCCTGGAGCCTGCTTCCGATTCTGTGCCTCTCTCTCTGCCCCTCCCTCACTTGCACTGTTTCTCCATCGTGTACGGGGTAATAATGTATACAATAGGTGCCTGATACTTGCCTGTATTTGCTTGCTTCCCGGAAATTAAATTGCTTTGCTGTAGTTTGGCCTGGTCACGATTCAGGGAATGGTAAACTCACAGAAGAAAGTCAGGCTGCTCTTTAGTGAACATTTCCTGGGAATCCACTTGGAACCAGGTTCTGGTGCGGGGATTACAGTGATGGAAAGCACATGGCCTTTGACTAAAGAAGTTAGCCCTTCTGGGGAGTTATGTGAGCCAGTACTACGCCTCCACGGTGTGTATGTATAAGGTGACCTGAGTAATTCCGTGGAGGGTGCACCATTCGGGTTGGGACGGGTTTTAATATAAGTAAGCCTCATCTCAGATTTTTTTTTTCCTTCCAAGAAATCAGTGTAAAAATACAAATCTTGCTTGATTTGTGTGTGTGTGGAAGGGTCTTGTTCTTGGAAGTTTTTCTTTTTTTTTTTTTTATTAAGTTTTAAATTTAATTTAATGTTTTTAAAAACTTATTCTGGAGAAGAGTGCGAGTGAAGGGGAGAGAGAATCCTAAGCAGGCTCCACACTCAGCACAGAGCCCAACTCAGGGCTCGACCCAAACCCTGGGATCATGACCTGAGCTAAAATCAAGAGTTGGACGCTCAACCGACTGAGCCACCCAGGCACCTCAAGTTTCTTATTTTAATACCAGTATAGCTAACGCACAGCGTTCTGTTAGTTTACGGTGTGCAGTGCCGCGATCCAGCACTTCCACACGTTCCTCAGTGCTCGCGAGAATGAGGGTCCTCTTCATTCCCACCCTCTGGTTTACCCGCCCCCCCACCTGGCCTCTGGTAACCATGAGTGTGTTCTCTGTAGTGAAGAATCTGTCTCTTTCTTTCTCTCTTTCTCTTTTTTTCTCTCTCTCTCTTTTGCTTGTTTGTTTCATAAGTTTCACTCATATGTGGAATCGTATGGTATTTTTGTCTTTCTGTTAGTAATTTTGCTTAGAATTATACTCTCTAGCTCCATCCATGCCGTTGCAGATGGCAAGATTTCATTTTTTTATGGCTGAGTAATGACTTCTTGTGTATCTATACCACATCTTTATCCATTCACCTATCAATAGACCCTTGGGCTGCTTCCATAATTTGGCTTTGTTTTTGTTTTTATTTTTTTTTGTTTGTTTATTTTTGAGAGAAAGAGACAGCAGGAGCAGGGAAGGGGAAGAGAGAGAGAAGGAGGTCCAGAATCTGAAACAGGCTCCAGGCTCTGAGCTATTAGCACAGAGCCCAACGCAGGGCTTGCACTTGGAAACAAGATCATGACCTGAGCCAAGTTGGATGCTTAACCGACTGAGCCACCCAGGTGCCCCTTTAATTTGGCTCTTGTAAATAATGCTACTATAATATAGGGGTGCATATATCCCTTTGAGTTAATGTTTTCGTATTTTTGGGGTAAATACCCAGTAGTGTGAATCCTGGGTCAGAGGGTGGTTCTATTTTTAACTTTTTGAGGAACCTCTGCACTGCTTTCCGCAGCGTCTGCACCTGTTTGCATTCCCACCAGCAGTGCACGAGGGCTCCTCTTTCTCCACATGCTCACCAACACTTGTCGTTTCAGCCATTCTGACAGGTTTGAGAAGTTTTCATTTTCAAATAAAAGGCTACTTCTCCTTTACTTACTGGCTGAAAGTCTAAAATGACCAATTAGAGAAAGGCTAGCCTGAGTCATTGTATTTGATTCCCAATTCCTATGATGAAGATCATTTTAAGACCCCGCTGTTTAAAATGTTTGTCACTGCCTGAATGCCTCCTGTGTTGTGGACGTTGCTAATTTCAGAAGTAACTGACTTTTTACTTGGAAGCTGGGAACCGTCGCTTGCGAGGCCCTGCTACTGAGGCTTCCCTTCCGGCATTGTTCCGTCGCTTGTGAGGAAATTTCCTCTGTTGGAGTTGGAGGAAGTCCTCCACCCCCGTTTTAGTTTGGTTAGCTCAGTGTCTTAAAATTAACGGTTTTTTAAGCTTACGCTACCTGACTCACAGGCACGTAGACGATACATTTTGGCACAGCTTTTTGAAGAGCCTGTTTGTTTCCTCTTTGGCTCAGATCCATTTTGTAAGCGCTTGGACCATGAAACATTAGTAAATAATTAAAAGTAGTAAGTATTGTGGAAAGTCCGGCAAATGCAAAAATTCAGACGGGGCAGAAAGGGGGGTGGGGAGAGAGAGAGAGCGAGAGAGAATCCCAAGCAGGCTCCGTGCTGTCAGCGCAGAGCTCGACGTGGGGCTCAAACTCACGAACCCACGAACCGTGGGATCAGGACCTGAGCCGGCGTCGGAGGCTCAGCCGACTGACGATCCCCTAAGACATCTTCCCTGAGGGGCGCCTAGGCGGCTCAGTCGATTAAGTGTCCAACTTCGGCTCAGGTCATGGTCTTGCAGTTTGATTTCTCGTCCCACGTTGGGCTCTCTGCTGTCCCCGTGAAGCCCACTTCAGGTATTTGAATCCTCTGTCTCCACCTCTGTCTCTGCTCCTCCCCCACTTCTCTCTCTCTCAAAATAAATAAATAAATAAAAATCCTTACCAAAAGATAACCACTGTTGAATATTTTGACACCTATTTCTTCGTCTTTTTTCTAAACCGTGTGTATGATTGCCAAAGAAATTTCAGTGGAATTGGGATTTTGGTATCAAGTTTTCACATCGTTGCTTTTTGCCGAGTAATAATTCCCAAGTCATTGAGAATTCTTAGGAAGTGTTTAATGTCCCACTCTTTAGATGGAAGTTTAGTTAGCGAACGCTTGTTTCTGGGAGCGTGATTGTTAGGAGTGGGGTGTCGGGGTGGGCAGGAGGGCCTTCTCCGTATTCCGTTCAGCCGGATACTAACCACGCCCTCTGGGAGCGGGCATGAACATCCTTCTCTTCCTCGTACTGTCCGTCACCTTGGTTATTGTGTTCTACCAGCAAACAGACTTTGTGGAGTTCTCAAGATCCCTGCTTTTGTTCGTGAAGACCATGGCATTTATTTTTTCCCTCCCAACCTAGAGTACAATTCCACTTGGTGACGGTGCAAAACGCGTTCCGGTGACTCAGCAGTTTCCTTCTCAGAATCCGTTATCCGCAAACAGCGGCCAGGCGCAGCGGGTCTTGTGTCCTTCAAATTCCTCCCAGCGAATTCCTTCACAAGCACAAAAGCTCGTCTCCGGCCATAAACTGGTCCAGAATCTGAAGCAAAAGCAATCGCAGGCAACCAGCGTCCCCCGTCCCGTCTCTCGGCCGCCGAACAATACCCAAAAGAGCGAGCAGCCCTTGCCATCGGCCCCTGGTATGTCAGCTTTTTGAGACTATTGGATTGTTACTCTTTCTAGTTGCTTAAAAAAAAATGGGGGGGGGGGATGGTGGGCAGACTTGCATTTGTTTGGAGCCCTAGCTTTGACATCATTCTTATTGAGGATAGGGAGACAGCTCTGAGGTAGTAGGGCCTCCTGTGGGCCAGCCCTGCGCTCAGGATAGAGGACCGGGTTCCCACCCTCGTGGTGTGATTGAGGAACTGAAAACTTCCAGAGTCAGGAGTCGGACGACTTGGAGGGCAGTCGGGGAGGCGGATGGACTTGGATGGACTGAGCTGGCCGGGCGAGGTCACTGTGGAGGCTGGGGGCCTGTCGAGGAGTGGGGCTCCGTCCCCTGGGCATGTGGAAGTTGCTGGAAGGTTTTCCAGAAGAGGAGGGACAGGCCTTCTAGAAAGCTTGCTCCGGATGTGTGGAATGAGCTGGAAGAAGCAGAGCTGCACTTGGGCAGTGGACAGGAGGTGGCTGCCGGGGGTTTGCTCAGAGATGGCAGGGACCTGGGGTGGGCGGGCGGGGGGCTGTCCGTGCTCCACGTTTACCAGCCTGGCGCGCCCACACTCGGGAGAGGTGCTTCCGTCATCCACGCTCTCTCCTTCAATCCTCGCATCACTCGGTGAGGGTGGTCGGCGACTGTTTTGCAGACGAGGGAGTGGAGCCTCCAAAGCATTAACTTGCCCACAGACTCGGCAGCATGGAGGAGCGCAGCAAATCCGAGCGCCGACCTCGGGTGCAGACTGGGTAGAACCAGGCAGTAAGCCGGATGTAGGCTTTAAGTGGGATCGCAAAGCATGGAGGGAGAAACCCCGCCCTGGGCCCGCAGTCAGGTGTCTGAGCAGAGCACACCCTGCTATTTTTGGGGTTTGAAGTGGGAATGTCCAGCCTCTGGCTGATGAAACAGTGACTTTAGCCCCCCATTGTGCAATTGGTTTATGGTACATTTTGCCGAATCAGGGGCTTCTATTTTTATATTTCCCCTTGGCAACGAATGAAGGGAGGTAGCTGGTTTATATTTTGTTGCAAGCAGTTAATTTGTACGTAGTATATGGAGAGTCGCTGGCCCACCCAGTGGGGGGCAATGGTGATGAGTGGGAGCTTATGGATGGAGAGGTTGGCAGTTCTACCTTAGAGGTCTGCGTTTGGAAACTGAGGCTTCTGGGAGAATCTGCATGGTCTTGAGTCTTAATTACTGCAGGGTCCAGCCGTATGTATATCTGCTCATCTTTAGGAAGCTATAAAAGACTTCACTGGGTGGGAGTCAGGTTAGGGTGTGGTAGTTTTTTTTCTTTATATAAAGAAAACTGGAGATAAAAAGATCTCTCATTCTGGACACACCATTAATATTTTGGTGACCGTTCCTTGATTTCATTTCTGTTCATAGGTTTTTAATTTATTCTGTGTAGTTATTCTAAAGTAATTATAATTATTCTAAAAACAGTTTTTCACTTATTCTATATAGGAAATAATTCTGAAAAAGAACTGGCGACAAAACAGAAAAACGAAGAATCAAAAAAGTAAGTTGTATCTTATTTACAAAGTCTTGTGCTATCATGCTGTTAGAATATATTGGGTTTTTTAAAAATGTTTATTTTTGAGAGAGACAGAGACAGAGTGCGAATGGGTGCGGGGGAGAGAGAGAGGCAGACACAGAATCTGAAACAGGCTCCAGGCTCTGAGCTGTCAGCACAGAGCCTGATGTGAGCCTCGAACTCACGGACCATGAGATCGTGACCTGAGCTGAAGTCTGACGCTTAAGGACTAAGCCACCCAGGCGCCCCTAATTGCAAGTTTAATTATGGAAACTCGTTAAAAAATAGAAAAGGTCTTTATATTTTCACTTAGGATATATAAATGTTTCCAAATTCGAACCTTTGACAAAAGGGAGTTTTAATGATGTTTACTTGTGACCCAAGCTTTTCTTACTGCTTTCCAAATTTAGAAAAAACTGGTATGAATCTGTTACAGAAATGTGTAAAATAAGTTCCTCTCTACCCTCAGAAGTAACCACTACATAAAGCTTAGGTAGATTTCTACACTGACTTGTATTCTTACACAAAAGTGCAAGAAAATGCGTCGTTACAAAACTATATACGCACGTATATATGACTATGTGAATATTTTGACAGTATTCATTGACTTATTCTTTATAACATCTTCCCCAGATATTTTCCGAAAGCTCGCTCTCAGTTTCTGAACTGGTCTAGACTCGAGAATGTAGAATGTACTGTGGAGAATGTCGTGGGAGGAGCCAGGAATGAACGCACGGGCTTTTTTGCTTGGCCGCCTAATAGCGGCTTTCTGAGACTCTAAATCCAGTTCTCGCCCCAGCTGCTTGTAGGCTCCCTCCCGCCTGCTTTAGCAGACCGTCCACCCCGGCAGTTAGCATCTCTAGGCTGGGGGAGGAGGCTGTGGTTAGCCTGCCAGAGGCCCAAGGACAGTTAGTTCTGAAGCCTTCCTCCCTCCAGTTACTCACCTAACCTTTCCTGTGGTCTTTAGTGGTGGTGGTAACAGGTCTGTAATTCAGAGTGTAGTACTGCCTTGGGACCCTCTGCGTTCATGCCTCAGCTCTAAAGGCCCAGACTGTTCCTTGTCACTGACTCATACAGTCATTGGCAGGTAGGGGAGACTCACATGGCATAGTTATTGGCTGGGTTCTTGCCGAGGATGCCTACTGAGCACAACATTAAATATAAAATTTTTTATAGGTCTATCTACTACTCGTTAATAAATTGTTAGAGAGGATCTGTCTTCTTCATATTTTAAAATACTCAAATTTTTTTCCTAGAAGGCAGTGGGCTTTGGAAGATTTTGAAATTGGTCGCCCGCTGGGTAAAGGAAAGTTTGGTAATGTTTATTTGGCGAGAGAAAAACAAAGCAAGTTTATCCTGGCTCTTAAAGTATTATTTAAAGCTCAACTGGAGAAAGCCGGGGTCGAGCATCAGCTGAGAAGAGAAGTAGAAATACAGTCCCACCTTAGGTAAGTTTCCAGATTGACGTGCCAGAGAACGTGGTGCAGACCCTGGTTACTCAGAGTTAAACCACGGAAGCCTTGCTTCATAGTCTTGCCAAGAGTGGCTTAACTCGTCCTCTTTCAAGGCTGGACGAGTGCTGTGGTCCTGAAAAATCACTTGGAGGTTTATGCTGTGTCGATGAAGTAATTTATATGAGCCACGTTTGTGGGCGTGCGCGTGCGTGCGTGCGTGCGTGTGTGTGTGTGTGTGTGTGTGATTAAGGGGAATGATACTTCTGAGTTCTTTATTTAAAAAAAAATTTTTTTTAATGTTTATTTTTGAGAGAGAGAGACAGAGCACAAGTGGGGAAGGGCAGAGAGAGACAGAGGGAGACACAGAATCCAAAGCAGGCTCCAGCTGCTGTCAGCACAGAGCCCAACACGGGGCTGGAACTCAGGAGCTGTGAGATCATGACCTGAGTCAAAGTCGAACGCTCAACCCAGGTGCCCCGATACTAAGCAGAGGTTGCAAACTGGCAGCCTGCAGGTTGACTTTGGCCAGTGGGTCTTTTTCTTTTCTTTCTCTCAGTTTTTTTTTTCAGACTCGAATCACTTGTTAATACTTAAAAACCTGTCCACATTAGGCCTGTATCCTTGCGGGGCAACAGCTGGCTGGAGCCGAAGGGCTACCGTCCTGGGCTGTGCTCTCAGCTGCCTGAAGTCCTCAGCAGCACACACCAGCTGCTGCCGAACCCTGCTTTTAAGTTGTGTCTCCTAGTGCTTGAGAAGCCAAGTGCTGTGGGAATACCATGCCTCTCCCTCTTTCTCTCTAATAGGCAGAGAATGAACATTTAGCTGAACTTCCCCCCTAATAATAAAGATGGCCCGAAGGAAGGAAAAATCGTCTTAAACCCAGACCTGAGATTCATTAGTGCCTTGCACGGCCTATAAACTGATACGCAGATGTATGTATTTTTTTTTCAGAGTAGGTCTGTAGTTTCGGATTCTCAAGTTGGGTAAGGGGTGTGGTAGGGGTCTGTGACTGGAGCTAATTTTCACTGGTTTTACATGAGGGGTTCAGTTGGTACTTAGTACGTCTTCTTGTATCCTCTCCATAAAGCAGATGTTAGAGTATTCATCCTTCGTTGCAGGCATCCAAATATTCTCAGACTGTATGGTTATTTCCATGACGCCACCAGAGTTTACCTAATTCTAGAATATGCACCTCTTGGAGCTGTCTACCGAGAACTGCAGAAACTGTCCAAGTTTGATGAGCAGAGGACTGCTACTGTAAGTTTTCATTTACCGTCCCGACTAACTCTGTTTCCCCTGTTCCGTTCACACGGCAGCGTGCCTTTCATGGTAGTCCAGCGCGTTTCATCTCAAGAAAGATTGCTTAAGAGGATCAGATATTTGACCGAAAGAATCAGAATACCGTAGTTGTACCATAGGTGCAGATAAAAATCACGTCCTGGGTGGAATAGCGGGGCTGCTGTGTTTTCACAGCTGTTTTCTGTAGAACTGTATATATGAATAGTTGCCCTCTTTTTTTTTTTTTTTTTTTAATGTTCACTTTTGATAGAAATCGTGGGAGCCGGGGAGGGGCAGGGAGAGAGAGGGAGACACAGAATCCGAAGCAGGCTCCAGGCTCCGCTCCAGCTGTCAGCACAGAGCTCAACTCAGGGCCGGAACCCACAGACTGCGAGATCATGACCGAAGTGGGACGGCCAGCTGACTGAGCCCCCCTGGAGCCCCTTTATAGGTGTCCTCTGCTTAAAAAACTTTACAATAGTTTTAGATTTACCGAATGTGAAGACAGTGCAGACTTATTTTCTCCTATTTATCTTACATTAATGTTGGGTACCTACTATTAACCTGGCTTATCACCGCGGCGTTGGCCTTGGTCACCTGGCTGAGGTCGTTTTCGCTAGGTGTCTTTGCCGTAAAGTTACTCTTTTTCTCTTTGCACACTGTGCTCTTCTAAAGCGTGTCGCTGTGCACAGCCCACACTTAAGGAGTGGGGGTTACGTGCCACCCCCACCTTTATCTACGTGAAGTGTTTAGAATTCTGCTGCATCAAGAGATTTGTCTGCTCTCTTTATTTATTCAGTCATTTGTTAATGTGGACTCCTGGGTATTCGATGCTTTGAGTTACAGTCCAACACTCTTTTGCTGCTCAAATTGTTCCACTTTTGGCCCTTGGGATCCCTTTCACATGGTTCCTGTGCTGGGGTTGGTTGGTGGGTTCTTCGGCCTGCTCCCATCTTCGTGGGTGTGGCCTGTTTTAGCGCTGCCCTGCATCCGGCCTTACGGGGTGCTGCACCTCATTTTGTAGATTTCCTATTCCAGTTCTAGAGTCTGCTCTCTCTCCAAGGAGCCCTGGTTCCTTTTATCAGAAACTCGTATTAGAAACCAAGATCTGGGGGTAAGACGTGCTCATTGCTAGTGGGGTGTCCTGTCTTGTAGCTGATCTCAGCTGACAGAACAGGGATCTATATTGAGTCCATTACCACACGATTCATTCTGCCCTCCTCCCCTTGTTTATCTGTAACCTCCTATTCCAGCCTTGAAAAACCTGGATTCTGCTGTCCACCAATCATTTGATTTTTCAGTTCCCGTGTACCTGTGCAGTGGTATCCGAACGATTAACCCGTTACTCCTGTGGGGAAACAACTAAATGCATTTAAGGTTCATCTGTATCTTTTCAGGGTGGGGTAGCTCATTTTTTATTGCCGAATAGAATTCTGCAGCTTGACCACAGTCCGGTTCATCCCTTCATCTGTTGAAGGGTATCTTGGTTGCCTCTGGTTACTGGCGGTTATGAATAAAGCTGCTATAAACATCTGCAGGCATGTTTTTGTGGCTCATGCACTTTTAACAGATTTGGAAACTAGTTTGTGTGGTAAGAGTATGTGTAACTTTCTAAGAAACTGTTAAACTGTCTTCCAAAGTAGATACACCGTCTTTGCATTTCCACCAATGAATGTGCCCCTGTGCCCCTCCTCACCAGCGACTGGTGCTGTCGGTGTTTTGGCGTTTAGTCCTTCTCCTAAGTGTACGTGGTACCTCATTGTTGTCATTTGCAGTTCTCTAGTGACCTGTGACAAGTATCTATCTTTTCATGTGCTTATTTGCCATGTGCATGTCATCTCTGCAGTTCCTGTTCAGAGGTTTTGCCCATTTCTAATCGGGCTGTCAGTCATCTCGAGTTTAAAGAGCTCTTCTGTATTTTGGTTACAGGTCCTTTATCCCACGTGTTTTATAAACGTTTTCTCCCAGCTGGTGGCTTCTTTTCATTCTCTTACCTGCATCTAATCTTAATGTCCAACATAATCCGGGTTTTGTTTTAGGCGTTTGGTTTTTTCCCCCATGGATTGTGCTTCTCCTTTATTTGGATGAAATTACTTGTTTAAAGAAGTAGAGAGTCTTTGGGCAGTGTTTGGTTGGAGCGGCAGGTGATGGGTGGTTACTCTGAGTACACTCATTCTTTGTTTTCGGCATTGATGTGAGTGGTGCAACTTTCAGGTGGTTGTAACTAAGCTGTATGATGAATATGTAAACCCCCAAATTTAACACACTATTTAACATGCAAATCCACCTGCTTTTGATTTTTTTTTTTTGTTCAAGATTATTTTTTCCCCTTAGAGTAAATTTTGAGCTTCAAACAAATACTTGTGTTATAAATTGATCTTGGTTTTAAAAACAGAAATTTAAAAAAATGGGAATGGACTGTACTTGAAAATTAAAAAATTGTTTACATGTCTGACTCCCTAATTTGTGCCAGGTTTTCAGTTGTTATAATTCATTGCTTCTAGTAGTTCTAGCTCCTCAGTTTTCCCCCATCCTTCAATGTCCTATCTGCTGTATTATCAAATAAATAACTTAGTATGGAATACTTGTATTTTATGCTAAACATGAATTTGGTTCAATTTTTTTTTTAAAGAGTTCTCTGTTCTTTCTAGTTTTTGCCTTAAAACCTATAAAACGTGTTAAAATCAATGTTGGGTTTCCTTTCAGAGGAGATGTCTAAAATTATGTTATATAGGGGCGCCTGGGTGCCTCAGTCGGTTAAGCATCCGACTTTGCCTCAGGTCATGGTCTCACGGTTCCTGAGTTTGAGCCCCAGGTTCTGGGCTGACGGCTCAGAGCCTGGAGCCTGCTTCAGATTATGTGTCTCCCTCTCTCTCTGCCCCTCCCCTGCTGGCGCTCTCTTTCTCCCCCTCTCAAAAATAAATAAAAACATTAAAAATAAAATAAATTGTGTTATGAAATGTAAGACCCAGACTCTCCATACTTTTTGTTTCCATAGTATATCACAGAGTTGGCAGATGCCCTGTCTTACTGTCACTCAAAGAGAGTCATTCATAGAGACATCAAGCCAGAGAACCTGCTCCTCGGATCGGCTGGAGAGCTTAAGATTGCAGATTTTGGGTGGTCAGTACATGCCCCGTCCTCCAGGTATGTAACCTTAGAGGTGGAACTTAGTGTAGCAAAAGCCTTCGGGACTTTCAGGAACTAAATGGTCAAATACTTAAGGATGGAAATGGGGAATTGGAGTCGTAACAGGTGCACGTACTTGGGAGAAACTTAGCCCCGATAAGTGTTTTTGAGAATATTTGATTCTCCAACCATCTGGGGTTATTGTGTCCTAGGCCTGGGGTAAAGATGCTTAATGTCCTCAGAGGCTAAGGAAGGGGACGTATGGGACAAGTGTAGGACAGGGGAAGTGCAGGATGTGTTGGGGGGGGGGGTGAGGCCCAGAGCAGTGGTGAGGGGGAGACTCTGCTGCTTCCTGGACAAGAGACAGGGGTCAGAGGGCAGCGCACACAGAGACCTAGAGCTGAGAGCACAGTTCTTTGGGGACTTGTAAGAAAAAAATTTTTTTTTATCCAAATTGGTTTGGATAGAACTTTCCAGGTAGTGGTTAAAGGTTCTCTGTCGTCTGCTTTTGTCAGCATCGTCTTTTCTTGTTCCCTCTCCATACAGAGAGAGATCTTAATTTTGCAAACAAGAGCTAAAATATTCTCTACTGCTTTAATTTAATTTGGGTCTAAATAAGATTTTGAAGCCTCACGTGAGGTAGGGCATTAAAAACCTGCATCTACTGATAAGTTTGTCAACTTTGGCGAAGAACTTAAATTACAGCCAGAATACTTTAAAAAAGAAAGGTGGTTAAAAAATTGTATCGCCTGAAATAGATGGCATGGTGGCAGTGGGGAGCTTTAGTTTTGCTCGATCGGTTCTGAGTGTTCACAGAATGCCCTGAATCTGCTGTTGCAGTCTGTCTGTCTGTCTGTCTGTCTCTCTCTCTCTCTCTCTCTCTTTAATGAAAAGCTGGTTGTCAGTCACTAGTGGGAGCTGTTTGCACCTAGTGAGGCAAACGACAAGGAAGAATTGAAGGCTTTGTGGAATCGCAGGGCTAGACTGGACCTTCCCCTGTCCTGTGGTGTCAGGTCATAGGAAAGATAAATGTCCTTCTCAGACAGGACGCGCCATGTAAGGTCGCCCCACCTCCCCAACACGAGTAACCGTGAGAGCTCCTGGGCGTGTTGTTGTCGGAGGGACCTTCTGAGTCGGTCCCTTTCCAGCGTCTCCGTGGCGATGAGGGGTTTCTCGTGTGCTCTCTGGGCCCCTCGCCCGCACGACCCTGGAGGGGAGCCGGTGGCAAAGAATAACTGATAGAAAGCAACGAAAGCCTGTGTGGTGTTTCCGCCTCGCTGATGCTCGCCACCCTCGGCTTATGTCCAGCCTTCTTACCACTCCCACGCAGTGCCGCGGTGGCAGTCGGCTGCTCCCCCGTCCGCCGAGTGCCCACGCTCAACAAGCGCCGACACTTTGCCGTATTGGCCGTGTCTATTTTTTGGTGAACTTTCAAAAATAAATTGCAGACATCACGCTTCATCCTCTGAGCCCGTCAGTAGGTATCTCCCAAAAATAAGGACATTGTCCCTATAATCACGACCATTATCACTCCCCAGAAAGTTAACAGCCTTGTTGATAACTGTTTACTCCGTGTTCACATTTCCGCAGTTGCGCACAAAATTTTAGAGCTCTTCTTTCTTTTAGGTCAGAGTCCAACCAAGGTCTAGCCATGTATTGTATTTGATAGTGTTTCTTTTGTCCAAATTTAAACCAGTTGCCTTACAGTTTAAAATGGATTTTTCTTTCCTTTTTTTTCTATTTATTATTTTTTTAAACTGTATTAAAAATTTTTTTTAATGTTTATTTGAGAGACAGAGTATGCATGGGGGAAGGGCAGAAAGAAAGACACAGAATCTGAAGCAGGCTCCAGGCTCCAGGCTCCAGGCTCCGAGATGTCAGCACAGAGCCCGACGTGGGGCTCGAACTCACGAACTGTGAGATCATGACCTGAGCCAAAGTTGGACGCTTAACTTACTGAGACCCCCAGGCGCCCCTCTTTTTTTTTTTTTTTTTTAATGTTTGTTTAGTCTGGGGGGAGGCAGAGAGAGAGAGAGAGAGAGAGAGAGAGAGCAGGGGAGGGCAGAGAGTGAGGCCAGCAGGCTCCACACTCAGTGGAGTCTGACTCAGGGCTCAGACCCCACCGTTGCGAGACGGTGATCTAAGCTGTCGGCAAGGGTCAGACGCTTAACCGCCCGTGCGCCCCTAAAATGGATCTTTCTGGTTGTGGTGTCCCTGACCTTGGTCCTTCATCTTCTGCAGTTGCTGGGAAGTGGAAGTAGGTCTAAGGACCTGAACGGTGCTTCTGGCAAGAGTGCATCGTAGGCCACCCGCATGGGTGTCTCTTCTCTTTAGAGTCTGTTCTGCGCTGGCGGTACTGTGTCAGGGCAGCATGGATCTGTAATGCCAAAGCTCGTGCTTCCACAGTGGGACAGTTCAGTCTCTTGTCACTAATGTCACCTGACTGTTAAGCTTCTTAGTATTCTGCAATATAAAAACAACTGTGGAACTCTAAATTGTATCTAGAGAGAACTTTCCTTTTCCAGCTGCTTTGATACAGTTAGTGATACTTTAAGTTTGTTACACTTTTGATCATTTAAGGAGGTTCTGGACGGGGACAGATTCGGGGCGTGGCTTGGCTGCTGGTCGTGTGACCTTGCGTGTCTCCCTCAGTCTGGTTCTTGTCTCAGTCTGGGGATTTAAACAGCGTCTGCTGCCTAGCCTAGGGTCCGGCCCAGGAAGGGCACTCGGTCAGCGTCGGTGTGATCGTTAAGGACGGTTAGCGGCCCTTGGGGTCCTAAGAACAGGCTCATTGACCCGAGCCTGCCTCCGATTTTAGGAGAACCACCCTCTGCGGCACCCTGGACTACCTGCCCCCCGAGATGATCGAAGGCCGGATGCACGACGAGAAGGTGGACCTCTGGAGCCTCGGGGTGCTCTGCTACGAGTTCCTCGTGGGGAAGCCGCCGTTCGAGGCGAGCACCTACCAGGAGACCTACAGGAGGATATCGCGGGTAAGCCCTAGAGAAATGACCCGTTTGCTTCTGGTAGAGTTCTCCTCAGCCCTCACCTTGGCCCCGAGCCGAACACTCCTCCTGTTCTCTCTCAGCCACGTTTTCGTGACTTTCACTTATTGTACTCCAGGTTGAGTTCGCATTCCCTGACTTCGTACCGGAGGGAGCCAGGGACCTCATCTCAAGACTGTTGAAACATAACCCCAGCCAAAGACCGACCCTGAGAGAAGTGCTTGAACACCCCTGGGTCACAGCAAATTCATCCAAACCGTCAAGCAGCCAAAAAAGCAAAGAATCAACCAGCAAACAATCTTAAGAAATTCCGCAGGGGGAGAAATCCGAGGCACGGCTGCCGACGACCCGCCCGAGACCGCGGGCGCTGCGGACGACGGCCCGCTGAGCAGGCGCTGCCTCACCCTCCCCTCAGTCCCCTTCAGCGAACAGTGCACTCTGGAGCGAAAGTAGCCGCAGAACTTGGGGCCACCTCACAGTCCGGAGGCGAGGTTCACCTGCAGCTTCCCACGGCCTGTCTCGAGTACGGTGTCCTTGCGGAGGACAGCTCGGGGTCCAGCTGTGGGGAGAGTGCCACCCTGCCCCGACTGCATCGGCGAAAGAGGCGTGCACTAACCGCCCAGTACCTGCGTGTGCGTCCGCCTGCCGTCGGTGGCCCAGTCTGGGAAGCTGTCAGGATGAACATGTGATTCTTTCCTCTAAATGTTAAAATAAAGATTTGTGTATAGACTGCTGTCATTCCCGTGCGTCCCTTCAGGACTGTGTTCAGTGTCTGCCCCACACTCCCGCGAAGTGGAAGTGGTTAAGGAGGACCGGACACGCGGGCTCAGGCCCTCTGTGACTGTAAGCTCGGAACATGCTCCTCCTCCGCCTGGGGGCTGGCCGCGAGAGACCTGTCTCTGCTGTGTCTAAATGTTAAAGGGCTGATCTTTTCGTGGTTTGGATGTTTTATTTATATAGTTTTGGTGAAGCACATTAAGTCACATACAAAATGATTAAAGTTGTCACGTGTGTAACCTTGAAATAACAGTGCCTTTCCCAGTTGATTCTACCCTTTGGGAAATGCTGGGCTACGGTGGGCCTGCTGGGAAGGTGGGTAGGCCCCCCTCGAGGTGCTGTCAGGGCTCCAGGCCAGCCTGGCCTGTGAACGCACCTGCCTACGATGACTGGGGACGGGGCAGGAGCAGAGCCCCTGAGCGTGGTGGGGACAAGTCAGGGAGCTGGAAACTGTGATGGGTAATTAGGTAGGAGTCCAGGGGAAGGGACATCTGAACTAGGCTTGACGGGCAGAGAGGACTTAAAAGTTGGGGGCAGGAATGGCGAGAGGTCCCTGTGGCCCGAGGAAGGGGCGGCAGGAAAGCTGGCACAGGGGCAAGCACACGGCTGGGTGACTGGCTGGCAGATGCACCAGGAGTTGGGCTGTGGGGGTGGCCAGCACCCTCTCTTCAGCCCGCACGCTTTCCTCTGAGCCCAGTAAGTGGTAGTTCCCATAGAAGGAATATTCGGTGCAGTGACAGCCCAGCTCGGGAGCTGGACACCTGCTGAGTCAGCAGCCCATCACAGGAGTGGGCGTGCCTGGCATGGCATGGGCACCTCGGGGGGGCTCTCCAGCGCTGCAGGTGGTCGGGATGGACCAAGGGACGAGGGAGTTGGTCTCTACGCCCAGGCCTGCCCCCTCCGGGCTCTGACCGTGTTTTTGAGAAGAGGCAAAGAGCTCTACACGTGGGGTGAACTAGTTCTTTGCAAACTGGTTTTCTGAGTGTGGCCCTTAATTCTCTGAAGGAATGTTTGCTTGGGGACTTGCGCACAACCTGTGCCTGAGCCTCCTGCCTCTTCGGCACAGCCGGCGGAGGCTCCCTTCGCTCCCCTTGTAGTCTGGCTCCCCAGGGATACTTGGCAGGTTATTTTTAATTTTTTTTATTACTTTGGAGTTGTGGCATGTACGTAAACATCAAACGTAAGTGCACGAATACAGTGAGGTTCCACCGGTAGTTCTTTCCACCGCCGGTTAATTTACTGTTGGCCTAGAGGTGAGCAGGTGCCATGCAGGTGTGTTCCTGTGCTTGGCGCTCCTAACGCAGCAAGCTACAGCTTTGTCTCCAGCCGCCAACATCCTCTCCTCGACCAAAGATGGTGAACTTGATGGGAAGGTTGAAGTTCCTGAGAACTATGCTTTCGTGGCCAACTTTGGACGCAAGGAACTAGATGGCGGAAATGGCTAATTATAAGGAAGAGACCGGCGCAGAGAAACCTGTCCGCTCTGGTGACACAGCCACAGAAGCTTCGAAACACAACTGAGGAGGGGCGCCTGGGTGGCTCAGTCGGTTAAGCGTCCGACTTCAACTCAGGTCATGATCTCCCGGTCTATGAGTTCGAGCCCCGAGTCAGGCTCTGTGCTGACAGCTGAGCCTGAGCCTGCTTCGGATTCTGTGTCTCTCTCTCTCTCTCTGCCCCTCTCCCACTTGTTCTGTGTCTCAAAAATAAATAAAAAAAATTCAAAACATAACTGAGTAGAGCCCCAGTGTGTATCCAGTTAGCCCCCGAGGGACAAAGGAGGCTTTGCTCCTCAGTCTTGGGCTAAAGCAACCTCTCCATTCAGAGCAGTAGTTCACACACCATCCCCCCAAGCGATCCTTAATATGTGACTGACTTCACCAGTGACCCCGGCTAAAGTGTCACTTCCCCAAACAATCCCACACGAGCAAAGACAACGGCTCGTGGTGGTGGCACAGTAGCAAACGAGTCACACGCAGCCCTGCTTCATAACCGGCAACATTCCGGCTCCCCCCCGGAAGAGGAATGCAAAGTTCTTCGTAGGCTACAAAGAGGTTTATTTGTTTTCAGGGAATTTAAGCGGCTCCTTTTGTCGGATACAAAATCAGGGCTGAACAATGGCTTACATTTTTAAAATAACGTCGTGTGTTATCCCCCTAGTTCCATAAAAACAATGTTAGGTACGAGCAATCTGTACATCTTGCTGGTGAATTCACATCGTCCCTGACCCTTTGATTTCCTCGTCTCCGGTGTGTCTGTTCGGTTGGGACCACCGGCCGCAGGAGTGGAGTGGAGGTGGGGCTTAGAAGAGAAGGCCGTGGCTATTTGGTTTGATGGTTGGTTTTATTGCTTGCCCTGTCGGTCCACTTCCATTCCTCCTAACATGGAATCAAAGTTTCGGATTTCAGCCCTTAAACCTGAGGGAACAGTCAGCTTTCTTGCATAGGCATTACTGGGGACCTGAATGGTAGGGAGACTGGTAGAGAAGGTGGTTAGAGCACGAAGCCAGCTGTGTGGACGGGCCAGGCCACTGGCCCACGGGAGGAGCCGCCCACATGCCATCAGGCCTCTCGCCGAGACGTGTAGATGTCCTTGGAATTAGATCCCAGAAAGGCAGTTCCGACTTTAAATCGGTAAAAACCTTTTGGCAATGGGCTAATTGCTTTCAAAGGGGAGAAAAAGCCACTTTAAAGATCTTGTGAGTGGAGAATTCGTCCCACAGAGCTTCTTGGAAAAGTTAACTGAAATTACGGACATAGCTTGCTAAGGCTTAAGCAGGGAACTGTCAGCAGCCAGGTGGTAAAGGCAGGATGGTCAATTTATGGTCCTTTAGTTCTTGGATTGTCACGTAATTACGCAAACAAAAACTGGAACTCCTGGGACCACCACACAGGGCAGAACTGGTTGAATCGGTTGAATCGGGTTCCTAGTGTGGACGATGCTTTGTGTGGGTACGGCCTGGAGGGGAGGGAGTGTTGCATGAATCCCACAGAAAGGAACTCCCTCCCGTTTGCCTGCTCCTGTCTGCTTCGAGGACAACAATCTCAATTTGGATCCGTGTATTTGAGTTTCTGCTCTTAACTAATGTCCCGAACAGCAAAGGGCAAGACCTCAGGTCAAACAAACACCCTTTACCAGGTAAAACCAGCTCAACAGAAAGTAGTTACACAACCCCCCAACCCACTCCTTTTTTGTATTAGTTTGTATGATTTCGCAGTTGTCGCCCATTTACAGCAAGTGCTACTAAGTTTCTTTTTTAGAGAGAGATACAAAATCTTTTCCAATATAACAGAATTTCAACTCAATGAAAAATGGAAGTAGCAACACAATGTAAACATTGTGACAGTCGTTCTGGAATGTCTGAAGTTGGAGATCTAGAGAGTTAAGCAAAGATTGTCTTAGCTTTCTGTATGCGCAGTGTCCAAATTCACCTGTGGACAAGGCCCGGCAGACGCCGAGTGATGCCATTACTATGGGACAAAGTTTCCGTATTTTACCTAAACAGGGACAAATGACCCTGGGCTACTTTCGTGAGATTTGAGAAAACCCACCTGAGGTAGGCACCCATCCTGTCCAGACCTGAGGTGGTTTAGGACCAGTGAAACACACCAGAAATACTTGTGGGGATTTCCCCCCTGAAACAAGTCTAATGAATGTCAAAGTGCTGATGCTAATTTAGATCCCGATTACATATTGGGAAGTCTTAAATTCTGCTTCATTAATTGTGGCACTGACAGCTGTTCTGCAGAATATTGCATATTACACCGCAGGCAGCCTGACAGCAGATATTGGAGAAAGGGGAATTTTTAAAACCAGCTTAATGAATCGCTGCCCTTCAAGAAGCGGAGTGGAGACGAGCCCCCGGGGCTTCTGCAGACTGGAGCCTCAGCAGCCATCTTCCAGAAGGAATGTGTTGTTGGCGATGACAACTCGACTTGTGATGATTTGCTGGCCTTTTAGATTGGGTCTACAAGCCCCGTGATGAATAGCATTTAGAACATTCGTGAAGCAAAATAATTACAATTATTAAAAAAAACCTGAATTTTGCTGGGAAAGGTAAAACTTATTCATGAGAACCTAGCAGTTAGCTTCCTTTCCCCACCCTACGCCCAAAAGGCTATACCCTAAGACTAACCCCAAATTTCTATTTAAAAGAACTAGGTTTTCAGGCCCACAATTGAAGAGTTAATCAAGGCTTTGCAGCTGGAGGTTTAAAAAATCCCACTTTGCGAAAATATCTGACGATGAAGGGCACGGAAACCAAGGTGATGCTGATTCTCACGGGTGCAAACACCTTGTGGATGGCATAGGCCACCACGAAGGTACTTGTGCCCGCTGCCATTTTCGACTGAACCAGCGACTCCTTAAATCCGAGTTTAAGCAGGAGCGCAGACGTGTCCACACCGCTGAGGGAAGAGGCAAAAAAAAAAAAAAAAAAGAAGAGAGACAGAGATTATTACTGCAAGGGATTAGACAACCGATTTGGCTCTAAGATTTAAGGTATTTAAGAAATGAGGGGCGCCTGAGTGGCTCAGTCGGTTAAGCGTCCAACTTCAGCTCAGGTTGTGATCTTGCGGTCTGGGAGTTCGAGCCCCACGTCGGGCTCTGTGCTGACAGCTCAGAGCCTGGAGCCTGCTTCGGATTCTGTGTCCCCCTGTCTCTCTCTCTCTGCCCCTCCCCTGCTCACACTCTGTCTCTGTCTCTCTCAAAAATAAACATGAAAAAAAATTTTTTTAAGTATTTTAAAAACGTGATTGAAAGTAGCTAGACGTATAGAAAATTCACAGGAAAAATGTTCTCACTCACGAAGAATCCTCCATGATAGTGAGCGCAGACCTGTTACGTCAGACGCCTTACCTGGAGACGATGGTGTAGAACAGGCCCAAAGAGGTTAAGGAGATGGTGACGTGCAGCGCCACGCCGATGGCGCCGTACTCCTGAAAAATCTTTCTCAGCCGCTGTGCCCTGCTTTGCCTTGTCTCCTCTGCGCTGCCTGCCGTCCCTGCCGGTTGTCGCCGTGGTTTTGCTGGGGTCCTGCGCACAGCCCAGAGAAGGGGAGATGTGCGGGGGCGGGGACTGGCCGCTTCCGTGTGCCGCAGGGTTGCACTCTCCTTCCTACCCAGTGAGAGGCCGGTGGCTCTCTCCTTCCTCAGCCAGCTGAGGCCGCTGTCCAGGTCAACACTAAGTGTGCCCAAAGGCTGGGTATCGGGTACGATCGGCAGAATGATGGGCCCCACAGACATGCGGGTCCCGATCCCCAGAAGCTGTGAACGTGTTACCTTCCGCGACAGAAGGATTCTGCAGATGTGAGCAAGGTAAGGACCTGGAGACGGGCGGACTTCACAGGACTCCCCGAGCGGGACCAGTGTAATCACCAGGGTAGAGAGGGAGGCAGGAGGTCAGGGAAGATGTGAGGACAGAAGCAGAGTCACGAGGGAAGGGACTGTTTGGAAGCCGGAGGAAGGGGCCACAGGCCACGGAGTGCAGGAAGTCAGGAAGTGGATTCTCCCTCAGAGCCTCCAGAAGGAACCAACCCTGCCAGCGCCTTGACTTTAGCCTGGCTGAGACCCAGTTTGGACTTCGGGCCTCCACACCCGTAAGGGAATAAACGCGTATGGTTTTAAGCCCCCGGATTTCCGGTAAGCTGTCAGAGCACCAACAATAACTAAAACCCTGGGTCTCACACTTGGGGATACCGATGATGCTTTCCTAAGCACTTTCTCTGAGCCAGGCAAGGCTCGGATGCTTCTCTCCACCTGCTGTCGACCTTCGTCCTCACAGCCACCTTCTAGGTAGAGCCCAGCTTTCTTCCTAAGTCACAGAGGAGCAACCCAGGTTTCCAGAGGCCAAAGAATTGGCCCCAAGTCACCAAAACTAGAACCCAGGTCATCTGGGTCACAGCCTGAGCAATGACACCCATCCTGGACGCCACAAAACAAGGGCAGTGTGTGCAAAATAAAGAGGACCAGAAGCTATGGTATGTTTACCACCAGAATCGAGGTTCACCCTGAGCTCTGGACACACAGAGGGAGGGCTGGTTCCTGGGCTATAAATGCACTGCCTGGGGTTTGCACAGAGAAGACGCATCTATTAACATTTATTGAGCACCTTCAGGGCCTGGACTGTTTGGGAGAAACAAAACACCCAACAACACTGGATTTCTTTAAAAAAAAAAAAAAAAAGGTCCGGGGCGCCTGGGTGGTGTCTGACTTCGGCTCAGGTCATGATCTCGAGGTTTGTGGGTTTCATCCCTGCGTCGGGCTCTGTGCTGACAGCTCAGAACCCGGAGCCTGCTTGGGATTCTGTGTCTCCCTCTCTCTCTGCCCCTCCCCGACTCATGCTCTGTCTCTCTCTCAAAGTAAATAAACATTAAAAAATTTTTTTTAAAGCTCCTTCTCAATATGGAGAGTGCCTTTTTATGGAAGGATTTCCTGAATCCTCATGACCTCACAGCTCTTCTTCAGAGGAAGTGTCTGGGTCAGTCAGCTCCGGTTCCTGCCTTGCAGCAGGACGGCTTTTTACTTGTATTTTTAGAGCATGCAGCATGGAGCCACACTTCAAAGGCAAGAGGGAGAATCGTGACAGCCCAGAGGCCCTGGGGGGGAGGGGGGGTAGGAGCAGGACTCCTGGAGGGAAAATAGAACAACACAGGGACCCAGAGCAGCATCTCTAAACCCAGCCAGGTTCCTCTGGGCTGCAGGGGACGTCCCAGCCCTGCCCCTGCCCCGGCCCCGCCCCTGCCCTGCGGGCTTGAGCTCTGACTCAGCAAGCTCCCATGAGCTCCCAGGTGGCCCAGATGCTCCCGGTCCGTTTGTACCTCTGTCCAGCGTCTGATTCTGTGCTCTGGGGGGAGGCCTGGGCGCTGGGATTGGTTATCGGTTGCCTGGGGTTGTGAGGTAAGCCCCTGCTTCCCAATCCCGCCTCCTCGCCACTCAGCGCCTTCCTCCCTCAGCCTTCCCCCCTCAGCACGTTCTCCAGGAGGGCCTTCCCTCGTCCTCAGATGCACCTGCCAGTGGGAGCCCCGGTGAACTTCTAAGCTTCCTCCTAGAATTAATCTCGATTTCATTAAATGCTGCTCCCATTCCAGGGAATCAAAGGTGCAGGCCACTTGCAGAGTTACGAAAGCAAAGACTTAACAAAAGGGGAGGGGCGGTTGACATCCAGTACTGGGTCATGGGTCTCAGAGCGTGCATTCTTTTTTTTTTTTTAATTAATTTTTTTTAAGTAATCGCTGCACCCACTGTGTGACAACCCCAAGATCAAGAGTGGCCCGCTCCACCAACTGGGCCAGCCGGGCACCCCTCAGAGAGTGCATTCTGACAGGCAGTAATGCATCACTGATGAAAGGTTTTAGGAAAACCATCTGGGTCCTCAGGACAGGCCCCTTCTATTGAGCCAGGCCCCGGGCTCAGCACTTTCAAGGTGTCATTTCACAAAACCCCTCATGGTAAACCCAGGAGCGGGCGCCTCTGTGGCTCCCACTTTGACAGATGGGGAGACTGAGGTTCTGGGGAAGCGGCGAGCTGGCTGGTGGTGCCTGGCCAGGTCACTGCACTGGCCACTGCGAGGCCACATGGCTCCTGCAGTCAGACTCGCCTTCACGCCCTGTAAAGGCTGAACACTCCTGAAGTTCTGGAACGCTTTTCCAGGACTTCGAGGCTTTGGCGGGGAGAAGGGAGACCAGTAGTCGGTCCCTTCAGGCTGGCCGGCACACGTGACCTTCCCTTTCCTCCAAGCTTCGGGCTCTGCCGCCCACCGGCCAGAGTGGCCGCTCAGAGGTCACGTTCTCGCTGATAAACAAGCCCCCACCCGCCTCTCGGCGGCCGAGGAAACACAGCAGACGGAGGCTGCCAGGTGCCAGGCGCTGATAGGACAGTAATCTCCGATCTACAGTCCAAGTGCCAGACAACGTCCGAGGCTGAGGAGGGAGAAAGCCCGTTTCATTTCCCACCCTTGACGCTTGGCCCGACCGGACTTAACTATGCCCCGGCCGTCCATTCGCCAGAACCGAGTGGCGCTGTCTCTGTCGAGGGCTCTTTTCTTTACCACCTCTATTCTGGCAAAAGGCCTGTTGGCCGAAAAAGAAAAATACAGAGGCAGCCAGACTTTCAGCTACAGAATAAGTAGTATCTACTGCAAAACAACGGGAGGGATAAAATATTCAGACACAAGGGACAATTTCCTGTGAGCCAGCAGCAGGGTCCGTTGCTGGCTTTATCTAGAGTTAGAATCTTGGACGGTTTTCTTCCTTTTACCGTGGTAAAAGGAAGTATCTTTTTTTTGTTTTGTTTTGTTTTTATTTATTTTTGAGAGACATAGAGACAGAGCGTGAGCAGGGGAGGGGCAGAGAGAGAGGGAGACACAGAATCTGAAACAGGCTCCAGGCTCTGAGACATCAGCACAGAGCCTGACGCGGGGCTCGAACTCACAAACTGCAAGATCATGACCTGAGCCGAAGTCGGACGCTTAACCGACTGAGCCACCCAGGCGCCCCAAAAGGAAGTATCTTTAAGCATCGTGAGCCATTCGGTTTTCTTCCTAACCCTGGAGGAGACCGAAGAAGCTAAAATAAAGGAATTTGGGAGGGAATGACTTGCAAGGAGTGGAGATTTTTCAGGCATTCATTTCTTTGTGAAATAACACTTCGAGTACCTGTGATATGATACGTTAGGCACTGCCCGGGGTGCGTATAACATCATCCATCCCCTCATGTCTGTGCTTAGCCAAAGTGCTCTTAAATCCTTGCACGCGCACGCGCCCGTGTGTGTGTGTGTGACTGCCTTCTCCCCTCAACTCTAATAGTTACTAAAAGACAAAAGGCTATCTGAGAAGGGGCAGGAAGGCTTGAGGAATGAGCCAAAGATTTTGTTCACGAGTTGCTCACATTGGGTGGAGTGACACCTATTTCCACTCCTTCACTAGGTAACAACAACACCAACCACTATATTGTGTTTACTTTGTACCAAGCATTGCTCTGAGTACTCTGAAGATATTAATTCCGGTAATCCTCACAACAACCTTGTGGGACAGGCACTATTGTGCCTGTTAACAGAAGAGGATCCGGGAAGCCCAGAGAGGTTGAGTTAACTTTCAGAGGGTCACGCAGGAATCATCTGTCAGAGCTGGGCTCTGAACCTGCCGAGTCTGGTTCCAAGGCTTTCGCTCTGAATAACTAGCCTATGCGCCTCACTTACTCACGGATAACAGTTCTACGCGAGGCACTGCTCTAAGTGTAGGGGACAGAGTGACGAATGAGACAGCCAAAACTCTACCCTCTGGGAGCCTAGGGTCTAGTGGGAGGGTAGGGGCAATAAACAGAAAAGCAAAGCATCGGGGCTGCTACAGTGACAAGTGCCGTGAGAAACACCGAGGACTGGAGGCAGACGGGACTGTGGGCGGGGGACGCTGCCCGTTTGAATAAAGTCACCAGGAAGGGGCTCCCTGGAAAGACAGCACGTGAGCAGGACCGACAGAGATGAAGACACCGGGGTGCAAAGAAGAGCAAGACATTTGCCCGAGATTTCCCTCCCGTAGCAGTAAGTGCCGGCAGACCGGGCTGCTCCGGTAGGTGACAGGACACTGAGTTGGGTTAAGTGAAAAGGGCAGGATTCTCCCCGCTGAAGGCAGACGTGGGTGTCTCTCAGGTCCTTAAATTCCTGGCACATCTGGAGACCCAGCTGCACTCCCTCCTCCCAGGGCCTGTGAGTAGCCAGCGGCAGCCGACAGGGGCGCCCCACCACCTGCTCCCAGGCCCCACTGGGGAAGTGTTTTCTCGGGGAGGTGACGCTTTGAGTGATGAGTGTGTTTTGTCCTAACATGCTGTTAGGTTCCGATCCCACCTGGGTCCTGCCCGTCTACCAGTAGCTCGTGGGGCCCTGGGATTTACACATTTACTGGGACAATAACAACAACAGCTAACATTAATCTAGAACGTACGGATGCCGGGTACACACATTACCTTGTTTCACACTCAAGCTCCGTGAAATGTGAATTATTAACATCCCATGTTGTGGGTGAAGAAATTGAGAAATAGAGAAGTGAGGAATCTGATCAAGGCCACAGAGCGAGTGGGGAGAGACAGGAACACGGGGAGTGAGACCACGCTCATCACCACTGTATACACACATCATGCACATACATACACGTGTTCGCACCTGCTCACATACCCAAACCTGCCAGGGCCTGGGCTGGGGACAAAGCTAAGGTGGCTGACGGGACACACGAGCAAGTCAGGAGACCATTCCAGATGACAAGTGCAGGGACTGACGGTGTGTGTGTGTGTGTGTGTGTGTGTGTGTGTGTGCAGTGGAGGCACTGGAGGTATCGCTGGTGGTCAGGGAAGGCTTCCTGGAGGAAAGGACAGGTGGGCTGATCCATGAAGAATCACCAGGCGGCAGCCAGATGTGCATAGAGGGCTCAGGACTTAGAGACAAGGTCTCCTGCCTCTCAGACAGGGGAGGGGGAGGCCCAGGAAGGGTGTGAGTCAAATCTCCAGGGAACATTCATTCAGGAAGCTCCACTCCACTGTGCTCAGGCCCGCTTCCCAGCTCTTCTGGAGAAGGCCCTACTTTTAGCCCTTTGAAAGGTCAGAAGTCAGGCTCAGAGCCTTCAGCCTACTAGGGGTGAGGTCACTCCTAGCTGGTGAGTGGAGTTCTGTCACCTGGTGAAGGGACCCGAGTGGGCAGGCGAGGCCTGAGGCACTCAGGTTTCTCAAGTCGCAGCTTGTTAGTCCTGTGTCTCCAGACTGCATTACTTTACTACTGTTTTTCTTTAAGGAGATGAACTTAAAATAATATCTGTAACAGTTTTTTTTTTTTTTTTAAGAAAGTCCGTATTCCCACTCCGAAGGGAGACGGTTTTCACTTACCAGACATAGAAGGCACCTGAAATGCAACAGGACGAAACGGTGCGCTTCTTGAGCGAGTCCTGCCTGAAGTCTGGCAGGGAGCCCTGGGCTCTTGGTTAGATAAAAAGGAGCAGCAGCAAGTGCTGGGAGGTGTCCAGGGTGGCAGCACCCTGGAGCTGTTCTCCCCCGCTCAGTGCGGAGGAGGCTCCAGCGCCGCTTGCAGAGGGAACAACTCTGACAGCCAAGGGAAGACCTTAATACCAAGTTCAGGCCCCAGTTACAATTCTCTGGGCTACTACCACTGTGCCGGCCGACGCTCTGGGAACCTGGGGCTCTACCAGAGACTGTGTGACCTTGGGCAGATCACCAGACCTCCCTGAGCCTCAGTTTCTCCAGCTGTCAACTGGCAGGTTCGCTACCTCGGCTTGTAGGGACTGCGGCCTTGGGAACCCTGGAGAGGCTCGGTCTCACACAGCTGCGCGAGCGAAGCTGTCCCTCCGCGGAGGTGGGCGGGGATCCGGGCGCCCCGGGAGCAGGGTGGGGGTGGGGAGGCTTACCTGGTGGCCCCGGCTATGCCCGCTGGCCTCACGCAGCAGCGGGGCTTCGGGCCTGGACTGGAGCAGCGGCAGTAACATGGGCGGCGGCGCGCAGGGGGTAGCGGCTCCCAGGAACCAGGTAGCGCGAGGTCGGACCCGGGTTCCCACCCGGCTCGCGGGGCCCAGCAGCGCCAGCAGCCCAGCCATGGCGCACGGCGAAGCACTGCCGCCGGTGCAGCGGACCCGAGAGGGAGCCAGCGCCAGTGGGCGGGGCCCGCCGAAGCCAGAGCCCGGAGCAGCGTGGGCGGGACCGGAGCCGCGCGATCCCCCCAGGCCCCGCCCATCCGCCCCGCCCCTCCGACTCCGGAGCGGCGCGCGGAGTCGGCGGGGCCAGAGCCCCGCCATCCCTCCAGGCCCCGCCCACCAACCCCGCCCCTCCGGCTCCCGAGCCGCAAGCGGGGTGGGCGGGGCCGGAGCCGGACGCAGAGTGGGCGGGGCCGGACCGAGCGCCTGTCTGAGTTCGCGGGTCGGGAGGTTAGTTCCTGTTCCCGATCTTTGGAGTTTATGCTGCGTGGGTTCTGTGGGGTTCTGTCGGTTACAAGAGCCAGGGGGAAGCCCAGGGTGGAGAGTGAGGGGGTTAGACTCCTCCGACGTAATGGAAAGTGGCTAGGTCACGTGAAGAAGGCTTATGGGATGGAAAATATTGTTGTGACCATCTTTGAGAAATACAGCCAGCCACAGTTATTTAATAACTATTAGCTGATGATAATGGTAATAATCATCTCAGGTCTCCATTCTACAGAAGAAGAAACTGAGGCTCAAAAACTAGAGCCTTCTTCTATACACTTCTCAGGCCTGACATCTTTAGAATTTTTTGGTTGAAATGAGAGGATTCTGAATGTTTCTAAATTGTTGCTATTTTAGGCAGAAAAGAATTTAGCACGGGGTATTAGCACTTGGAAAGTCATTGGAAAAGTTAGAGAAGTGGGCAGTAGGCTGAACCCCGAGGAGACTCCCTGGACACAGCAACACTGGCCGGCCAGAGAAGCGGCCCCCTCAACCCCAACTGGAAAGGTGGGCATCAGGAGTTGTCCGGTGGAATGAATGAATTCTAGAACACACTGTGGTAGCTGTGATCCAGGGATCAGGAAACTGCCGCCGCTGCACCCGCTTTCCAGCTCACACAGAACAGGTTACTGGACTCTGGAAAGGGGGATTTGTGATTCTGTCACAACTGCCTGTCCACACCCTCGGCCTGGCGACCCGACACCCGATTTCTGCAGCAGAAAAACCTCCGCATCTCTGCAAACTTGTTTACCAGCACCAGAGAGACCAAGCCGCCCCATGTCTGCCTTCAGAATACTGTGCGGTTACATCCAATCGACAGAGACCAATTCATACCCAGAAGCTCAGCTGCAAAGGAGTCTTGGAAATTTTAGCCTTTCTGCCCAGAAGGTTCTGGAAGGAGCTGGGAATTGATGTGCCTAAATTCAGTTGGGTTGCAAATGAAAACTCTTTCCAGAACCCCCACGCCTCCGCCCACCGTGAAAAGCCCCTTCCATTCCATTGGCTAGAACCGTGTCACATGATCACCCTTAGCTGCAAGGGAGTCTGGAACTTGAGGGTCTGGCAAAAGCAAGTAGAGCTGGCTTTGGAGCAGGCACGTTGTCTTCCCCAACACAGTTGAGGTTCTGTTGGCAAAGAGGTGGAGGTGGATGATGGCTGCTGGGGGGTGGTGGTGGTAACTCACCGATGGTGCCACAGCGCTGTGTGTGCATGTGTGGCGGGGAGTGGGTAACACGGAAGTGTTTGTGTACAAGTGGGAAGCGGCACAGGCGAGTGCGTGTGTGTGTGTGTGTGTGTGTGTGAGAGAGAGAGAGAGAGAGAAGGAGCCCCTTTTCCCAGTTTCCAAGGGAACATGATATTAATCTGCTCTGGGGTCCAGGGCCTGTGATTACTCAGGGTGGCTTGTGTCTATAGGAAAGTGGGGGCTCCATGCGTCATCACAGGCAGAGGACCTGTCTTAGAATGGGACCAACTGCTGTGTTTTCTCCCAATGCATATTCAGACCATATCTGAGTCTTCCTGTGGGCAAGAGCATGTTCCTTCTCATTCTCTTTCTCTCTCTGTTAGATTATGCAGTGACTGTTCCAAATGTTCTCAGCCAGAGGGGAAGCTTGAGTCTTGACTCGTGGCCCTGGCCACCTCCCTGTATCCCTCTGTGCCATTCCCCACCTCCGTCTGTTTCTGCCCCTTTTCCCAAGGCAAACCCAACTACCCCTGCTCATCCATCACTTCTCACATGCTCTATGTTCCTTTATAATCAGCATTTATTATTCTGGACACTTGCTGGTTGCCAGGTGCTGCGCTCTGTGAAAGGAAGGCCTTGTTGTTTCAAGATTTGGTGGTTAGTTTCATGGCTGTGGTGTGGTGTGGGCCTGGCTTAGAACCTGGCTTGGCCCTGAGTCTTTGCTAAGTGACCCCAAATAAGTCTCGGCTTCTTTTCTTGCAAGAAGTCGTAGCACCCATCTCAAAGGGTGCTGTGAAGAGCGTACGTGATAACATGTTCAAAGCTGCAGATCATTACATAGTACCGATGCACCATGATTTATGTAATCCAATCTCCTCGTGACAGGTGTTACGGACTGAATGCTTGTGTCCCCTCACCCCGCAGATTTCTATGTTGAAGCACTAACTTTTGGTACGATAATATTTGGAGATGAAGAATGTAGGAGGTGAATAGGGTTAGGCCAGTTCATAGCGTGGACTCTCATGATGCGATTAGTGCCCTTCTAAGACGTGGAAGAGACCCTTCTCTCTCTCTCTCTGCCTGCCATGCAAGGCCATAGTGAGGAGGCGGTCGGCAAGCCGTGAAGAGGGCTCTCACCAGCCTCGGACCACGCTGTGACACCCTGATCTCAGACCTCCAGCGCGCTGAACTGTGAGGCATAAGCTTCGGTTGTTCGACTCCCTGGTCTGTGGTATTTTGTTACGGGAGCCCAAGCAAACTCATGTAGATTATAATGGATATACATAGGTGATTTCCGTGTTTGTTTGTTTTTTCTATTTTAACGTGGACTTAATGGCCAAGTCTCCTGGCCCCTTTTTCAATGCCCATTATTTGTAATGTCATGCAGCAACAGATCCTGGTCATAACCCTCTCCTTGAAATAATCTCATCCCTTCATGTACTGGCTTATTCGGCGCGTCCTTACTGGGCTCTGATGACGGCTGCGGGCTTTGCTTCCATTGCGCAGCGCCTACTGATTCTTGTCCCTCGGCAGAGGGAGATGTGCATTCACCCATTTGTTCAGCAACTACGCGGTGCTAGCTGCTGTGCTAGGCACGAAGGAGAGGAGAAGAAGTACAGGTTGAGGTTCTAGTCACTGAGACGACAAACACAGAAGGAGCCCTGAACCTCCTCCGTTCCTAGGACATGGGACTCCCCCCACCTCTTAAGCCGGTGTGGAGAAAGGTCACCAGCTGTAGCTGCAGTCTCTCACTTCAGAGTGACCCCTTTCTCCTTCTGACTCACCCCGGGGGGGGGGCCCTGTCCCTGTTTGAACTTGGACCCACTTTGGGTCATCTTCTCTGCTTTTCTCCATCTCTCTGGGGAAGAATTGTGAGTGAGAACATGGGCCGTGGGGGCAGACAGACCTGGGATGGATTCTGAGTCCACCACTTACTAACTGTGGGACCCTGGCAAGTCACTCCCATCTCAATGCCTTGGGGTCCTTGTCTCTGAAATGTGGACAATAATAGTAAGCCCCTGAGTGCTGGTGTGAGGCTTGAGCTGGACACCAGCTTTCAGGTGCCTCGCCTCCTGCCTGGCCTGTGGCAGGAGCTCCGAAAAGGTGAGTTACGGTAAGGAGACTCCGAATCCTCCTGCCCCGGTTCCTGCCTTGTTGGGTTTTCTCTTCTTTTTTCCACCAACAAGTAGAAGATTGGAGACTAATGACATTTTGTGATTTGGGGCCAAGATCTTGGGGCTCTGGGGTCAGATTGCCTGGGGTGTGCCCTCACTTTACTGTGCACTGGGTGACTAAGCAGGTCACTCAACATCTCTGAACCTCAGTTCTTTGTCTGTGAAATGGGAATGATAATAGCACCACCTCACAGGGCTGCTGCGAAGATTAAGAGAAATCATGCACATAGGGTACTTGGAATGGGGTCTGAAGCGTTCAGCACCCTCCAGAAAGCTGATCGTAGTACACATGGTGCCCGTTGTTTCTCTTCATTCATTTGTTCATTCTGAGAAGAGGGTGAATGCTGTGGGCTAGACATAAATAAAGGCTTCGAGGTGGGGGGCACAGGGAATGGGACCTGAGCTGCCAGTTCGGTGAAGCCACTCATGGAGAGATGCTACTAATAAAACCACCCCTGAGAAAAATGGTAGCTTGTTGGAGGTGCCGAGATGCACCTGAGAATCTCCTCTCGATTGTTTTTGAGATAAAAACAGATCACCATTCAGTGCTCAGGAAGGATCTGGATTAATCGGGACTATGATGTCTGAAATGGTTGCTAATAAGAACGTCTGAAGTAGTTCCAAGTAACGACTTAAGACTACTGACTCACACCTGAAAAGCATGGGGACTAACAGGACACAAAATCGATATCCATAAAGCAAACCGGTGCCTCCTGTTCTGTTGGCAATTGTGGTGATTTTAAAAGCTCATTTGATTTTTTTTATCATAATAAATAACACTTGCTCATTGTAAGAAATAAAATCCAAGTAAGATGGCGGGTAACTTTGTTTCTTCATTCAACAAACACGTTTCGATGCTGGGGACCATTCCAGGTGCTGGGGGCACTAGGAAGACACGACATCCCACGGCGCTTTCGCTCTACTGGAGAAGAGATGTTGCGGAAGTAGAATTTAAAACAAAAGCTACCGACAATGCAGAAAACCTCACAAAAGGAAGAGAGAAATAAAGCAGTTTTTATTATCGAATAACATTAAGCCAGAATGGGATACGTATCACAGGCGATTCACCGAGACGGAAAGAAATCTCACCCTTTTGTGCAGTTGAGCATATGTAGCCCAGTTACGCCCATGTTCTCAAGATAAATAAAAACTCGCTGTCAAGTAAGGGGACTTGAAAGCACCATGTGTCACACACGGTTCATCGCAAAGCCACTGGTAGGGACGGCCATTTGTGATTGCTAATTGTCTTTATCCAAAGGCTTAAAAACACTTCTCATGTCTCCAAGACAAGCATGAGATCATAACAGGGACTTAGTCACCTAAGTGAGACCCTCCCCTACACGAGGAGTTCAGGACGCTTTCTTTCTGCAGGTTTACATGTCAAAGAGATGGCGCTCAGACTCTGAAGAACAGGTTTCTGGGTTGTAAAACTGGCAACAGCTTATCTCCTTGAAAAAGCTTTGCATGCGTCTCGGAGGGGTAGAAAAGGAATTTTCAAGTTTTCTAATGGGAATGCTCTAAGGAAAGGAGGAGGGGTCCCTTTTGGCACCATGGAAAATTCATTAAAATTTTTAAAAATTATTTTTGAAAGAGTGAGTGGGGAAGGAGCGGGAGCTGGGTGGGGAGGGAGCCACGGGATAGAGGATCCGAAGTGGGCTCTGTGCTGACAGCAGAGAGCCTGATGCGGGGCTCGAACTCATGAACTGTGAAATCATGACCTAGGCCGAAGCCAGTTAGTTGCTTAACCGACTGGGCCACCCAGTTCCCCCAGTTTCATTTTTTTCAACTTGATCTGACCCTTATGTAGACAGGCGTTAAGTAAGTATACTCAGATGCTGGGCAGCAGGAAGTGCCATGTGGAAGAGAGGTAAGGGATTGGGGAGGAGCGGGTGGGGTGATTTTAGATCCGCTGGTCTGGTAGATGTCATGGAAGAGTTCCTTGTGCCCTGAGCCGAAGCAAGAGGACCAGGGAGGGCCCTCCCAGGAGCGCCCAGGGTTAGGGTTTTGTGTCCTTCCAGGAAGCTCTCTACATGTGAATAGTCCCATCTAGTTGTGTGTGTTTGTGTGTGTGTGTGTGTGTGTGTGTTTCCAAAAATGGGATTCTAATGTGTCCTTCGTTTGCTTTTTAAAAATTTAATGTTTATTTTTTAAATATAATTGTCAAATTGGCTCACATACGACACCCAGTGCTCATCCCAACAAGTACCCTCCTCAGTGCCCATCACTCATTTCCCCCACCCCTCATCACCCCTCAGTTTGCTCTCTGTATTTAAGAGTCTCTTATGGTTTGCCTCCCTCCCTCTCTGTTTGTAACTATTTTTTCCCCTTCCCTTCCCCCATGGTCTTCTGTTCAGTTTCTCAAGATCCACGTATGAGTGAAAACATATGGTATCTGTCTTTCTCTGCCTAACTTAGCATAACACCCTCCAGTTCCATCCACGTTGTTGCAAATGACATGACTTTATTCTTTCTCATTGCCTTGTAGTATTCCACGGTATCTATAAGCCACATCTTTTTTATCCAGTCATCAGCTGATGGACGCTTAGGCTCTTTCCATGATTTGGCTGTTGTTGACAGTGTTGCTATAAACATCGGGGTACATGTGCTCCTATGAATCAGCACTCCTGTATCCCTTGGGTAAACTCCTAACAGTGCTAATCCTGGGTAGTAGGTAGCTCTATTTTTAATTTTTTGAGGACCCTCCACACTGTTTTCCTGAGCGGCTGCACCAGTGTTCATTTGCTTTTTTACCCACTATCCTATTAAGGACATCTGTCCATGCAGATAAAATACAGAGCATCCTAATCTTTATTTTTTTAATATTAAAAATTTTTTTAAACATTTATTCATTTTTGAGAGAGAGAAACAATGTGAGTGGGGGAGGGGCAGAGAGAGGGAGACACAGAATCCGAAGCAGCCTCCAGGCTCTGAGCTGTCAGCACAGAGCCCGACGCGGGGCTCGAACTAAGACTGCAAGATGGTCACCCGAGCTGAAGCTGGACGCTTAACCGACTGAGCCACCCAGGCGCTGGACCTAACCTCCCTTTAAATGGCTGTGTTGTTTTCTCAGTGGTGGCTGTGCCAGAAGGGGTTTTACTCCATTTCGTATTTGATGGACCTTTAGGGTCTTCGCAGTGGAGGTGAGAGTCCGAAGTTCTGAGTGAAGCCCAGGTTCAAGTTGAGGCTGCGCCGGCTTCTTCCTGTAAGACGGGAGGCAGTTCCCTACCCGGTGCCTCTGTTTCTGCATCTATAAGCCGGGGACAGCGATAGCAGGTACATGACGGGAGAATTCTGAGGATTCAAAGTATTAACACATGGAAAGTGCTCAGAATACGTCTGGCTCAGAACAGTGTTACCTTTATTGTAAATTATATGAATAACTCTTATTGGGTTATGTCTGCTCTCTCCTCCCTCAAATATTTATTGAGCATCTATGCTCTGCCCAGTACTGTGCCTGCTACGGGGTGGAGGGCTCCGCACGGTCCTTGCTCGGCGGCGCTTCCATTTTGGTGGGGCTGATGGACTGCAAACAAACAGCCAGGTGAGGATAGCGTCATGACTTGTGGGCCCTGGGTGACCGGAAAGGCCTCCCTGAGGAAGAGGCACTGGCCATCCCAAGGGTGCAAAGCAGCAGACTCGGAGCGTTCAGGTGGAAGAGGCTGCCGAGCAGCAAGGGTGGCAGGGGTGCACGTCCGAAGTGGTGAGCTTGGCGTGCTGGCGGGCAGGGAACTCAGAGGCGCCTGAGTGGCCAGGATGCCAGGAGTGAGGAGCACGACCTGGCCGGAAAAGGTTGCCCCGGGCCAGAGCGGTCGACTTCATTCTCGACGCAGTGGGTAAGTGGGGGAGGGCTTTCAGCCCGGGAGCGCCGCAATCCGACCAGCGTGTTAATCAGGTCCCGGTGTTTGCTGTGTGGAGATGGGCTGGGGGCGGCAAGACTGAAGCAGAGAGCCCGGCCAGGCGGGGGGGGGGGGGGGGGGGGGGGGAATGGGAAGGGGATTTTGCAGACCTATGGGGCAGGGAGAGGGAGAGGGAGAGACAGAGAGAGAGAGAGAGAGGGAGGGAGAGAGAGAGAGGAAAGAGAACGTGCCACGTGCGAAGACTTGAGACGCACGTGAGGAGACTCCGGGAGAGAGGACTCAGGCGAGGCGGCGCCAGCACGTGACCCCGGGTTGACCCGCAGGGTGGCAGGCGATTGGAGGGTGCTGGCCCCGCCCCTGGCCGTGGAGCTGGCCCCGCCCACCGATTTGGGGGAGGGAGCCATTTTTAAGGGTGCGGCCTGGAGGGAGGCAGGCGGTGTTGAGCCCGTCGGGACGCTGCCCGAGCTCGAGCTCGGTTGGGGCCTCTCCGTAAACTAAGGTCTAGGCGGCGGGGGCGGAGAGGTACCCCTCCCCAGGTTCCCTGGCTGCTTGAAACTGCCCAGGGGGTGGCCTGCCTCGGCCTTCCGCGTCAGCTCCGTGCGCTGGCTGGCTTTCGGATGTTGGGGGACCCGGGCGTTGGCGCCAGCAGGGTTCAGGACTTCACCCCCAGCCCCGGAGGGGCGGCGGGCCACCGGCTGAGGGGGGCAGACGAAGCAAGAGCCGGCTTGTGGGGTAAGTCAAGATTCTCCCTTTGGAAAGGTTCTGTTCCAGGGGCTGCGCGAGACCTCAGCGGGAGCGGGGTCCCGTTCGTCTGGGAAGCCACGCTGGGCCGGCTCTCGGGCGTCAGCACGCAGGGACGTTCGAAAGTGCTGTTGGTACTTGGATGACCCGGGAATGCGCGCGCGCCGGTTGCTCATTTGTCTCCCAGCTATTGGGAAGTATTGCTTGTTAGCCTTCCTCACCTGGCCGCAAGCTTCGGGCACCGTTACTCCGTCCGGTTTTGACCCGGGTCAGTGTGTCCTAGAACACGGGGCTCTAGCCTGGCACCGCCACCGACCGGCTTCTGGGAGCGACAAGCGAGTGATGTGAAGTCATTAGCCTAGTACGTCCTTACCATTTTCTCTCTGTAAGATGAGGACAGATACCCAGGGCCACCGCGCCAGCGAGCAGCTCAGCAGGCAGGGAAAGCATCCTGGAGGGGTCTTGGATGGGTGGGGGGCAAAACCATTTGATTTGCTTAGTTTCCCCTTTTTAATAGATTTCCAAGGAAAAGGGTGGCAGGTGGGGAGGGTTTTGACCTGCCAAGAGCTCTCCAGGAATAAGGTTTTTTAATTACTTCCAGACGCAGCTGCTGGCGTTTGACTTTGAGTCCTGCGCGTGGCTTGTTAGCTGACCTTGGCCAATTTAATTAACCTCTGAGTTTATTTCCTTATCTGTGAACTGGAGATAATGATGTTATTGACTTGATGGGAATGCTTGAGGTCCAGTGGAGGTAAGGTTCTCAGAATAGAGCCTGGCGCATAGTAAATCCGTGGTACTCGCTATTGTACTCCTCCTGGACGGGAGGACCACTACTCATCATTGTGGTTATTATGTTACTATTATGTAGGGGAGATTCCGGCCAGGCTCAGGGTGCTTCTTATGGATCGTCACATTTATGCCTAAATGCAACCCCCGGGGTGGGTATTCTCATCGTTTCCACTTCGCAGGTGGGGCAGTTGAGGCTTAGGGAGGGTAGGGGAAGGTCACCGGAGCTGCAGGGCCCTCCTTGACGTTGGGATGCGAGCTCATTGAAGCCTTAACCCGCAGCATCTGGGGCCCGCTCGGGGACTGACTGCGCGCTCGCGCACGGAGGCGGTCTGGACCCGCAGGTGGCTAGGATTGCAGAGCTCGGCCTCAGGACCGGCGTCAGGGCACCTGGGCCCCGCTGGATTGCAGCCGCGTGGTGCGTGCAGGTGGTTCCCCGTGAGGGTCCCTGGAGGCTTTACCTTCAATAACGTGGCCCGGCGCACGCGTAACCCTGTTCTAGGCGTCCTTGCCCAGCAGGTGGCGCTGCAGGCCCTCCCGAGGCTCCGAGCGCAGAGGTGCGAGGCCCCTGCCGGGCCTCAGGTTTCGGGCGGGCGAGTTACCTACGGTTGGCAGATGCGGCTGCTGAAGTCCGTTTCCTGAGCAAGCGAATCTCTGGCCCATTCAGCGAATCGCTAACGCAGACGAGTGGGGAATTCCCTTTTGTAGGAAGTCCGCCTTAGACTCAGGGCTGAACATGGAAATAATCTTACCACTCATGCCTCTGAGTGCTTTTTTGGGTAGTTGTCCTTTCGTGTCTAAATTTGTTTTTACACCAGTATGGGTCCACATTTATGCAAAATGAAAGATCAACTAATACTGTCTTCAGGGAGAAGTATGTGAACACAGCTGGTACCGTTTTTCAGGAGAGGACCTGAGGCCCAGACCGACTGAGTGAATGGAGAGGTAGAGCCAGGAGGGGACACCAAATGGTCTGGCTCCAAGCTCGTTTTTTCCTAAGTCTCACAGCTATTGAGTAATTAATTATCCTCCTTCCCACTTTCCATGGCTCCCTTCCCCCCACTGATTATCCCAGCAGAAAATGGAAAATGGAATTATTGGCAGGGGTGACGGGATGGTGGAAGAAAGAGGGTAAAGAGAAGGGGGATGTTTTCTGAGGACTGAACAGTGCTTCTGGGGTACTGCACAGCAGCTGTGTTCTGGCCGGGGACGGGTCTTTGGGATATATGGGACGGGCGGTCATTCTGGGGTCAGGAGTGGCAAACCCTGACCTCACCCACAGGGACAGACCCTGTGTAGACCGCTGTACCCATCTGAGGGGGCAGCTGCCTCTGGCTCCAGCACCTCGTGTGCCCATATCTCCTGAATTAAGGTAAGCTGTGCGGTAAATTGCAAAGGTGATTGCAGATTCTTCCCCTCCCGTTCAGGGCTGAGGTCTGTTTCCCACCCCTTGAATCTGGCTGGCCCGTGACTTGCTTCGGCCAGTACAGTGCAGCAGGAGTGATGATGTGTGCATTCTGAGCCCGAGGCTCGACGGGCCTTGCACACTCTGCGGTTGCTCCTAAAAATGATCGCTGTGGAACAAACCCGGCGGGCTAGTATTGCTGCAGGAGGAAACCAAGTAGAGCAGAGTGAGTCGTCCCAGCTGAGGCTGTCCTAGACCATCGGCCGTCTGAGCCCCAGAAGACTGCAAACACTCCAACCAGCCCAGACCAGCAGAGCCATCTGGCTGAGCCAGTCCGAATTCCTGAACCACGTGATTCCAGAATCACCTGACCACGAGTGCTGCGCAGAAAATGCTGTCTGCATGTAAAGAACATAAAAATCTCATGGGGCACCTGGGTGGCTCAGTTGGTTAAGCGTCTGACCCTTGGTTTTGGCTCAGGTTATGATCTCCTGTTTCACGGGATCAAGCCTCTAGTTGGGCTCTGTGCTGATAGTGTGGAGCATGCTTGCAATTCTCTCTCCTCTCTCTCTGCCCCTCCCCTGCTCTCTCTCTCAAAATAAATGAATGTTTGAAAAACATTTGAAAAAAACATGGAAAATCTCCTGATTTTTAAACGTAGACAATGAGTTAGAAACAAGCAAGCAGACCGACCATCCCAAACCTTTAGAGGTCGAACCAGATGTTTCTGAGTTCCAGATGGGTCCCGGGAACTGCCTGTTGGCAAACGCTGCCATGAAGCCTATGGAATAGAAACAGATCTTGGTTTCCTGCTTCCAGCCATCTTGCGTGTGTGAATTGTAGTGAATTTATAAATGCTAATTGAATGTCTGTGGAGAATGACTTATTGTGCTGACTCTCAAAAGGGCACTCAGCTGCGTGGGCTTTCCTCTTGGGATATGGAGTTTCAACTTTTGTATCTGTGGGTTTCTTTGTTCAAGATGATCTCTTGGTCTTGTTTAAAAAGAGAATCTTTATGCTTCAGTGAGGTACAGAGTCCTAATCTCGTTACCCACTGCAGCGAGCCTGGATACCAGCAGAGTTTAAGCTTCTGCACATCTATCTGCTGTAATAACTTCAGTGGTGAATAATCAAGGGTATTGACTCGGCTGAGGGAAGGAGTATTTTGAATCAGTGTCCGTGGGCAGAGCCGGGTGAGGAAGCAGGAAGAAACCAGACTCTTATTTCACACTTCAGATTTCCAAGGTTTCCAAGTTGTTTTCCCTTAGAGACATTCAAGAGCCGTTAAAAACAGTCTTGGTCCTAAACAGCTGATACAATGAGACAGATGTAATTCCCTCAGATTTGCAAAACTGGGAAAGAAAAGAAAAAAACCCAAGGGAGGTAGGAGTAGCCCCTGATTCTTTCAGGGGAATTTGTCTCCGAGTTATTCACTGGTGGATCTTTTATGAGGCTGAGAAAGGATTGTGATTGTACGTATTTTACATAATGGAGCTCAGCTTGCGGTCCTCTGCCTTCAGACTTGGAGAAGGCCTGGCTCATTTGTGCTCAAATACTTTGGATGTTACTTCCATTTCACGAGCCATGTTCAGGTCAGCTAATGGATGGGGGAGACGGTGAGGAGACACTTCTCCAAATGGAGGGGGGACTGTCAGCATCAGGATCACCTGAGTGGGGATAAGGGGATGGCTTTAAAAAAATTGTGATGTAATTGATATATAACATAGTGTAAGTCTAAGGTGTATGGTGCGTTGGTTTGATAGGCGCATATGCCGTGATATGACCATAGTAGCGGTAGGCAACACCTTTATCATGTTACATATTTATCATTTGTGTGTGTGTGTGTTGAGAATGGTTAAGATTGAGTTTGTCAGCAGCAACTTTTTTTTAAGTGTTAAGTTCTTTTTTGTTTTTTAATTTTTAATGTTTATTTTTGAGAGAGAGAGAGAGACAGAGTATGAGTAGGGGACGGACAGAGAGAGGGAGACACGGAATCCAAAGCAGACTCCAGGTTCTGAGCCATCAGCACAGAGCCCGATGCGGGGCTTGAATTCATGAACCTTGAGATCATGACCTGTGCTGAAGCTGGTTGCTTAACTGACTGAACCACTCAGGTGCCCCAAGATTTAGTTTGTCAGCAACTTTGAAGTTTATAATACTGTATTGTTGACTGTAATCACTGTGTTGTGCATTAGGTCTCCAGACCTTAACTTATCTACAAGTTCTAAGTTTGTCCCCTTAAACAACATCTCACCAATTCCCATACCCCGCCCCCCCCCACCACTGGTGACCACCATTTGATTCCTGTTTTTGCAAGTTCATTTTTTATTTTAGATTCCACATATAAATGATGTCCTACAGTACTCATCTTTGTCTGATTAATCTCAAGATAATGCCTTCAACATCCATTCATGTCACAAATGTTAGGTTTCCTTCTTTCTCATGGCTGAATGGTATCCGACTGTATAATGCCACATCTTTTTTATTGATTCATCCATTCATGGACACTGAAGTTGTTTGCCTATCTTGGCTGTTGTGGATAGAGCTGCAGTGAACATGAGTGCAGAGATCCCTTTGGGATACTGATTTCACTTCCTTTGTACTGGGAGTGGGATTGCTGGGATTTACTTTCTCGAGGAACTGACATACTGTTTTCCATAATGGTTGTAACCAACTTACATTCCCACCAATCGTGTAGAAGGGTTCCCTTTTCTCCACATCCTCACCAACATTTGCTATCTCCTGGAGGATGGCTCCTTTAGAAAGCAGATTCCTGAGTCCAGACTAAAGCCACTGATTCAGAATCCCCGTGGATGGTGACCTGGGACCTATAGTTTTAACAAACGATTCAGGTAAGTTTTTATAGTGTATTAGACAGGAGGGAGCAGGCAGGGGGGGTAAAGGGTGAGCTCTGGGAAGCCTTCCACTTTGTTAAAATGTCAAAGCTTCAGGGTCTTGGTGAGATGCCGACCTGGAGCCTAAAATGTGCAGGGAGTTGGCTTTGGGTTTGCCACTAGGATCAGGAGACAGTTTTGCAGATAATTAAAACCAGGCTCAAAGTCTTAACCTCTGGTTGCTCAGGCTGAAAGTCTCAGCCTCTGGTTGAGAGAGACCCACATCTTTATCTCACTTGAAATCCTGCCTTTCAGAGATAGCCTCGTACTGGGAAATACGGTTCTTCAACAGGATGGCTGAGTCTGTGGTAGGTGACAGCAGTTTTCTGTTGCTGCATGACACATCACCCCGGCACTCAGTGGATTAAACAGCAGTAGACATTTATTATCGGTTACGGTTTCTGTGGGTCAGGAATATAGCACCAACTTAACTGGGTGGTTCTGGCTCAGGATATTTCATGAGGTTGCAGTCAACGTGTGGGCCAGGGCCACCATCATCTGAAGACTTGATTGGGGCTGGAGGATCCACTTCCAAACTGGCTCATGGCAGGCCCGTTGGTGATGACTGCTACCTGTTCTTTCTGCATGGGCCTCTCCATAGAGCAGCTTGAGAGTCCTCGCAGTATGGCAGCTGGCTTTCCCTAGACCAAGTAATCCCAAGAGAACAAGGCAGAAGTTGTAATGTTCTTTGTAACCTAGCTTTGGTAATCATACAGTGTCATTTCTGCAACATTCTATTGGTCTCATAGGTCAACCGTATTCATTGTGATACATTTTGGAGTTACATAAATGTGAATACCATGGGCACTCGGCTGTCTGAGTCAGTTGAGCATCTGACTCTTGATTCCAGCTCAGGTCATGATCTCACAGTTTGTGGGATCGAGCCCAAAGCCGGGCTTTGTGCTAACAGTAAGGAGTCTGCTTGGGACTCTCTTTCTGTCTCTGCCCCTCCTCCACTTGTGCACAATCATGCACACTCTGTCTCTCTAAATACACTTAAAAAATGTGAATCCTGGGAGGTGAGGATCACTGGGGACAACATTGGAGGCTGGCTTCCACATGAACAGCATTCACCTTCTCATAAAAATAATTAACTATTGATGGAGGGCTTAGTATGTGCCAAATGTTGTATGTGCTCTTTATACACACAATCCTATAATAGTACAAATGCCATTTATTGGTTTTCAACATTTAGAATTGATTCCCAGGCCAAGCATGAAAGACTTAGCTTTTGTGTTCAGAGGTCAGAAGGAATGGAAAGTCAGAACTGTTTAGAGACATAAAAGCAATGATGTTTTGAGAAGACACTGTGAAATGGATGGGGAGGTATGAGGGGTAGGGAAAAAGGAAGGGGAGCTAATGAGCATCTTACGAAGGAAGGGGGTCAAGAGATCCTCCGGAAAGTTGATGGAACAAGAAATAGAGGGTAGAGCATATCATCTGAATTTCTAAAGCGTCCCAAGGGACTAAAAAATTGAGCTATAACTATCAAAAACTGAGAGGGAGATGGGAAGTTATGAGCTAACTCTTCTTGGTGGGGAGGCAATACATACTGTCTAAATCCAGAAACAATGGTATAAACATACTGTTTAGAGCTATAGAGGTGAGCAGTGGGGTTTGCTAGTCAGAAATTGGTGCTGTGTGCTCAGATGGAATGATTCTTCTGAGGAGAAGATGTGGGGGAGATTGAGACGTTTTAGGGACTTCCCAGACAGAGCAGGCAATGGTCTCCTATTTGAATTTCCACCAGTATCTCCTGTTGATCGTTAGAACACAGACCGCTGGGCCCCATGCTCAGAATTTCTGCTTCAACCTTCCTGGGGTTGCGTAAGAGAAAACACATGTTTCTCTGCCACTTACACAGAGCACTTCTGTGACCAGATGGGTAGGTTTTTTTCTTCCTGTGGACCAATGCTCCTGACACCAGCTGGATGTCCTACAATTCAGTTGAGTTCTGACACCATCAGCTTGGAGTTGGGGTCAGACCCTACAGATTCAGGGCTCAGTTCCACAAGACTCACCCTCTACGGATGCTGGTCCCAAGTAAAACGTTGTCACCTGTGTTTCTGACCGACTGCTATACATAGGGGTTCCCATTACCCGCCCCCCTCCCCCCCCCCCCCCCCCGCCTTGGGTTCAATACTTTGCTAGACAGCTCACAGAACTCTGGGAAACACAACCACCCCCTCCCAGACTGTCAGTCATGCCTTGAAGCCCCCTGCTACCCTAACCTCTTCCCCTGGGGAGCTCTCAACCTGATGGAGAAAATGGTGAGACCAGCAGAGAGGAAATAGTTCGTTTTTTTTTTTTAAGACTTAAAAGAATGCCAACAGTAGGACTGATATCTCCCCACTTTTTCTGTTCACATATGGAAGCATGAATACTTTTGAATTGACTAATTTTCCCATATAATTTTATTTCAGAACAATGGCTTTTTAGAAGTATCACTGGTACCCAGGGAAATGACATAGATGAGCCCAAATGCCACCCATTGTATATCTGCAAAAATTTTGTATCTTCAAAATATTACCCCTTTTCTGGAATACATGTTGACGTTGGCTTCTTGCATCATCCATTTGTTTATTCATTCATCCATCCAATGAATATTTACTGGGTGTCTTCTATGTACCAGACACCGTTCTTGGTGCTAGGGACACCACAGAGAATAACGAAAGACAAAACACTGCTCCAAGGGAGCTGATGTCTTAGTGGGAAGAAGTGGCACACTAAATAAGTAAATACTACAGTATGTGGGGTAGACAACGGTAAGACTGGCTGTGGAGAGGAAAGATAGCAGTGCGAGGGAGCATGAGTGTCCGGGAAGCAAGTGTGACCTAGCATGGGTAGCCAGGGAATCCTGAGCTGCCAGGGATTGGTGACATTTGACCAGAGACCTGAGTGGAGTATGGGAGTGAGCCATGTGGCTACCTGCTGGAAAAGCAGTCAGCGTTGAGGGAATAGTAAATACAAAGGTCTGGGGCCAAAATGTGCCAAAAAAAATTTTTTTTTAAAGGTGGATGAGAAGGTAAAAGATCCCAGTTTTCAGACCCATCTGTGCTTCCTCAGTCTTTAGCTAATCAATCCAGTTTTTCCTTTCCACTTTATCTTCTGAGTTCTTCCAATTAAAAATGTATAATTTCTGGGGCGCCTGGGTGGCTCAGTAGATTAAGCATCCAACTTCAGCTCAGGTCATGATCTCACGGTTTCTGGAGCCTGCTTTGGATTCTGTGTCTCCCTCTTGCTCTTCCCCTCCCCTCTTCATGCTCTGTCGCTTAAAAATAAACGTTAAAAAATTAAAAATATAATTCCTATCACAATAACTTGTGTAAGTAAAAGGAAAACATAACCCACAACTGCTTTTTTAAAAATTTTTTAAATGTTTATTTCCGAGAGACAGAGCATGAGTGGGGAGGGGGGGAGAGAGAGGGAGGGAGGGAGGGAGAATCCGAAGCAGGCTCCAGGCTCTGAGCTGTCAGCACAGAGCCTGATGTGGGGCTCAAGCTCCCAAGCCTTGAGATCATGCCCTGAGCCAAAGTCAGACTCTTAACCAACTGAGCCACCCAGGTGGCTCCACAATTGCTTTTTTAAAAAATGTTTTTATTTTTTATTTTGAGAGAGAGAGAACGAGCAGGGGAGGGACAGAGAGAGAGAGGAAGAGAGAATCCCAAGCAGGCTCTGCACTGTCCATGCAGAGCCTGACTCCATGAACTGTGAGATCAGGACCTGAACTGAAATCACGAGACTGATGCTTAACCAACTGAGCCTCCAGGCGCCCCAACCACAGCTGCTTCTTAACTAGGATGGAATCTTTAAATAGGCATTTCCTTTCTTGATCTGGATGCACAAAAATGAGTGTAGTGCTGAATTGGGGCACAGGGCTTCAGGGGAGCGGTATTTATGTAATACAAAGAGGGACATTTGGAGTTGGAAGGGAGCCACCTGGGAGGGGACAGGTAGGGGAAAGTGCTGGAATAGGATTAGATGAAGGCTCTGCAGGAGTGAAGCAGACTCTGAACAATCCCTTGTGGTGGGAGACTGGAGGAATGGAAGAATAAAGACTTTTAAATCTAAAATAATAACGTTTTTTCAATTTATTTTATTTGCTGAACGCTTTCTTAACACTTAGCCAAGAATGGTTCTAAGTTCTGTTCAAAATATTTTCTGAAGATACAAATCATATACCACATAAAATTCACCCTTTTAGAGCCTACAATTGAGTGGTTTTAGTATATCAGGAAATTGTACAACCATCATGGCTCTCTACTTTCAGAACATTTTCATCACCCTGAAAAGAAATCTCCTACCTGTTAACAGTCATTCCTCAGATGTGCAAAATATCTACTCATTTAAGGTTCATTGCAGGTCTCTAAGATAGAGACTAAAATTACCCATCTCTTCCCGAGGAGGAACTGAACTTGGGGTATAGGAGCTGGAATTTGGGTTCAAATCCAAGTCATCTGGTCTTGGAGGCAATGACCTTAAGCAGTATCCTTCCCTTCACCCCCCATAAGAAGTAACTTACTGATAACAAGGGAAGGTGTTTTTACACATCATGGGCGAGGAGATTCAGAATGGTCAGAAGCAACACTAGTCAGCAAATAAAACTTCTAAAATGTAACCACCGTGTTTTGCTACCCCTCTTCTCATCCTTGATTTTTATCACAGACCTGTTTTACATTAGTTTTAAACTAGTCTTCCTCTACTTCTTTCTCCATTTCTTTAAAAAATTTTTTAAACATTTATTCATTTTAGAGAGACAGGGCCTGAGCAGGGGAGGGGCAGAGAGAGAGGGAGACACAGAATCTCAAATAGGTTCCAGGCTCTGAGCTGTCAGCACAGAGCCCAACGTGGGGCTGGAACACACAAACCATGAGATCATGACCTGAGCCAAAGTTGGACGCTCAACCGACTGAGCCACCCAGACACCCTGTTTTCCATCTCTTTCAATGCCACCTTCAACTACCTGGTTTCTCAAGTCAGACTTTGGGGTTGCTTTGATTCCTCCTTTCTCCTTACCCTAACATCCTGTCCTTTTTTCAAGTCTTGCTGATCGTTATCTCCAGACATCCTCAAAGTGAGTGTTCACTTCTTTCCATCAATGCTACTACCACTTTAATACAAGCCACCACCGCCTTTCTTCCAGTTCTTCCAATTCAGCTAATTGCAGTGCATCAATGCACCATTTTGTGTTCTGAGTCTACATTTTTGCAAATGCTGTTTGCAGTGTCGGGAATGCTCTTCCTTTGTCCGCTTGGTAAGTTCTTTGCTTACTTTGAAGGCTCTGAGGTCTTCCTCTGGACATGCTTTATGACAGAGGCTGGGGTGCCTCATGCCACGTTTGGGTCCCCCTGGCTTCAGCACTGTGCTGGCGGACAGTTCCCTTCCCTAAAAGGCTTTGTGCTGCCAGTCTCTGCTTTGCTACTGTGAGTCTTTCTCCAGAGTCCCAGGAGGTGGCGCCAGTGTGACCTTCGAGTACCGGGAATGTCATGGCCCCAGGAGCAACCTGACTTCATTCTCTTTCAGGAGGAAAATTCTGAGGCACATTCTACACAGTTCTTCAGTCGACTTTATTATCAAAATTAAAAACCCCCGTATTCCAAAGGACACCATCAAGAAAAGATAATCCACAAAAATGGGAGAAAATATTTACAAATCCTTTACCTGATACAGGACTTGTGTCCAGACTATATAAAGTACTCAACAAAAAGAAGACAGCTTAATTTTGAAAACAGGCAAAGATTTAAATAGATGGATCCAATGTAGATGTACTAATGGCCAGCAAGCACACAAATGCTTAACACCATTAGTCTTTTGGAGAATGCAAATCAAAATGGCAACTAGTTACCACTTAACATCTAGGATAGCAACAGTAAGAAAGGTGAACACTAACTCGGGTTGGCAAGGATGTAGAGAAATTGGAACCCCCGTGCATTGCTGGGGGAAGGTCAAATGGTACAGTCCCTGTGGAAAACAGTTTGGCAGTTCCTCAAAAAGTTAAACATAGCATTATCCGATGATCCAGCAATTCCACACCTAGATATGTGCCCAAGAGAACTGAAAAAACTACATCCACACAATAGCTTGTACATGAATGCTTCTGCCAGCATTACTTATAATAGTAAGGGATGGAAATGAGCCAAATGTCCATCAGTTAATGACTGGATACAAAATGTGCTATGTAGAGGCACCTGACAGGCTCAGTCGGTATAGCATGTGGGTAGAGCGTGTGACTCTTGATCTGGGAGTTGTGGGTTCGAGTCCTGTGTTAGATTTACAGTTTACTTAAGAATTAAATCTTTAAAAAAACTGCTATATATGTACAACTATTCAACCAGAAAAGGGAATTAAGTATTGAAACATGTTACAACTTGCATGGGTCTCGAAAACACTGTGGTAGGTGAAAATAGCCAGACACAAAAGACCAAATATTATAGGATTCCATTTTTATGAAATATCCAGAGTGTGCAGCTCTGCAGGGACAGAAAGTAGATTAGTGTTACCGGGAGCTGGGGGACAGTGACAGTGAGGAGTGACTGCTGATGGGCATGGGGTTTCCTTTTGGGGCTATGAGAATGTTCTGGAATTAGAGCTGATGCTTGCACAACTTGGTGAGTATCCTAACCTACTGAACTGTATACTTTATAAAAGGGTAGGATTTTATGGTATGTGAATTATGTCCATTTAATGAAAGAAGTACTCTTGCCTTTCCTACTTTGATCCTTTTCAGTCAACGTGCTTCATTTTTCTGAATTGCCGATGTTTTCCCCAAAGGTGCTGGTGATGGAGTGGGCACACCTGCAATAACTTCAATTACCTCGACCTCTTAGCTTCTTCAGAGAACAGCCTTCTGCCCAGTGGAGCTAAGCTCTAAAGCACTGAGATGTGTTGTGCCTAGATAGAGAAGTGACTGGCATCCTCTCAAATGGGGGACCCAGGCCACTGTGTTCCCACACCACAAGTGGTACCTGAGGTTCCTGTGCTAATTAAGCATAGCATTTTTCTGTGTGGACCCCAAGGGGGAGAAATGAAGCTTGTTCATAGTCCGCTGCCCCTCTGAGCCATTCCGGGCCGGGAAATGACGGCAGCCTCAAAACGAGGACATTGCCAAATCATTGTCAAATCGAAACCTCAGAGAGCTTGGGCAAAATGTAAGAGGCTGCGTGCCCTAGTGGAAGGGGTTCAGGCTTTGGGCCATAAACCTTAGGCTCAAGTTCTAGCTCTCCTAAGTGACTTGTTTTTAAGCCTCTGTTTCTTCATTGAGAGTGATGCTACTTGGGAGTTTGGGGCATGCCCAGAACGAGGCTGGTGCTCAGTTAACAGTGGTCAGGCTTAATAGGAAATATAAAGTCACAGTGACCTCGTGGGTCTGATCCATTAAACCTTGGGCTGGAATTAATTTAGAATTTGGTAGAAGGCACAGCAAGAAATTGATATAAATGAAACCTATCCCCTTAGTTTTCTAAAGAATTTACTAATGAAAGGGAACTTCCTAACCTGTGAAATCGTGAGGCCCCAGGGAGCTCAGTGTGGGGTAAATAGGCTTTTTGCAGAAAACTGGCCAAGCCCTCTTAACATTTAAATGGTACAAAGCAGTGAGTGCATTTTGTCTCTCAGGCAACCAACAAACTAGCTTCCACTTCCCAGTAAAAAAATGTGAATGTTCTTCAGGGACAGCTTGAACTTAGTGCACATCTATATTGCGGATCACATTTCTCAACCCCAGGTCCCAGCCAGGCTGTTTGAAGTGTAAACAGACTCAGAAAATTGTGGTTCTATGGCCACAGTTCAGAAACAGCCCGAGCTGGCTACTCCAGGGAGCCCGTGTGGAAGAATTGCCCTGACTGCTCTCTCCTCCTTTCTGCCCTTTGTTCGCCCACTGGCCAAGCCGCAGGGAACTTGGGCCAGCCAGTCCCTAGAATCAGCTCCCAGGCCACTGAGCAGGGTTCAGGAGAGAAGGGGCTGGGAGCAGGGGTGGGGGTGGGGTTAGACTAAGTAGCTCCAGATGCAGGCACAGTCCCTGAAAGTCCACTGAGTGACCTGAATGTCAAGGAGAAACAAGAGTCCCCTGGGGCAGGGAGCTACAAGTTGTTTGGGTGGAACATGGCGAGGTTTTGTGGTAGCCGTATGGCTGAGTGTTGGCTGGGGTGGCTTTATTTTCCTGAGACTACATCAGAAGAAAATGCTCCATGCATTAGAAACTTAGTAAAATTTTTAAAAATGTTTTTATTTTCGAGAGAGAGAGAGAAGCAGAGAGAGAGGGGGACAGAGAATTCCAAGCAGGCTCTGCACTGACAGCAGAGAGCCCAGTGCAGGGCTCAAACTCAGGAACCGGGAGATCATGACCTAAGCTGAAGTCAGCCACTTAACTGAGCCACCCAGGTGCTCCGATTAGAAAGAAACCTATTTTAAAAGTCAGCCTCTAGAGCCCTCTGACCCCTATAGGCTCCATGGTCTATAAGCAGTAAGTCACATTTAAGCAAAATGCCCCACGAATTCCAGTTTGAACTTCTCTTTCGAAACCTGGAAGGAAGATTCTCTTGTGACTCATCCTTCTTCTGATGTCCTGCTGGGGAGCGGAGCCAGCGGCTCTCATGGAGAAGGCCTGGCATTTAGGATGAAAACATGTTTTTTTCTCTACCTTTGAAAGAGAGGAGAAAGGGCAGGTGAGAGATACTGTCTTGGACTCCGTGCCTTCACCAGATTCTGGACTGTTCCTTATAGTTCCTTAGGAGGATGCCACAGTTCTGCCCAATGAGTGTGTTTCAGAATTCAGGTAAGAAACTCTGTTGGGGGAATGAGATTCTGAATATGAGGTTTCACAATGGCACCTAGGAAATTCTTTGATACAAGCATGTTTTCTGTACTGCTTGTTCCTGGAGACCATCACACACGCCACGTAAGGGAAACCTTGATATTTATTTTTCTTTAATTCAGCCGCATTGTTGATGGAGGAAGTATTCCCCCCCCCCCCCATCTTTTTGTGCTTTGCGGTATGGCTGGCTGATTCCTTCTGTTCCAGATTCTCTCATTTTGAGCATTAAATACCCCAGTTGAGGCTGAAAGTTGTTTTTAGCCCAAGGTGAGGAGAAGACCATGAAGCCTCATTTCGGATGAAATCCGGATGTTATCACAGTCCTACAACTAGGAAGTTGAACTTGGCGAGTGCTACGGGAATGGCCCTGACCTGGGCTCCCAGGCCCCCGCCGGCCCAGCAGTGCCTCCAGGTGACCTGCGGGGTGTTCCTGCCTTCTTCCTCCAGTTTCTCCTGAGGCAGAGTCTGTCAGTTTTTTACAGGAGAGGAAGGCAGGCAGTGTCCTGGCACATCGTTTCCTTGTTCCAGCGAGCATGTCTGAGATTTTTCATACTTTCCAGCTTCGTGCGAGATCACATTTCAGTAAGGATTGTTAGGTCCTGCTGCATGTAACTCAGCAGTTCTCATGGAGTTCAGAAATTGATGTTTGCCCTCCTGAGTGGACATTTGGAACTGTCTGGAGACATTTGTGGTTGGTACAATTTGCAGGGGTGTATTTGACTCTGTAAAGATTGGAAGCCAGGGGTGCCGCCGGCTCCCCACAGTGCTCAGGGCAGCTGCCACAGCAGAGAGTGAGCCAGTCCCAAAGGTCAGTAGTGTCCAGGTGGAGAAACCACAGTGGGAGCTGGGAGTGGTTCAGCCGGCCTCCTCTCAGTTTGGATTCTACCCAAATCGAGAGCCTTGCTGTGTGCATACCTGTTAGAATTTCAATTCTTTCAACATTACTTATTGGATGCCTATCGCATAGTGGGTACTGTTCTTAGCTCTGAAGACACAGCAGTGAACAGGATGTCGCCCCCGTCTGCGTGGAGCCCACAGTCTGCAGGGAGTACTTTTCTCTAGTGGGGACTCGTTCTTTGCCTCTTGCTTTGTAATCTGCAAATTCCTTTTAGCCAGATTTCTCTGACCCTCTTCTCCTGGGCTGGGCATGGACCAGGTGCTGTGTGTGCAGAATGTTAAGATTGGTTCAGAAGCCTTCTCTTGACATCTGGAGGCAATAGATGGCTGGCAAGAGGAATGTGGGTTTTTGAGCCAGACAGAAGTGGATTCAAATCTTGGCTATGCTCGTTAAGAAGCTGCCTCTGAATCTCTCTGTGTCTTAGTTTTTCATCTGTAAAATGAGGCTGATAAATATTCCTACCTTAATGACTGATCACCAGAACTTGGGCAGAGCGTGTTTGGGATTCGTAAAAGCATAATCCTGAAGTCTCTTCACCTTGCTGGTCTTATGACCGGGGGTTGGAGGGAGAGATAGCAGAGAAGCAGTCTGCTCAGGTAGGAGGCGGTCAGTAATTCTTCCATTCACCCTTATTGAGTGTCTTCTCTGGCCCGGCCCTCGGCTGGACGCTCGGGAAGCAGAGAGTGAACAGGCACACCCGTTCCGGCTGCTGGTGGCACATCCATCCTGGTGTTGAAGATAGAGGGTGAATGAGTGAAGGGCCAACCACCTGATGGAAACCCAGGTTCTCCCGAGTGCTAAACGTGAGCAGGAGTGAAGCGTGGTGTGGAGGGGCCTCCTTTGGACTGAGCATTTAAAGGTTTCTTGGAAGCCTTTCAATGAAAGAAGAAATGACATTTCAGCTGAGCCTGAAGAAGGAGCCACCACGCAAGGCACGGGCCAAAGGAAGCGCATTCCTGGCAGAGGAAACAGAAATTGTAAAGGGCCAGGGGCACTTGGGTGGCTCGGTCGGTTAAGCGTCCGACTTCGGCTCAGGTTGTGATCTTGCGGTCTGTGAGTTTGAGCCCCACATCAGACTGTGTGCTGACAGCTCGGAGCCTGGAGCCTGCTTCGGGTTCTGTGTCTCCCTCTCTCCCCCACCCCCCCTCGCTCGCGCGCTCTCTCTCTGTCTTTCAAAAGTAAACATTAAAAAAATTGCAAAGGCCCAGAGGTAGGAAGAGATTGGCTTGTTCCAGGTACTGAAAGAGAGCCAAGGAGACAGGAATGTATTTGATAAGGGGGAGAAGGAAGAGGAATGAGGCCAGGGAAGTCAGCAGGGGTTAGACCTCTCGGGCCAGTGGGCAGGGTAAGGGATTTTGCCTCCGGATAAACCAAAGACAAAACAAAGACAGTACAGAATATGGATATTCTTAGCCCTCAGAGTGGATCCGAGTGTGTATAATTTTCCTTACACTGCCCTCCCAGCTGTGTGGCTACAGGGTCTCAGTTTTCATCGTTGGCAGTGGCCACCTTGTAGCTCATGTTCAGGACATGTTGGGCTCAGTAATTCAAGGGAGGCTCATCCTAATTAATACGTAATCCCTCCTCCTCAGCAAACCCAGGGATTCACAGAGCCACGTGGAAAGCCCCCTGCTTCTCAAAGTGCATATATGAGTTTTCTATTACTGGGTAACAAATTACCACAAGCTTAGTGGCGCTCAGTATCACTAATCATCAAGTAAGTGAAAATCAAAACCACAATGAGTGATGACCTGACGCCTGTTAGGGCAGCATTTATCTGAAAGACCAGGGATGACAGTTATCGATGAGGATGTGGAAATAAAGAAACCTGGGTTCCCTGCTGGCGGGAAAGTAAACTGGTAACAGCCATTATGGAAAAACAGTGTGGAAGTTCCTCACAAAGTTAAAATTAGGACTCCCATGTGATCCAGCAATTTCTTTTCTGGGTATTTATCAAGAGGAGGTGAAATCCCTGCCTTGAGGAGATACCTGTACTTCCGCACTCACCGAAACTTTATTCACAACAGCCAAGATCTGGAAACAGCCTAGGCGTCCGTCGATGGGCGAACGAAGGAAGGAAATGTGCTGCGTAACGGAATATTATTCAGCCGTAAAAAAAGAATGAAACCCTGCCTTGGGTAACGACAAAGATCCCTGCAGGATGTGATGAAATAAATAAGCCAGACACGGAAAGACACTGCTGGTTTTGTTTGCAACACAGTTGGACTGGCTGAAATACTTGAGTTATTCTCAGACTTCCTTGTAGCAAGCTGGTGGCCATGTGACCTGGGCCTGGCTGGTGGGACAGAAACAGAGCTCTGCTGGGGATTCCTGGTAGAGTTTTGATTCCTGATATGGGCCGTACTAGAAGCAGACCCCAAGGCGCAAGTGGGTTACTTGAAAGGTGATCTCTGCAAACACCGATAGGAGAGTGGGGAGCTGGGACAGGGAAGAAGAACGCCGGATGTGTCGTCACGCAAGTTCCCACGGTGGGTAACGCTGGAGATAGTGTAGAGTTATCCACCTGAGCGCTAAGGAGGGTCGGTATTATTTATCCCCCGACTTCTACTAGTTACTGATGGAAGGCTGTTCCTGGGGGGTGTTAGTCTCCTAGTATTTCCAGCTGCCCCAGCCTGAGCGGGCTCCAGGGGCCAGAGAAGAGTCACATGATGGGTCTGACTGCCAGAGAGCCCAGAAATGGTGAGGCCGAGTGGGCAGAACAAGGATGGCATCTGCCGTGTGTGCGGCTTGGAGGGTGGTGGGCATCTCCTCTCTGGCCAGCTCTTTGTTGAGCCTTGGAGTGTGTGGACCGCCCTCACTGCCCCCATTTTCCCCGCCCCCCCCCCCCATGCTGCTGGGGTGGAAGGTGAGTGAGGGCATGGGAGAGCTGTCAGGTGCGCACGTGGACCTGGGCAACGGTGCCTGCGTCTGGCCTGAAGGTACCTGGAGGCAGGCGGCTGCCCGAGGAGCTCCGATGGCAGGGAGCTGGGAAGGGAGGAGGCAGAGGAAGGGGCTTACATTCGCGGAGCTGGGGAGCTACAGTGCACCCTTTGCCATGGGTTGAGAGGGAGCTGCGTGTGTCCCATTGGGATGTCAGCCAGAGCAGGGGATCCCAGGGGAGGAACCCTAGGACAGAAGTTGCTGGAACATTGGAAGATGCAGTCCAGGGAGTGAGTCATCAGCCTCACTACACACAGCAGGGAATGATGCTGTAGCGAGGCCCTGAATGGAGGCAAGGAGAGCCTTCTCTTTCCAAACTCTATTTTTCTTTTCCTCCTCCTGGAGCCGGTTTGAGCTTGAGTCTCTTACAATCGTTCTCAGAAGCTTGGCTGATATGTCCAGTTTCAACTTTATTTTTCTCCCCAGTATGCTTTAATGAAATTTTCTTGTTCGTTTTCAAATGTACTTGGTACCGTGTGTCCGAATCTGAAAGCCTGGGTCGCTCTGCTCCCACGAAGGGAAAATGGCAGGATTTAGCCTCGTCTCCCTCTGCCTTAGTGAGGAACGGCTGTAGCAGCATTGAAAGCTGTGGTTCGGTTCTTGCTGGGACTAATTGAAATGAGAATGGATTCTGGCCTTGACATTTTTCCTTTCACTTTCCTTTTCGGGTTTTTTGGTTTGTTTTTGTTTTTCATTTTTATTTTGTTTTGGGTTTTCAAACTTTTCTCTCTCTTCTGGGCTGTTCGTACGAGGTTCCTTTAGAATTGAAACAAACTTCAATTCTGAGAAGATCTTAGTTCTATTAATAATGGGACGTCTGTTCATTAATTATCAAAGAATCAGTCCTTCAGTAGCTGATCAGCTTTCCGAGTCTCTGCCTTTGCTTTTTGGCCTAAGCTAATTGGCTTTGTAAGTATTTGGGTTCGATTACTGTATTTGTTTTTATTTGTGAGAATAATTTGTAGAATGATTTTGGACCAAGACAGGAAGCATTTTATGCAATGCATTGTTTTTTGTTTGTTTTTTAAATAAAAAAATCATTCCAGTTTCAGGGAAAAATATGGCAATGTTATTATAATATTTGGTGATTCTGTTGGTGAGTGTAAATTGGTAGAATCCTTCAGAAGGCAATTCGGAAAATCTATTAAATGTAAAATGCACATGGACCCTCTCTGGACCCCCCAATTCCATTTCCAGGAGCTTTTGTTACAGATACATTCCCAAATGGGCACAAACAGGGATATTGAGGGCTATTCAATGCTGTATTTTCTTTATGGCAAACGTTTGAAGAGTCCCTAAGTATTCAACAATAAAGGCCAGCTATAAAGGGCCAAAGCATTAGGAGAACTTTAAAGAATGTAAGGTATTTCTAGATTCCATTAAGGGATGACCTTCAAGATGGGATATTTAGTGAGAAAAACTAAGAAACAACTGTAATGCGTACAGTTTACTCCTTTCTGTAGGAAGAGAACGAGGAACTCACCTCCACACTCCCACACACCCCATCTCTGGATGTCTGTAGGAGTGGCTGCCTCTGGTCAGGGGCACTGAGATGCTAACAGAGAGGTGTGGGAGGGAGACCATCGAATACCCTTTTGTCCTCCTGCATTTTAGATTTTTTTTCCCTACATACCTAGCACTATTGAAAATAATTTGTATTGTGGTAACTTAGTTATTATAATCCTAGTTATTTTCAACTTCGCTTCTGGCTCCGGGCTTTATAGCCCAGGGATCCTGAGCGGGTTTGCGGATGAGCTTTAAGGGGAGGGTCTCCGGAACTGTCTCTGCAGCTTGTGTGTCTAGGTGCGTTTTCCGGAGACGGGATGCAGTTTTCATTAGGTTCTCAGAGTGGTCCAGGATCTCCAGCGAGTCAGGAACTTCTGCTTTTTTTTTTTTTTTTAATGTTTATTCTTTAAAAAAATTTTTTTTTAATGTTTACTTTTGAGAGACAGAGAGTGCGAGTGGGGGAGGGGCAGAGAGAGAGGGAGACCCAGAATCTTAAACAGGCTGCAGGCTTTGAGCTGTCGGCACAGAGCCTGACGTGGGACTTGAACTCACCAACTGCGAGATCATGACTTGACCCAAAGTCAGGCGCTCAACCGACTGAGCCACCCAGATGCCCCATGTATGTTCTATTATTATTTCCATTTTATGCACGAGGAAACCGAAGCCCAGAAAGGTTAAAGAATGGGCTCAAGGTCATGTTGTTAAAAACTGGTAAGCTGTGACTTGAAGTAGGTGCTCTGGCTCCCAATCCAGAAAGAGGCGCAGAGAATCGAGGTGGCTCGGCAAGGGCGAGATGAGAGTGAGGCCGGGCACCTCGGGCTTTTTTGCCGTAAGTTGCTGGAGCTCCTGTTGCTCAAGCTCCGTAGCTACCGCTGTCATGGGCTGACACAAATCACCAGGTAGACCTGGTACAAGATTACTGAGCACAAGAAACGAAAACCTTCCGATATTCATGATCTTGATAGCCGTCTTGTATTTTGCATTTTAGTGTTGATCGACATTTTGGTTTTCAAAAACTCCTCCTTTTCTTTCCAGGGGTTGGGATCTAGAGAAGCTTCCTGTAGGACTGCTTTATACAGAAACAGCTCTGACCATCGCCTTCCTCAGCACAGTGAGGCCTAAAACTTCTCTTCTCACCGGAGTTTGAAACAGGCCTGGGGACAAATATCAGACCAATTATTGAATCAGTTTCAACAAGTTTGGAGCAGCAGGTTCTTTGAAGAAAAATCCTTTCCATTTTTGTGAGAGGTGTTTTTTCCCTCTAAGGCAGTGAATATTAAGGCACAGACCTCCTCATAAAAAATGAAAAATTTCTTGTTTTAAATAAGCTTTTCTAAAAATTTATTTATTCATTTTGAGAGTGGCGGGGGAGGGTGTGAGCAGAGGACAGGGAGAGGAAGAGAGAATCCCAAGCAGGCTCTGTGCTGTCAGCCTGATGCGGGGCTCAAACCCATGAACCATGAGATCGTGACCTGAGCTGAAATCAAGAGTCAGATGCTCAACTGACTCACCCACCCAGGCACCCCAAGAATTTTTTTGAGTTCGTGTGGTGAACACATTGAGTCTTGAGATGACTGCTTTGGCAAATTCTTGCTACAAATCTGTAAATAAATAAATAGATGTAAAAGCAAATGCAAAGTCCTTAGGCCACGATAAGATGAGTTTTCAGGAAGAATTTACTTCTATAGTTGTTTGAAAACATTGGTATGTCTATTTTGGTGCTTCAGAGGTACATGGATTATATGAACTAATATTAATCCTTCAGTAAGCTAATGGTTGAGTATGTATACAGGTGCCAGAGACTGTTCTTTATATATTTTTTCATGTAATAATCAGAATAGCTCTATTACGAAGGTGCTGTTCTTTTTTTTTTTTTCTTTAAATCTTTTAAATTTATTTTTGAGAGAGAGAGACAGAGCGCAAACATGGGAGGGTCAGAGAGGGGGGAGACACAGAATCCGAAGCAGGCTCCAGGCTGTCAGCACAGAGCCCAATGCGGGGCTGGAACTCGTAAACCGTGACATCATGACCTGAGCTGAAGTTGGATGCTTAATCGACTGAGCCACCCAGTACCCCTCGAGATAGAAGTTTTGAATAGCACTGAGGAGAGGACATGTTCTTTTAAGGAAAATCTTGCATCTGATACAATTTGGGAAAACTTGTAAATCAGTCACAAACTTCAGAGCTACTACTTACGACCCACCTCACAACTGATCAAGACACATTCATGCACTCTGCCTTAAGCACTGGGAACCGTTGAATTGTACTTTGCTGCATGCATTAACCATTTAAAGGGTAAAACTTACAAACACTGATTCTGAGATGTGTTGATCTTTTATCCATCCACCTACCTACCCACCCACCCATCATCCATCCATCCATCCATCCATCCATCTTTCCTCCCTCCCTCTCCTTCCTTCCACCCTTCCTTCCACCCTTCCTTCCACCCTTCCTTCCACCCTTCCTTCCACCCTTCCTTCCACCCTTCCTTCCACCCTTCCTTCCACCCTTCCTTCCACCCATCCATTTAACCATCGATCCATCCATCCAACCTTTATACATTCATCCACCCACCTGGCCACCTATCCAGCCAGGCCACCCAGCCAGGAAGTATCATTCGATAGCGAATGTCTGCTATGTGGCAAGTGTTATGTTAGGCATAGGAGATGTGGAAGTTAAAAAGATGTTGTTCCTGTTCTCGTGGAACTTGTAGTCTATCGAGGCAAAGGAAAATAATCTTACAAGTAGGTATGTAATAACATTTGTGGCAATTATTAGGGAAAAGTACAGGGAATGAGGAAAAGAGGTAGGAGTGGACTTTTTCCTCAATGGCTGCTTCTCCAAGTGCCATATCTGTATTTCGATATTAATATAATGATTTGGTATTAATTGTGATCTAAGAATTCCAAAAAGTGGGAGCTACCTTAATAATGAAGATTCTCTTGGTGACTATGAAAATCAGTGGTTACCTTATTTTTTAAATTGAGCTATTGATTATATGTATGTTCTGCCTTTATTTTCAGGTTGTGCCTCACGTATTAAGTAAACAGAAAAGTAAAGATTAAGTACACAAAAATTTCTTTGCAAATGCCAGACAGAGAAGGAATTTTTGGGCTTTTTTGGCCAGTTCCTCTGCCGTTTTCTTCTGGAACATCTGTAGTTCCTCCTCCCCACCTCACCAGCCTCCAGTCTTGGGAACAAATGGGAGGCCAGTAGACCAGTACCAGGCTTAATTTTGTGTTCCACTTAATGACTGAGACATTAAGTAGAACACAAAAATTAAACCTGATCCAGAAACTGGTTTAAGCACTTCGAAAACCTTAACTCATGTATTTCTCATGAGGCGGGCACTATTAGTATCCCTGTTTTACAAGAGGGGAAACAGAAACAGGCTAAGAAGCTTTCCCAGGGTCACAGAACCAGACCACCTTCCTCCACTGAACGGTTTTTACTTTGTGTCACAGTATTATCATAGTGACTTCTTTGGGTTTCTATACCCAGACCTGAATAGGTGCCTCCTTAGTGCTAAACATTGTGCCTAGGAGGCTGTGAGCCCTTTGCGGGGAGTCAGGTGCCAGGCTTTGCCCATCCTCACACCTGCTACAGCACTTAGTGCATGGTAGGTCCAGAAGAAATGTTTGTCAGACTCCTTAGGTGATGACTTTTTGCTATTGGCCTTGGAGGAATTTTTCTCACAGGTGAGATCGCCTGGTCCCCCTACTTACATGTAAAGTTTAAGGTAAAACCTTTCTAGAAAAGCACGTGGCACCCAAGCCCCTGGCATCAGTATCTTCTCCTCCAGCACGTTTCCCATTATTCTGGTGAGTTGAACCCGGAAGCTATTTGAGTGGTTGATTGATTTTTTTAAAATTTTTTTTAACGTTTATTTATTTTTGAGAGATATAGAGACAGAGTATGAGCAGAGGGAGATACAGAATCTGAAGCAAGCTCTAGGCTCTGAGCCATCAGCACAGAGCCTGACACGGGGCTCGAACTCACAGACCGTAAGATCACGACCTGAGCCAAAGTCAGCTGCTTAACCAACTGAGCCACCCAGGCGCCCCGATTGATTTTTTTCTGAAACACAGAAATTGTGATTAGGAGACATAATTGGAACACAGAGAGGGACACTGTGATGTTGCGTCCCAAGGGAATAATCCCACATGAGTAGGAGAAAGTTCCCAAAGGGCCAAGCAGGTACAGATTCCCCAGACAATACGTCCTCTGACCCACGGAGTGCCCGGGGCTCGAAAACCAAATCCCCATCCTTTCCAAAGCTTAAATGCTCTACACAATGCAGTGAAACTACCTCAAGGCTATAGATTGTTGAAATTAACTGATTAAAATAATTCACATCACAGTTTATGAACCACATTCTCATGGAGGGGATAAAAGGAACACTGGCTGCATAATTTAAGATGTGCTCCCTTCAACTGTAGAAACAGCGGTGTTATCCAGCAGTGCTTTGGTTTAACTTCTGCACTTTGCTTCATTTTGATTGAGGACTGTTGAACAAATTCAGCCTGGTGCTGACCTCTGAATTAGGACCAAGTCCTAGAAATTGAGGGGCGGGATGTGGGGGGGGGGGATAAAATGAACTGTGGATGTTACAGGGGCAAATTAGGAAAGAATTCCTGGAAAAGATACTAGCCAAAGAAACGTTCGCAGGCTGACATTTGCAAAGAAATTATTTTGTTTAATCGAGTGTTAATTTAACAAAGAAGAGGAGAAAAGAAGGAAATTATTCACTGTCAACCAGAATTAGGACTAGGCATTTGGACACATACTTTTATCACAGGGAGATTTTATCTAGTTGGGGGAAGTGGAAAGGTTTCTTGAGTGGGGAAGGATCTGGGATGGGTTTTGTGAAGGGTTAGGGTTTGGGGTTCAGTACTGGGAGCCTCGAGGGTCCATTGTGCTGGTAGTGGCTTTTAAACGGGGAAAGAGAGGGCACAGGGAGACAGCGATAGAAGCCTGGAGACAACTGTCTCTTGCCACCTGCCTGGCTGCTGTGTCCTGGATGATGGACTATTGCCCAGAGCAGTGGTGGAGAAAGGGAAGACCACTGTGTTTGTATTTTCACAGCGAGCTCTTCGGAGCTGACATTATCCAAGTTACTTCGGTAAAATAGGCACATCAGAATTCAGGGGCCAAAATGCATCATCATTACCCACCTTCCTCCCCAACACACACCTTGGCTGTTTTTTTCCATTAGTATTTTTCTGTTGTTTCCCTGAAAGTACTAGGTGCTTTTATGAGACATTTGAGAAATAAAGTAAAACAAAAAAATACCCCCAGTTTTACCAACCGAAACACAAACATGCTTACATTTTGGTATATTTTCTACCAAACATAGATTATTTGTTTTAACACAGGCAGAACCGTACTGTATGGCCTATTTGGTGTCCTCATTTTTCTCTTCTATTAGGTCATAAACATTTCCAACATTTCATACTTTAGAACCATTATTGTAGAGGGAGGTAATATCCACCCAGTGTATGTATGAGAATTGACTTTCTTCTTCCTTCCTCTACTCTGGGTCGATCAGTTGTCTACCATTTTTTCCCCCAAATATAACCACTCTTGCCAACGTGACCTTTGTGCATTCTGTCTTAAACTGTTTCTTGGAATTTTGATTCTACTCTTCAAGGGGCAGAGTTAATAGCCAGAGAAAATGAGCAAACAGGAAGTCAGATAAATAGAGTTAACAGGGATTGAGATGGCCAGACGCTGAAAAACATCCAATATATGTATTTAGTAGTTTTCATTTCTCCTTCCAAATTCCCTTCCCATCCTCACCCGCCACGCTTTCTACCCCTGGATGCACGTCTGCATCAAAGGTCTTCCTTCCCTCCGGCTTCAGGTCGCGTTTGACCGATGGGAATCCACAGCAGGGACCTGGAGTGGGGGATGAGAGTGTGGAATGAGGTCAGAGTGTCTGTTCCCCTGGCTCATTACTTGGAGGTTTGACTGGGGCTGGCTGCATTCTTTGGCTAAAGAATATGGCTTCAGGTAGGCATTGAGCAGCCCTCTCCACCTGGAGCTCTCCTTCCTGGTTGTGATAACTGTTCTTCCTTCATGTTGCTTCAGCCCTAAAGGTGTATCTGTGCATTCCCTCTAGCGCTGGGGCGTTTCCTAGCCCCTGTGAGTTCCCTAACCTTTGCACATGGGTTTTTTATTACTACTTCTTGAAATCACCGAACTTGAGTGTGCCTGGATGCTGGGATGTGATATCCTTACCTTTAGTTTTGATGAAAATTCTCCCTCCAAAGCCTTACAACTTTATTAATGGGATGACTTTCTTTTGTGACATTTCAATGTTTTTTTTTTTTTCTTTGCGGCTGTACTCATTGAAAGCCAGTACTGGCTGAGCAAGCCGTAGGTTTCAGAGGGAGAGTCTCTCTCACAACCACTTAATAAGAAAAAAATGTCTTTTTTTTTTTTCCATAGCCAGCCAGCTCCAGTGGAAATACCTTTTCCTGTCTTTGTATGAAAGAATTAGCCGAACTCTTTGGGGAGGAGAATGTTGCCTCTTTCCATGACTGGGGGAGCTTGTACCTGGCTGGGTCTTGGTAGTCCTGTCCACCCAATAAAACCAGATATCATTTATTGATGTCTTGCTTGCCAGATACTGTGCTAAGCCAGTCACAAACACTTGTCTCAAATGAACCACACAAATGAGTTTGTGAAACCAGTGACATTATTATCCCCAATTTATAGCTATTTAATGTTATTCGTAACAATCTAGGTGATGTTCTCTATGAACTCTATCAGAGAGGATCCCTTCCCTGTCCCCAACAAAGCAGAAAGATCCAGAACCTGAATTTGTCTTCTTGCTATGGCGATTGTCCCATGTGTCTTTGAACAAAGGTGAGAGTCTCTCCACTGGAGGAAGCTATTGAGAAGGTCTCCTTTGGAGAAAGGGCTCAGTTTTCTCCGGTCTGTTTTGATTTTTTTTCCCTCCAATCTTGGTCCTAAATAGAGAAGCTGGCTGTGCCTCCTTTTTCTTACTGCCACTTTCCCCTTTCTTGGAGACCTAGAGAGGCACTGAGTTGGCTGTGAAGATTAACAAGGTGGCGCTTGCCCTCATAGCTTAAATACATATTGTTGACTCAGAGGATAAGCCTATGGCCTCATTGAACTGTATGGTCCCTCACCAACCTGTCCTTTCATTTCTCTCCAGTCAAGGTGACCATCTTCTTGAATGTCGTGTTATTAGTTACTACTTCCTTTTTCTCTTTTTATGCAGTTTTGTTGCATCTATATGTACTCTTAAGGAGTTTTTTTTTTTTTTAATTTAGTAGTCTATGAAGGTAAAAAACTTCATAAAAGGGGTATCTGCCTTAGGCAGTCTTTTTGGACTTTTTTCACATACTTATGCCACGCTTTGGGCATATTACTTCATGTCACTGCAATGAATAGATTTTTCCTTTCATCTAGTATCTAATTATGTGACTACACCATAGTCTACTCATCCACTGTCCAGTTGGTGGCCAATTATTTGGGTTGCTTCCAGGGTTTTGCTTTTGAGAACAGAACTGGCTTTTGTATATTAATCTTTTATTCAGTTACCTTGTTAATCACTCATCTCACATTTCAAACTCTCTGAACACATGAATCTTGCAGTTTTGAGCTAGTGTTTTAGGATTGCTTTCAGCCAGACAACAGGTGTGATGTGGTTGTCATCGTCTGAATGTGTGTGAACTTGGTCTTAACTGCTGACGTAGTTGTCAGTTGTTGAGCATTGTCGTTACCGTAGGTCTAGTTGCCATTTAAAAATGTCTTCAAAACCATGACACCATAATTTGGCATCAAAAGGAAAGGCTCGGACACGGAGCAGCAGGTGTACATTTCTTAGTAATGGGGCAAATGTCTGCCGTTGGAGTGATGACTAATACCGAATCTTCTTGCAGAACAATGAATAAGTTGTTAATAAGTTAATAAGTTGCCGTAGGACTTGAGGCGTGTTTAGTTTTGTGACCAAGATAAGCACTAAGGGTTTTGCTTTGGGGTCTTCATCCTTGCTCTTCTTCCTGTCCAGATTTGCTCTTTTCCCAGGTCACTGCATGGCTCCCTTCCAAATTTCCTTCAAATCCGAACTCCTAGGTCACCTTCTCAGCGGGGGCTTCCCTGACCTCACCATCTCGGATTGCAGTGCATCTTCTCCCTATTCAGACCCTTCTCTCCATGAGTCGTCTTGTCTCTTTCTACTATTGGATATAGAATATATATTTTATTTTTCTTGTTTATTATCTGTCCCCTACTAGGCTTTTTGTCTATGGGTCACTGCTTATCTCGGGCACTGAGGTCAGTGCCTGGTACGGAAGAGCCAGTACCCTCCAAGATAGGAGCGCCTGGGTTTCTTCCATTCCTTCTGAGGCAGTTGGCCTTGGGAGGCACATGGTCTGAGTATCAGAGACCAGTTGTTGTAATGTTGTAAGTAAAGTTGCTTCTGCCTGACACATACCGGTAGCTTCCCAAGTGGTCCTGGAAGGCTGCTTCCTGCCATCCATCCTGTGGCTTCTACCTTGATTAGAACTAAGACTCTAAGCCCAGTAAAGCCCAGGGTGTAAGTCCTTCTGCATTCCATGTGCGTGGGTATGTCTGCAGATACTGGACCACGTGGGAAGGGACAGTATGGCCCTAGTCTCTATTTCCAGGACAGAGAACCGGAGTTTTGGAGTTTTACTGAGACATGGCAGGTTTGGTTTTCAGGCCCAAGACTGTATAGACTCTTATTTATTTTTTAAATTTATTTTTTTAATGTTTGTTTATTTTTGAGACAGAGACCGATCACACATGGAAGAGGGTAAGCGAGAAAGGGAGACACGAATCTGAAACAGGCTTTGGGCTCCAAGCCGTCAGCCCAAAGCTCGATGCAGGGCTCAAATCCATGAACCACGAGATCGTGAGCTGAGCTGAAGTTGGATGCTTAACTGACTAAGCTACTGAGGCACCCCTTGACTCTTTTTTTAAAGGTCTTTTTATTTGTTTTGAGAGAGAGAGTGCAGAGAGGATCCCAAGCAGGGTCCACATTGTCAGCACAGAGTCTGAAGTGGGGCTCGAACCCCTGAACCGTGAGATCATAACCTGAGCCGCACTCAAGAGTCAGACGCTTAACCCACTGAACCACGCAGGTGCCCCAAGACTGTGTTGACTCTTATCTGTGGATAACGGCTGTGGGCTTGAGGATCGGCCCCAGAACTGTAGTGGCTTTCTCCCTGGGACACAGGTTGGTGTGTCTTCATAGTTCTCTGGGTGAATTAGAGCAATTGCCAAGACAGTTTCCTTGGCTTATTGATGGAATCACTCTGCTTCGCTTGTCTGCCTTCCTAGGGCTTCTAAGGATGAGAGAGTCTTTTTATTCATAAAATGAGCCTCTTGCACACGGAAGCAGCAGGCAGAGCAGTGGGTCCTCTCGACTTAAATTTTTGAAGCAAACCAGATGAAGGCAGTTCTGAAAGAGCTCGGACAGCCTCTACAGGGGATGTCACAAATGGAACAGATGCTGAGAGAGTGGCTGCAACTGTGTGGAGACCTTTTCTGGCTTCTCGTTTAGAGGAGGGAGGGTGGGACATCGATCCCCTAATTCTTTAAGTTTTGTGACAGGATAAGCACGAAAGGTTTTGATTTGGGGTCTTCATACTTGCTTCTTCTTCAGAAGGACTTACACCTGCATGCCTTCCTAACTCTCCAGGCAAATGCTGGAGTAAGTGCGAGTCTCTATGACAGAGGGCTGTGCCCAGGACCTCTGAATTCCTGGGAGTGAGGTGCCATCAGAAGCTCAATAATCCATATACCCACCACTTAATCAATAATCACATCAGAGGGAAGGTGCCCTGAAGGTCAGTGGTGGTGTAGAGAGCTGTGGGTTTTATGAAGCAATTTTAGGCCATATTGGTTCATCGGACAAGAAAGGTAGAATAGATTCACTTGTTTGGGGGTGGTGGTAATTAGGGACATTGTTTTTTTTTTTTTTTTTTTTGTAGGGAGGGCTTTTTTTAAGAATTTTTTTTTTTAAGTTTATTTATTTATTTTTGAGAGGGGAGGAAAGGGCAGAGAGAGATGGAAAGAGAGAGAATCCCAAGCAGGCTCTGCACTGCCAACACAGAGCCCAACGTGGGGCTCCAACCCACGAACCAATTGTGAGATCATGACCTGAGTGGAAGTCAGATGTCCAACAGACTGAGCCACCCAGGCGCCCCTCCCCTAAGGGGGTGTTTCTGAACTCAGAAACACGAGACAGGCAGCAAGCTGTAATACTTGAAAAATCGGAGCTGAGACTAGGAGGAACAATGATTCTGTTTGAGCCTTGTGGAAATCCTGTAACATAGATACAATAGGTGGATGGCCTTGACCCAGAAAATTAAGGCCCAGAGGGGGTACACGTGGCCGTGGGGCATGTGCAGTAGCCGGCAAGCCTATGATTTCCATTCAGGTCTTTATTCTTGAGTTACAAGGGGGCGGATCGAGAGCCGTTGGAGTCTGGGCTCAGCTTTATTCTGTACTTTGCCAACAGTGGGGGTGAAGACATGGAAAAGCGTGCGACTCTTTGCTTTAAGTCGAGTTGGAAAGACAAAGCTGCCATGAGGAAATTCAGACAATACAGCAGCTGAATAAATAGTATTGATACCCAAGGCACGGCTCCCGGTGGCGGGGATCCGCGGACGACAGAGGCTAACGGCCTCCGTGGTTTCCTGCGGGCATACCATACTAAAAATGTTTAGAAAAGCTGTGAATTCTCTTATACACCTTGAGATTGACATTCGAATTTTTCTTTGTAAGTTTAAGTGGTCTCAAAGAACATTACTTTTGGCATATTTTGAATATGTTCTAGTATATGTTTTATACTAGAAGCTTTCCATATTAAGAAGAATCGTATCCAGTGGAGTCTAAATGCCATGACAGGTTGGTTCCTGCCACAATTCATTTAGGACTGGGTGAAAAAAGTTCTATAAATATCACATTGTACTCCTTTTCCCCTTGGGTTTACAATTTTTTTTTCAATTTCCACAGAGAATTTTATTCTAATGACATTTTTATGCTTTTAAAACTTTTATGGACCTTTTTATCATGGTTCTTTCTTTGTAAGCAAATGTATATACGTTGAAGCCCAAACATGGCTTCCTGGCCCCCTGAGCCTCTTAGGGCTTAAAGAAAGTCTAGATGGAATTTGTAATTTAACTATTATTAACATAATTGGTCCACATAATAGTCTTATAAAATATGAGAAGTAATTATTGAGTATAAAAAGTCACATTTTATTGGACTGCGTCTCTTAATAAGATGGATAGGGCTTTTTGAAAAAGGCTGTTCAAAAGGAGGAAATTACTTATTACCATAATGATGCCGGGCTCAGCATTAATTCTGTTCTTAGTTTTCATTTTTTTATAGACGTAAGTTCTGAGAAACCTTGTTCACACATGAATAAATTGATGGAAATAAGAGAGGTTTCTTACAGCAGTGTCATTCAATTATTTAAACTCTTGAGTTATGTGCCAAAAATCACACGGCAGTCAGGAAATTTATCTTTAACGATCTGTGAGTTGACAACCCGGTTAAGTCCTGCTGTAATATTGTCGCAAGCAAAGAGTCGGAAGCCGCTGGATTCGTGGTGGGGGGGGGGCTCTGACCCCAGCGTTAAGTGGCCTTCACTTTCTCAACACTTCCTTTTCTGATGATCCTTCGTGTGGTGCCCCTGGGGTGCTTGGACTTGGGGACGATGTACTGATGCGGGACATTCAGGGTGATGGGAAGTGGGCTTCCCTTGTGTAGAGTGGGAGAAGGCAGTTACGGAAGGCGGTTGTGGGGTGGGGGGAGCAGGGCCCTGGGAGCATCTCTGGGCACCAAGAGTGTGCTCAGATCGGATTTAGAAAGAGCACAGATGAACCTGGAGAACCCGGAAGTTGATTTCTTTGAAACCACCCGTGAGGCTGACCGCAGAGCTTCTGAGGTGCTCACGCCCCAGTGTGGTCGCTGACACAGACGATGTGAGTTCAGGGCTGGGTAGATCACAGGTGGCAGGGGGCTCCGGGCAGGTTGCCTGAGTGGTCGTGGTCTCTGGGCTTTGCAGAGACCCGTGTGAAAGGGACACAATTTAGGCAGAGGGAGGGGAGAAGATGTAATGAATTGCCTAAAAACATGGTTTTTGGAGTTAGTGCTCATTTCAAATCTTGCCCTGCCCTGGGGGTGCAGAACCTTGGGGGTTTTCCACCTATATCAGCCTCTGTTTCTCATGCCCAACGTGGGGATCATAACAGCACTTCGAGCCTTCTAGTCCTGGCAAGGCCTCCCCTCTTGAAAAGAGGAAGTCTCTCTGGGTTGGGAGTGCGATCAGCTGAGGAAGCTGGGCAGCAGCTGGTGAGGGAGGGAGAGGTGGTGTGCCATCAGTCCGTTCTTCCCATTCCCACTCCTGCTCCAGAGCAAATTACAGTCCTTGGCAGACAACGAAACTTATTTCAAATTTGTTCTTCCCACAATTGGATAAACCGTTGCTTTACAAGTGTTTTGTTTTCTTTCCGTTTCAGTTGCTGGGTGGGCGTATTCATCAAGGTAGGAGGATTGGAGCATATTTTATGTAACAATTTGTTACCTTAATTTATAACTTCAATATTGAGACTTTGGATGTGTGTACCTCAGTTTGGACTCTTGCCACAGATATTGCCAGCCATTAGGGTCAGAACTATTTTTGATGCAATAAATATCTTAAAGACGTAGAGGAGGCAGGCGGGTTCTACTAAAATTCCCAAATGGTGGCTCTTTCTCTGGATGGCGACTGATCGTTTACCACAGTACCAGGAAGAGTGGGCCAGACCCTTCTGGGTCTCAACCTTGACACCACACAGACACCACCTGGACAGCTTTATGGAACACTGATGGCTGGGTCCCACCTAACAGGTTCTGAGTCGTCAGTTTGGGGTGAGGCTGGGGCACCCTGATACTAGGAGCTGCTCAGGTTATTACAACATGTAGTCAGGCTGAGAACCCGAGGGGGTAGAGGAACTTTCAGCTTCAGACAAGCTGAGTAAAGGTTTACTTCTTTTGGGTGGGTCGTGTTATGCCTGGTGAGAAAAACAGGACTAATCGATTCTCTTAGAACTTGGACTTTCTGACCATTGCAATTGCCTTTAGCCATTTGCCAACTAGCAGTGTTGCCAGGTGTTAATAGAGCTCACTGTCCTTTGGTTTGACCCCTTATATGATGGACATAATGATGCTTTCTTTCAGAATTTTCCTGGGGATTAATAAATTTGTGAAATGTTTAGAACAGTCGCTGGCATTGACAAAGAACTACAGAGGTGCTTTATAAATACAAGCTAATTTGTTCCAAATGCACTCAACATGAGTCATTTCTTTTGTGGAAAGCCTGTCAGTGACAGATCCCCAGGGCCTTGATTTATGGTCCCGACTCCCTCAGCAAACTTCTTTAGCAAAGGTACACGAAGTGGCTTGATTCGTTTCTGGACATTTATCCACAAGAAACAAACATGCAGCACAGCTCGGTCTGTACCACCTCAGCGACGATGAACGTAAGGGGGGCACCAGGGAGCAGAGCAACATATAATTACTGGATAGGTAGTGTTGTAGGGCTTAACATTGGCTTTTCAAGAGCTTTGATTTTCCTTATCTATTGGCCAACCTATTGTAAACTACTCCTTTTTGAATATGTTGTTTTGGGTGGTGATGATGGGGTTGAAATATCCAGAATAATACAGAGAATGTCCGGGTCAGCACGAGGGATGCTGTGTCTCCTGAAGTCCAGGTGGGCCGGCTTCATGGGCAGTTGCCTCGTCTGAAGTCATGGTCTCAGAAGGGCCCTGAGCTTAGTTAAATGCCCTACTGTCACCACCTTGAAATTGTTATCAGTGTCGTCTTTTTTTTTTTAAGTTTTTTTTTATTTATTTTGAGAGAGAGGAAGAGTGAGTGGGGGAGGGGCATGGGGGGAGAGAGAGAGAGAGAGAGAGAGAGAGAGAGAATTCCAAGCAGGCTCCACATTGTCAGTGCAGAGCCTGTCTTGGGGCTCGATCCCATAAACATCGATCTCACAAAAGTGAGCTAAAGACCATTGAGATCATGACCTGAGCCGAAATCAAGAGTCAGACACCCGAGTCCACCCAGGTGCCCCTCTTAACAATTTTGCCTTCGAACTCGTGTTTTGTAAATGAAGTTTGACTGGACAGCGACGTGTTTGTGTGGATGCTGCGGTTCCTGTCTGCCTCATTGCGCATAGGTTTCTTGATGCCCGTGAGCACACGATTCCAGTGGACACACTGCACACGGGACTCAGCAAGACTCCAAGGGGGACAGAAAAAGCACCTTACATCTGTGACTGAATCAGCAGGGACACTGAGAGCCTTGAGGGGCTAATTCTTCTCTTGCAACCAGAGCCTGCTTTGAAGGCAGAAAGAAGGCAGTGTTGTTCTAAGAAACACCAGTGACCATGGGACTCTATCGTATCTTTTTTCACTTCCATTTATGCCGAAAATGATGTGCTGGAAGGAACAAGAAGGGTAGGGGCACCCCAGAGTTTCTTTTCCTTTCAGTCCTTCTCACTAGTCAATAGCCGATGGTAGGCAGTGTTGATAGAACTTGCAGACATCAAAAAGTGAGCTAAAGACTGTTAAGCTAGTTTTGTGTGGCATTTCCCTTGTTCTGGTAGGAATGAAATGCTTGTGTACCTGTGAGTTACAAAATGCAAATTGTGTCGTTTTGGTAATTCTGCTGAGGAGTTAAATTGCGTTTAAACTGGCATTACATAGGGGCGCCTGGGTGGCTCAGTCGGCTAAGTGTCCGACTTCAGCTCAGTTCATGATCTTGCAGTTCATGAGTTCGAGCCCCGCATCGGGCTCTGTGCTGACAGCTCAGAGCCTAGAGCTTGCTTTCAATTCTGTGTCTCCCTCTCTTTCTGTCCCTCCCCGGTCATGCGTGGGTGCGCTCTCTCTCTCTTTCAAAAATAAATAAACGTTAAAAAAATTTAATAACTGACATTGCCATGAAGTAAAGATCAGCAGTAAAATTCATGCTTGCAGTTTAAAATTTAGGTTTTCTTTGGGATGTTATGTAGCAAATACAAGGTACTGTGATCAGTCGAGAGACTGCAGAATAAAGGGAAAGCTTCATATTTTAGGCCCTTCATGTGTAGCCCCTATATATTTAGTTCCCAGCATTCCCTCCCCACCCCACCCCACCTTTTGAACAAGACACCTCCCGTTTTCAGTTTGCCCTGGCCCCTGCAGATTAGGTAGCTAGAAAATGTCAGTGATGGGGGAAGGGCCGTCATTCTGTACCGCTTCAAAATTGTCAAGCTTCTCTTAAGCAGCTGTGCACACAGATCTTTCAAAGTCTCTTATGGTGAACATTTTCTGCCTTCTCAGCATCCGTTTGCTCATTTTTCAAATTTCTTTGGGCAGTCCTCCCGCCCTGCTTCCGTCCTGTGCTTGGGTGGGGCCATGCCTGCAGCTCAAGGGCCAGGAGTGAGGTCAGCCACCGGCTCCTGGTCTCTTGGCCTTAGTGATTGGCTCAGGGATGGGCATGTGACCCGACTCAGAGCCAATGGAATGCAAGGAGCCTCAAGGAGGCTGCCTGAGGAGACTCATTCATGTTTGAACCTGGAAGCAAGTTCCGGGCTGCTGCTGTCTTGCCACCATGTGCAGCCTGAGAAAGAAGCCAATTTAGCTTCTTGGAGAAAAACTGAGGTTTCGTGACAGTGTCTGAGTTATTATAAAATTGAACCTAAAGCCATGTCTCCCATTTTTTGTTACACAAGCAATAAAATCTTCTTAGTTTAAAATTTTTTTTCATGTTTATTTATTTATTTTGAGATCGAGAGGAGAATGTAAGTGAGCGGGGGAGAGGCAGAGAGGGAGAGAGAGAATCCCAAACAGGCTCCATGCTCAGTGTGAAGCCCGACTTGGGGCTTGATCTCATGACTGTGAGATCACAACCTGAGCCGAAATCAAGAATTGGATGCTTAACCGACTGAGCCACCAGGCCCCCCTTAGCTCATTTTTTCTTATCATTTGAAACCAAAAAGAATCTAGATAAATAACATGTGTTAGATTATGGTGTTAATGTACTCTTAGAATTTTTGTAGTTTGTACGAATAAGACAATAATGGAGATGTAGCAGGTTAATTTTTGTTTGAGATATTAAATTTGTGATATTTTTTTTCCCCTCTTTGTTCTCTCCAATCAGGTAGAGAGGTTTTAGGTTTTCTTTATTTGGGGGAGGTAGCAGGCATTGTATGAAGAACGCTTTGCTCTCCCAATTTCTTTTTTTTTTTTTTTTTTCCTTTCAAAGCCCAAGTTAGTCCAGGGTCACAAACTGGCCTTCATGGGCCCATGTTGGCCTAAAAGGCATTTTCAGGGGGACCGCTTTAGCATTTTAAAGATTGGACAATTTCACCTAAGCATCTGGGTTTCAGAGATCTCCAGGAAACTTATTATCTGGCAAATCTGGTCCTAAAATTCTCGAATGACACTTTGGGCTGGTGCTGAGGAGTAGATCTCTCCTTTCAGTGGACCACGTGGTCTTTATTTTGCCATAGTCTCCCCTTTGCCTCATACCCTGCTGATTTCACCACTCCTGTGGGCCCTGAAGCCATTTGACTTGTGGCTGGCTCCTAGCCGAAGCCCACCAGAAAAGACTGAGTTGGAGGAGAGTAGGGGTGCCAATGGGAGAAGTTTTAAAGGAGATGAAAAGATTTATGCAGATTTAAGAAGAAATTCCATAGGCCGGGACAGGAGAAAGGAAGCCTTTGTTCTCACTGGGATTCTGAGCCTTGCTCTTTGGAAGCACTCTGAAGGTTTTAGAGAGGATGGCCGCCTTTACTCCAGGGGGAGCGCGTCCTAGGCAGGGGCAGTGGGTGTCCCAGAGATGCCTGGCGCTGCACTTGGTGTGGAAGAGGCAGAGCGAGTGAAGCCGAAGGCAGGAACTGTCTTTCTGCAGCTACTGTGGATGGACAGCCAGACTCTGGGCAGCCTACCAGTTGGTGCATGGTCCTAAAGAAGCAGGTGATGGTGAATTAACGGTTGTGATTTTAGCGAAACACTAGGAATACTCAGGGCTGAATTTCGTAGCCACCCAGCAGAGTGAGGGCTTGGACTCAAAAATCAGTTGATGGCAAGTAAAGAGATCTGATGCGTTCTGCATATGAGTTTTTGGAGGGTGAGCGTCACCCTGGAAATGAAGATGATGCCATTCGGACTCAGATAGAGCTGTGTTGAGATCTCAGTTCTTCGGTAACAAGCTCAGCTCTGGCTTCGCTAGAGTGTGGGCTCCTTCTTAGTCTTTCTGTGACCAGTCTCCTCGTTGGTCATCTGGAGCTTGTAGCACCTGGCTTGTGGGAATCCTGATGGTTAACTGACCCGACGAAGCTGAGCGGACCCAGCACAGGGTCCAGCACACGGGCACTCTGTAAACAGCACCACTTTCCTCCTAGTCCTTACGCATGCATGTATTTTTCTGTTCTTAGATTTTAAAAATAAAAATTGCTTATGTTTTATAGTATATGCGATGTTTTGATGGACATAGACATCGTGAAACAATGGTCAAGGTCATATACATCCATGACCTCACATAGCTACTATTTTGTTTGTTTGTTTTGTTTTGTTTTGTTTTTTTTTTTTTTGGTGTTGAAAGCACATAAGATCTACTCCGAGCGGATTTCAGGTATACAATACAGTATTATCACCTGTAGTCACTGTGCTGTGTGTTGGATCTCTAGAACTTCTTTCCACAGAAGTGCAACTTTGTGCCCTTTGAATAACAGCTCCTCGTTTCCCCCAAACCCCAGCCCCTGGCTGCCCCCAGTCTGCTTGCCGTCTCCGTGAATTTGGCTATTTTAGATTCCACGGATCAGTGGGGTCATGCAGTTTGTCTTTCTGTCTGATTTTTTCACTTAGCATAATGCCCTCAAAGTCTATCCATGTTGTTGCTGATGGTAGGACTTCCTTTTTTAAGGCTGTGAACAATACTGCATTGTCAAGTACACGTTTTTGTGAAGCAGTGATCTCAGTTACATTTTTCCGCGCTTTGCATTTTGTCATTTCACGTATGAATTTTTCAGTGTTGTAGAGTGTTCATAATTGTTGCAGTAAATATTGGCATCATCCTTCTCTGAATGGAAAGAATAATAACTGAAGTGATCCAATTAGTCCTCAGTCATAAGCAGTGTGCTAGTCACTTTGAATATTTCATCTTTAAAATGCTATTGGTTAATTTTCATCGTGCTTATTTTTGGGATTACTGTCCTTTGTGGCATTTAGTGGGAACACTTTTCTGTCTCTGGCTCCTCTCCCCTTGGCAGGCAACAGCATCTAGCTGGAATTTAGTAACAGTGCTCATTCTTATTATATTTGTTTTTGGATTTACTGTCTTCTCATGAGTTCTAAGGTCAGGCATTTCCATGACTCACCACTGTCTGGTCTCCTTCTGGACACACAGGAGGGTCACGATCTGCTGTACTCTTGAAGTCAGGCGCGGTCACATGACCTGCTTTGGCCTATGAAATGTGAGCAGAAGGCATGCTTGAACTTAGATGAGAAAGCATTCAGTAGGGTGCTCAGCCCTCCAGCTGGTGACTGTGGAGTCACATGGATTTGGCGGGTGCCAGGTGGATGCAGCCTGGAAGTCCTGGGTCTAATGAGGACTGCGGCCCCGGAGAGGGTGGCCTGGATGGCGATAAACTTTGGTCAGTCATGAAGTGACTTTCTGCTGTGTCATGACGTGAGGACTTGGAATTGTTGGTTTCTGCCGCAAAACTCAGCGTGTCCTGCTACAGCGGTTGGAACCGGTGGCACCGGGTTTGCAGTTTTAGGAACGGACATCCATTTTCCATTAAAAAATATTTCAGTTTAACAAGATACATTCTTACGGATGTTGATGCAGTTTTTAGACAGGTTGTAAATTGATCTGGCGATCACCACGAAGCTGATACAAATATAACTAAAATTTGGGAAAGACAGGTTTGATGTAAAAGAGCAGAAAGTAGAGAGTGCCCAAAGAGACCTTAGCTTTCGGGGAGACGGGTTTATCTTCATCCTGTTTTTGTATATTGTGCTTAAGCTGGATGTGGGTTTTGGGGAGGCCGCTGGGAAAAGCAGTGACAGAGGAGGAAAGTGGCTGAGTGTGGTCAAAGGTTTAAGGAAGGAGTGGAAGCTTCCGGTGAAGCCCGGGGGTTGGGATTTTACTGAAAATCCCAAGAAGGGTTAGATGGATGAGCACAGATATAAATAGGCCTCTCTTGGCAAACGTTTCCAGCCAGACATCCACTGGGGTTTTCTACTATCCTGATGAAACTTGGCTCGATACACTTCATCACCTCCACTTGGATGCAGGAGGACGCCATTCTTCAAGATGGCAGCCTCAGCATCTCAGAATCCGGGAAGGGCCTCATGTGCCAGGCTGTTGGAGCTGGCCCAGCCGTTCCTTACCGTGACAGTGGCAAGCCTGTTGGGTCAGAGAGCAAGGACCGATCCACACGTTCTGGATGTGGGCGGCATGGGAAGACACTCAACAAGACTACCCGTGAGGGTTTCAGCTCTCTTCAACCCCCTCACCCAGTTACTGTTTTGAGTGATTCATTCCTGCTTGCGCAAGTTTTAGCCGAGCTGCCTTAGGTAATTTTTACATAATATTTATAAGACCTTCCTGTAATTGTGACTCATGGTCATACTTCTACTCAGAATTGTGTTAAAGCTGAGCATTTCAGGGAGCAAAATGTCTGAGCGATGTGGAAGGCTTTCAGAGAATTCAGTTAAGGGAGACAGGACAGTCAAGGCCGTTACTCGTTGCAAATGCCCTTAGTCACTGAAGCCCTAGTGACAGAGATGCTGATTATATTTCTTTTATATTTCCTTTTTTTTTTTTGGTATGAAAAAACAGTAATATATGCATGTCTGTTAAAACACTCAAATACTACCCAAATATGTAAAGCAGAAGGAACAGGTTTTCTTGTCTCCTTCACTCTGCAGATGTGATGACTCTTAACTCTTCAGTGTGTGTCCTTTTATGCCTTTCTGTATGAATACAAACAATTTTTATTTATTTAGCTGATTACAGCTATGTTTTCCCTAAAGTAACACATAGTCGATATGGAAAATGCCCAGAAGCATTAAAAAAAAAAAACAACCCACCTATCCCCACCTTTTTCTCTTTTTCAGCTCTTTCACTTATCATAAGATGGCTCTGTGGACTGTAACTCTTTTATTACCAGATAAAGTCATTTGGGCTTACCTCACCCAAGATCACACAGCCCGCAAGTGACCCAGATGGGATTTGAACCCAGGTTTGTCTGCTTTCAAAGTCCATATCCTTGATGACTGTGCGATACTATTACCTTTCTTCTTTTTTTAATGTTTCTTCATTTTTGAGAGAGAGAGTGCATGCATGTGCGTGCAAGCTGGGGAGGGGCAAAGAGAGAGGGAGACAGAGGATCCAAAGCAGGCTCCACGCTGTCAGCACAGAGCCCGATGCAGGGCTCAAACCCTTGAACCGAGAGATCATGACCTGATACAAAGTTGGATGCTTACCCGACTGAGTCACCCAGGTGCCCCGTATTATTACCTTTTTGTCAACAAATAGACCTGCCCCATTTAAAAAATCTGCAGTGGGGGCGCCTGGGGGGCTCAATTGGTTAAGTGTTTGACTTCGGCTCAGTCATGATCTCATGGGTTCATGAGTTCGAGCCCAATGTCGGGCTCTGTACTGACAGCTCAGAGCCTGGAGCCTGCTTTGGATTCTGTGTTTGCTTCTCTCTTTATCTTTTCTCCACTCTGTTTCTCTCTTTCTCTCTCTCTCTCCCTCTCCCTCTCTCTCAAAAATAAATAAGCATTAGGAAAATTATAAAATAATTTTTAGAAAAATCTGCAGTGGTATAAGAAATGCAAATCAAACCCACAGTGAGCTATCACCTTAAGCCTGTTACAGCTCACGGCTATTATATGAGCATTTCAGGGAGAAAAGTGTCTGAGCGATGTGGAAGGCTTTCAGAGAATTGAGTTAAGGGAGACAGGACAGTCAAGGCCGTTATGAAAAAGTGTTGGTGAGGATGGGGGAAAAAAGGGCACCCTTGTGCACGGTGGGTGGGAATGTAAATTGGTGTAGCCATTATGGAAAACAGTATGGAGGTTCCTGAAAAAATTAAAAATAGAGCTACAGTATGATCACAGTCCCGCTTCGGGGTATTTATTCAAAGGAACTGAAGTCACAATCTTGAAGAGACATCTGAGCGCCCGTGTTCACTGCAGCCTTATTCACAGTAGCGAAGACATGGAAACAATCTAAATGTCTGTGGATAATGGGTTATCATTCAGCCTGACAAAGAAGGAAGTCTTGCCATTTACATTAACACGGATGGGCCTGGAGGACGTCATGCTAAGTGAAATAAGCCCGACGCAAAGACGGATGCTGTATCATCTCATTTATATGTGGAACCTAAAGCAGTCAACTCCATAGAAGCAGCGAGTAGAGCGGTGTTTGCCAGGGGTTGAGGGGAGAGGGGAGTAAGATGATGGTCGAAAGGTGCGAAGTCCCAGTTGGACAGGATGAGCTAGTCCCGGAGATCTGACGTACAGCCTGGCGTCTCTAGCTACCAGTACGTGCTGTGACTTCAGCCTGCTGGAGGGTAGCTCTGCTGTTCAGGGTTCCTGTCATCCACGTGCCCACACACGCCCACAGACACAGTAATAGTGATAAAGGGCATGAGAGGGCCCTGGGAAGATGATGGATATGCTTGTGGCCTTGAGGGTGGTGATGGTGTCACAGGCGTATAGTCATCCTCAAACTCAGGGCGTTGTATACACGAAATACATACACTTTTTCACATGTCGATCATACCTCAAAAGCTAAAATAAGAATCTCACTTGTCAGGGTTACGTGGGTGACTCAGTCAATTAAATGTCTGACTCTTGATTTCGGCTCAGGTCATGATCTCACATTTCATGGGTTAGAGTCCTGCATTAGGCTCTGTGCTGACAGTGTGGAGCCTGCTTGGGTCTCTCTCCCTCTCCCCCCCTCCCCCCCTCCCCCCGTCCCTTCTCCATGTGCTCTCTCTCTCAAAATACCTAAATAAACTTAAATATATTAAAAAACCCTCACTTGTCGATAGTTTTTGCCTCAGTTTCTATATTTCGTTTGAAGAGTTACTGTGTTTGAGTGCCACATGTTCAAGGTTAGACTTCCTCCTGGCTGCTACTACTAAATCTGCTTCAGTTATCCTGCTGAGCCTGGTGTCCAGCTGTTCCTTGGGCAGACAGCAGTGACAGCTGGCACTGTGAAGTTTGTGTTGGGGGTGTGGTTAGTGACCAAGTGATCCTCATCGTGTTTCCTTGCCACGTGCTCTCTGTTCCTCCCTTACCCTTCAGTCTCTTCCCCTGCCTCTGCTGACGGAGGGTTACACATGATCACGTGTTGTGACACCCTGAGGGCTGTAGTCACCACCTGCTGTGTTTCACTGGGGACAGCCTGGACCAGGTCATGTCGTCCCTCTCCCCTTTGGTCTGTCATGGTGGCTTTATAATTTAATGTCCAAGCTGGGATGCCTCTTTGACTTGATTTAATTAATTCATTTTGGGGGGAATGTGTATTTTAAACACCACTACAACTGTCTTGGATTATTTTAATCTGGTCAGTCACCTAATGCTTTCCCTGTCTCTGTCTGGTCCGCTGACCGGGTCGCGTCCTCTACAGCGTTTCCCTCCTCCTAGGATTTAGTCTGTGACCACCCCTGGGCAGTGTGCTTTCCTGCCTCCCGAGGTTCCCCTGATCTGGGACATCGCTTCCACCCTCGTCTTTCAGGTGTTGATTTTTGGCATAATTAGTCCTCCTTCCACAAAATGGTTACCTTTTTGGGTTCGTTAGGTATTTCCTCCTGACTAGATTCCAGGTTTGCATTCCTAGTTGGGTCACCCCGCTAGTGATATGGCCTTCTCAGGGCGTCCGTCTGCAGGCCCACGAGGTCCACCCACCCTCCTGAGAGATGCTAATTCTGCCACCCAGCCTAGATGCTGTCTGACCCCTGCACTGTGTAGGAACTGTGTCTCCCTGTATCTAAGGAGCAGGGTCGGGGAGACAAGTCGAAGATCGCACGGGTACCCCTCTCCTCAGCCGCATTTCCCCCAGATGCGTGGACCATCATTCAGCGATTCTTGCCAGAACCACTTTTTTCTTCGAAGGTTGCAAAGTGACGGTTTACAAATCCGCCACCTTCTCCAGATTTACAAGTTGGCAGTTAACATTCTACTGAAAATATAATTTTAACTTTTTTTACTTATTTATCTCTATTTCCTATCAGTATGGACCTCCCCCCCCCCACCCCGTAGATTTCCTACTATCCCAATGGTTTCTAATTCTTTACTCTCCTTAATCATTTAAGTGCCCACTTGTCCCAGATTTGGCCAGTGGGAATTCCTTCTTTTGACATTCTTTATCATTGTTTCAAGGACGTTCCTTTTTTAATGGCTTAACAGGATGTTTCCAGGTTTATCTTGACCTTCCCTACTCCAGCCCTGAAATCAGCCACTTCTCTGATGACCTCTGGTTCCTTTTTGTGGGGAATTTTTTTTAGAGGCCAAGATTTGGGCTGGAGATGTGCTTGTTGCTTCTGGGCTGTCTTTGCTTCTAGGCCCTGTCAGCACACACACATGTGCACACACAAGTGCACGTACACACACTTTAGAAATCGTGAGTTCTTATCCATGCCTCCAATTCCACATCGCCTTCACATAGTTCTTCCTTGCCTTCCTCATTCTGTACTTATATCTCAAATGGGAGACTTTTCAGAGTGAAGGGTGGTGATATTACTAATTACACTCATACAAGAGGCAAAACAGATAATCCCATAGAAAGTGGGATGTATGGTCCCTTAGTTCACTGATTCAAGCTCTCTCACGACCATTAACATGCTCTGTAACCTTGTCGAAGCCCCTCACATATTCCCCAGTTTTTTTAATAGTAGTGTTGGGGCGCCTGGGTGGCTTAGTTGGTTAAGCATCTGACTTTGTCTTGGGTTATGATCTCATCATTTGTGGGTTCAAGCCCCACGTTGGGCTCTGTGCTGACAGCTCAGAGCCTGGAGCCTGCTTGGGATTCTACGTCTCCCTCTCTGTCTGCCCTCCCTCCCCAGCTCTCACACACTGTCATTCTCCCTCCCTCTCTCTCTCAAAAATAAATAAACATTAAAAAAATTATTAGTGTCTTACTCTCTGATTCATTTTGGGGGATCAGGCAAGAGAGATGCAAATGGTCCCTTTATTTTTTTTTAATAATTACTTTTGAGAGAGAGAGGAGGAGAAAGGGAGGGAGAGGGAGAATCCAAAGCAGGCTCTGAGCTGTCAGTACCAAGCCCGACTTGGGCTCAAACTCACGAACTGTGAGTGAGATCATGACCTGAGCTGAAGTCAGATGCTTAACGGACTGAGCCACCCAGGAGCTCCACAAATGGCCCCTTTAAAACTTACCGTTTGCAAAAGTACCCACAAGTATTAGGAGTTCTCATCCTGTCTCCTGGACCACTCTTCCAGCTGTCCACATGCTCTCTCTGCTTCTGCTCTTGTTCCTCCTGTGGTCTGTTCTCCCAGAGGTTCCTAATAAAACCCTCCGTGGCTTCCTGTTATCATGGGACTGTCAGCTAAATCACCTCCGCCATAAACACAGCCCCACACGGTCCGGCCTCTGCCTGGCTTCCAGGCCTGCCTCCCTCCACGCGCCCCCTTCACCTAGCACTCCAGCCCCACTGACCTCCTCTCCCTTCCATGCCCAAGGCCCTTCTCGCCTCAACATCTTGGCATGGCTGGCTCCTCCACTTCTCTCTGGTCTTACTGCAAAAGTCACTTGCTCAGAACGGCCCTTCTCTGTTGCCCTTATTAATGTGGTACGTGGGAGCTTGCCTGTCTTGCTGGAGTCGATTATTAAATTTCCAAGAGCGTGGCAAGCATAGTCATTGTTAAAAATAAAGTTATATAAAGCTATGATGAAGTAAATCGCATTAAAGACAAAGACGATCAATACTCCATATTCATTGCTTCCTAATTATCTTACTACATTTTACTATTTTCTATGCTCTTGAGGTTATGCAGGGCTTCTCCCTGTGTGGGGGACCTCTGCTGTAATGGCGAACCACTCCACACCTCCTCCTCAGCCCCGGTCGTGACACCATGTTTGTAGCTTGAACTCAACCACGGTGCTGGTGGTTGAACATTGATCAGCAGACCACCGCCCTCATCCCAGTCACTTTCAGTGGTATCAACTGGTTTATCTCCACAATAATTCTCACCACAGTTGGATAATATCTTGTTATTTATTCTGTTGGGTAAGATCCGGGAGAGCAGAGCCCTTCTCGATCTGCTCTGAGCACAGTGATTGGTGTGGGTGGGTGCTCACGCAGTTGTTCTCTCTGATGCAAGAACTGAGAGAACTGACGATTGTGTGTAACGAATGCTCCAGGCATTCAGAAGGCATTGGTCGCTGGTGCCCGGTGCCTGGTGCAGTCAGCACAGGCTTCCTGCAGCAGGGTGGCCTTTGAAAGCTGAAAAGTCAGCTCTCGATTAAGAAGGAGAAGGGAGTTGGGGTGCCTGGTGGGCTCAGTCGGTAGAACATGCGACTCTTGATCTCGGGGTCGAGAGTTGGAGCCACATTGGGTATAGAGGTTACTAAAAATTCAATAAACTTTTGAAAAAGAATGCGAAGGGTGTTGTTCATAGTCCACAATCAGGGAAACTTGGGTTCTGTTGGGAAACTCAGGCTGTTTGAAAATGTAGTTGGGTTTTCAAGGCAAACTGCATTTTTTTACTTCCTTCTTCGAGAGGAATTCAGCGTGTCAAGCAGAAGGATTTTCATCTTGGATTAAAGCACAAATGCCAATAATTATAAACAGAAATGCTTTTTAAAATATGGCCTTTTAATGCACCTGTTGGGCTACGTTTTTCTTTTATAGCACATAAAAGACTGTTTGTTTCATTTGAAATGTTAAGGAACTCCACGGGAGTTACTAAATGTGTCATTAGCTTGCCCCTTACAGGGCCTGGAGCCGTGAACGTGGCACCTGCTAGAGGTTTTTATCGGTGCTTATGAAAGAAAAAATGTTAATAGCTGTTGTGATTCATTAGAGAGTGGAGGCATTTTTATCTTAAAACCAGAAAGTTGTTCTCTGTTGTCTTCGCCCAGCACTTTCATCCACAGAGGATTGTGCCCCGTGCCCTGCAGTTGGGCAGACCACGGGTCAGGATGCCTGGGGCTCTGGGGTCAGATCCCACCCCCAGCTTACTGTGTGGCCTGGGAAATGGACCTAGGCTCTCAGAGCCTCAGTTTCCTCACTACTGAAGGTGGGAAATGGCAGGTACCATGCAGCGTTGGGGGACTTGGTGAGGTAAGTGGTGTCCAGGGCTTTCCTTCTGTCCCTCCGTCTTCTGTTTAAGGTTATCAGCAACTGCTACATTACTAGCTTTTGTTGCTATTTAAAATTGTTTTTTAATGTTTGTTTATTTTTGAGAGAGCAATAGGGCATGAGTTGGGGAGGGGCAGAGAGAGGGAGACACAGAATTCGAAGCAGGCTCCAGGTTCCGAGCTGTCAGCACAGGACCCAACATGGGGCTCAGACTCACAAACCATGAGATCATGACCTGAGCCAAAGTCAGATGCTTAACTGACTGAGCCACCCAGGTGCCTCTTGGTTTTTTTTTGTTTTTGTTTTTGTTTTTTTTTTTTTTGAGAGATAAATAGCTTTTGTTATTGTCTGCTGACTGCAGTGTGATTTTCAAAAGCATCTTGTCCCCATGCTCGCCAGCGGCCCTAGGAAGACAGGAAGGCAGGCTTTTCTCCTGCTGGCCGACAGTCCGCTTCGGGGTCTACTTGGTTCCACATATTAGATGTTCTCTGGAGGGAACTTCCCACTCTAGAAGGTGAGGACTTCACTCTCTCCTCCTGCTCCATCACCCCATTACGGTATCCACAGAGTTTAATTCCAAGTCTATTTGGTGTCTGTTGTTAGGATTATACTAATACTGCTCACGCTGGAAGACCCCTCCTCTCACCTTCCCTTGGTGCCCCCACCACTCAGCCCGTTTTGTTTGCTGATGAATCCCAGGAGAGGAATTGTCGCTTCTAAGAAATGAATTCCAGTAAGGGCTGTTGAAGAAAAGCACAAAAATGGGGATGCGTTAAACGACAGCTCAGGGACCCCCAAGATTGCCTCTTGTACAAGACCAAAAGTGGATCCCAGGAGTGGCGTTAGCTCAACTGGTCTGAGTTTTTGCTCGGGTTGCTGTCTTTGGGCATTTGACAGGGAGGAAGCTGCAGGTTCCAAATGACAAAGGAACAGTGTGTCTCAGAGCCAGCGTCTGCTTTTAAAGGACTCGCTGGGCCAGTGGTTTGCACCTGTCTAGGTGGGGTCTGTTCCTGGCACATCCTGTCCCGGACGTGCAAGAGGAAGGCACCATGGATACTCAGAGCAGCTTTCAAAGTTGATCAGAACACTGAAGACAGAACTTCGCTGGCCTAAGTGGCTAATGGCTTGTGTGACAGTTTCACTGGGTAGGACAGCCTGACCTTTCATTTTGGAGGGGAATGTGTAATTATTGAGATGTTTTTTTCTAGGCAGCAACAATCACTTCTGGTCCCATTTAATAAATTGAAGTTAACTCTATTGTGTGTGTACTGAATGCCCAGCCATTATCCATCATAGAAATGTAAAGCATGACAGAATTTGGTCTTTTTCTTTTCAAAAGTTTAGATTTATCCCTTTAAAAAGTGTGTCCATGTTAACAAAAATTGCTTTTGGATATTAGGTAAACGTTTTAGACTCCTAGATTTGATTATTTTCTTTTTTAAACAAATGCTAGTTTTTCCTTTCTTAAAAAGGTTTAATCTTTTTTTTTTTTTTTTAAATATGAGAGAGAGAGAGAGAGAGCATGAGCATGTGCAGGGGAGGAGCAGAGAGAGAGGGAGAGAGAATCCCAAGCAGGCATGGAACCTGATGTGGGGCTTGAACTCATGAACCGTGAGATCGTGACCTGAGCCTAAACTAAGAGTCAAACGCTTAACTGACTGAGCCACCTGGGCACTACCAAATTATTTAAACGTCTATTTCAAATTTGTTAACAATTTTTTTTTATTATGAAGTGATTGAGACACCCCCCCCCCCATGTCTTAATGAATTGTATTATTGTGCCATAGTAGAAACACTTCAGGCTTCTGGCTCCCATCTGGGTGTCCATCTCGGCTTTGGCACTTTCTAGCTGTGTGACCCCTGGCTAAGTTGCTTGCCTCTCTGAGCCTCAGTATCAGCATCCTTGAAATGAGGAATTCACCCATTCTAAGTGTATAGCCAGCGATTTTTAGTAATTTTACTCAGTTGTGCAATGAGCTGTTTTACAACATTTCTGGTATGAAATGTGTGGGTCCCCCCACCCCCAACCGATTTGCCTGCTCTCTGGACACGCACTGGGTGTCCTACAATTCAGTTCAGTTCTGGCACTAAGTCCCCGGAGTTCGTGCAGACCCACAGGTGAAGGGCTCGCCCCCAAGACCGCCCTCAGGTCAGACACTGGTCACAAATTGAGGTTGTCACCTGAGCTTCTGACTGCCCTGCTCTAAACTGGGGTTCTCGAGCCCCCTCTTCAGGTTCAGTAGTTCACTAGAATGGCTCCCAGAACTCCTGAAAACACTTCACTCACTGTTACCAGTTCACCGTAAAGGATACGGCTTAGGAACAGCCAAAGGGCAGAGATACCCGGGGCAGGTATGTGGGAGGGGGTCTGTGCCGCATTCCCAGGTCTTCAGTGTGGTTACTGACCTTCCCGAACCCCCTCCATTTAGGGGCTTTTACGGAGGTTCCGCTGTGTAGGCAGGACCGAGTAAATCCTTGGTTACTGGTGAGTAGCCCAGTCTCCTTTTTCCTTCCTGGGACTGGGCTGAAACTTCTAACCCTCCGATCGTGCCCTTGGTCTCTGGCCATGAGCCCTCGTCCTGCAGCTACCTCAGGGCGCCCCACCAGCTCATCTCACTAGCATACAGGGTTCACTCTTATCACCCGAGAGATTCTAGGAGCCTGTGCCAGGAACCAGGGCCAAAGACCACATCTTTTTACGCCGTATGCAGTCACACCACAGGCCAGGTTTAGGGTAAGATCTCCTGTGCCTCTTCACAGTTCCTCCCGTTTCCACCCCCGGCTCCACGCAACCACCACGCTCCTTTCCGTCTCTGGGACTTTGTCTTTTCTAGGTGTTTCATATGGATTGGATCACACAAAATCTAGTCTTTGGTGTCTGACTTCTTTCATGTGGCATCGTGTTTTTGAGGCGCATCTGTGTTATAAACGTAGTTCGTTTCTTTTTAATGAGGAATGGTATTTCACTGTGTGGATGTGTCACACTTTATCCCTCCAACCAGTCAGTGAACATTTGGATTTTCCTACTTTTTGGCTATTATGAGTAATGTTTCTAGAACATTTGGATGAATAACCTACTTATTTTAGTAGTAGTTAACTGTGCGAGTTGGGGTGGGACAGGGGAGTTTCCAAATACAAGGGACTTTGGAGGAAATGGTCCACTCATTCTTCTTTTGCCCTACTCTTTTATTTTTATTTATTTACTTATTGTAGGTTTATTTATAGAGAGCCAGAGACACTGTGAGCAGGGGAGGGAGGGAGAGAGAGAGAGAGAGAGAGAGAGAATCCCAAGCAGGCTCTGCACTGTTAGTGGGACCAGGGACTTGAACTCATGAAACTGGGATCATGACCTGAGTTGGAACCGAGGGTCGGATGCTTGAGCCACTCTTGTACTACTCTCTTGAAACGTACGGTGCTGCCTGCTTCTGTGTGTGTCTGACTCGCAACACACATCCACTAGTGCTGTGAGGAGTGCCACCCCCCGAAAGGTCAGAGCTTCCCACCAATGGTTTTGTGAAACTGAGGTCAAGACTTGGAGTGAGAAGTGAACCGTTAAGCAAACTAACTTATGTGAACCCTTGAATGTTAGAAAGACCTAGAAGAGCAAACTTGTAAGGTTACCCATTAAAAAGTCAGTATCTTCTATCATGTATATTTGTGTTTCTGTATACTTTTTTTAAAGTTTGTTTATTTTGAGAGAGAGTGAGCAAGAGTGAGTGGGGGAAGGGGCAGAGAGAGAGAGAGAGAATCCCAAGCAAGCTGTGGCTCAAATCCATGTGTGTGTCGGCACAGAGCCCAGTGCGTGGCTCAAATCCATGAATCATGAGATCATGACCTGAGTCAAAATCAAGAGTCGGATGCTCAGTGGACTGAGCTACCCAGGCACCCCTCTGCATAGACTCTTTAAATGACATTTCAGTAGCATAAAATGAATGTCCTGCAGAGTTACCTGGGAACTAGCAGGTGTGCTTTACAGGAAACAAAAAGGATTGAGAAGCTGGATTGTAGAGCGGGTCATGCTGCTAGAGTCCACAGAGGGTCGTTGGGGCAGGGCTGCGGAGGGCGAGACCAGAGACCACGGACAGTGGCTGCTGTGCTGCCTTATTTTGGAAGCAGTACCCAGTTCACTTGTGTGGGACCCCCTCTCCATCTCAGTCCCTGTAGTGGGTGGGGGCCGGATGGAGGGTCTGTCCATGCCTGAGCAAAGGCGCTGGGCCAGCGACTGATTCCACGATTGGCATAGGATTTAAGTCAGTTGTCCTGAAGTTCCTTTTCTTTCTTTTCTGGTGGTGGGACGTGAGTGGGGGAACTGTGGGGACTGGTTTTCTGCTGGAGGCGTGAGCTGATAGAATAGATCTTATGCTGTTGGGCCCACCACGTGAAGAAAAACCTGCCCAGGAAGGAAGCCAAAGAAGAAATTCACCTCGAGAGAAGACTTCTAATGATGTCATTTCAGAGTCTAGATGCAGCAGGGCCTGAATTCGTTCCTCCATTCTTCCTCCATTCTCCCTTTTTTTTCTTACGCCAGTTTGAGATGAATTTTTGATGCTTGCAATTGTAAGAGTCCTGAGTCTGTTCCTGTTTGGAATAAATAGAGGTCGTCAGAATTTGATTTTCAAAAACGAGAGTAATATGCCGCCTCTTGTTCCTGAGTGCTGCAGGGCAAATTCCGACCTCGTTAAGTGGTTCTGGCTGGGCTTTAGAGCACACAAACAGTTTGTTGGCCTTGGCCTTGGTTGGCCTGTTTGTCATTGCTTCCTTCTCTCTCCATTTTATTGGGGAGGTGATCTGACCTTGGGACGGAAGTCTGGAGCAGTTTGGGATCCACTTGGCGAAGGGTTCCTTGTTACCCTGCTGGCCTGCCTACCCACTCAAGGATGGCTGGAGAGACCAAGAGCCATTCATGTTACCGGGGAGAGAACTGAGACACAGAGTGGCTGGGCGATTAGGTCAGTGAGACACAGGAGATCAGTCTTCCTGGAGCTGTGTGTTCCTTTCCTGCAAACTCACTCTGAAAGGGAGTCCAGACCTTGCTTGTCCGAGGGCAGTGTCTCCATCGCTGCCACCAGGCTTCCTGAGGACAGGGCTGTCTTGTGCAGTGTTTGATCCCCAGCCCCCTGGCGTGGTCGCTGGTCCATATTAAACACTAAACAAATATTTGTGATGGTGGAAGAGAAGACACAGATGGAGAAGAACAGGCAGGCTCAGAGTGCCCTTTTTGTTTTTTAGAGAGCAAGAGTGAGCACAAACAGGGAAGAGGGCAGAGAGACAGAGAACCGTAAGCAGGCTGCACACTTATCGAGGGGTCCGATGTGGGGCTGGATTCCATGCCCTTGGGATTATGATCTGAACAAAAATCAAGAGTCCGATGCTGAACCTTAACTGAGCCACCCAGGTGCCCTGAGGGTACGCGTTGTATGTGCCACATGGGATATTTGAAGCTTAACATCTTCTAAACTCAATCAAGCAATTGCAAAGCTGCTGTCAGGGAATTGGCTTGGGATTTCAGGTAAGACAGAGGTTAAAGAAGATGTCTTATTCAGACAAGAAAATGTCCAGGAATGACTCCTATAGACCAAATAGAGTCTGTGCACATTATCTGTGACACTCGCCGTTACCCTGCAGGTAGTTACTATTCCCATTTCACAGACGGGAGACCCTAGGCACAGAGGGGTGAGCCTCACTCGGCTCTAATGGCATTCCGATCCTGACCTGACTGATTCCAAATACCCAAAACATCATATTGGAGCCCCCCCACCCCGCTTTCTAAAAATCCCTGCCATTGGGATGCACTCCCTCGCAATTAAATTATCTGACGGCTAGGACTTGGAATCCGAATTTTTACAGATTTGCCAAGTGCCTCCAAATTTGAGAACCACTGCTCTAGGTGCTTCTGGTTCACTTAGAACCAGTGACGACGATTCTGGAAGCCTTGTCACCCTTACTAACCTTTCTCTCGCCCTGGAGGCTCCGTGCCTTGCTCGCTGCTCAGTCTGTCTGTACTGGCCTTTGACGTTTTCCAGGGCGGCTGCTGATGGAGTCATCTCCGTCGTGGGTGCCACAGGGTGGACTCCTGCCAGGGGACTCCTGCCCATGTCTGCGGTGCTGATAACTCCCTGCTGGCTTCATTTCATCCCGAGCAAGCAGCTGCTCCGGGGAGAGGCTGCCTGTGCCAGAGGCGCCTGGGAAATGCCGCCTTAGGGACAAACACTCGGTGTGGTTTCCACCTGCTCATCAGCCCTTTTGGTTTTCCGTGGGCCTCCTGGGGTGGAGTCCGTGGGATTGTTTTGCCAAGAAGCCGCCTTCAACTCACTTCAGCTCTGGAACCTCATCCTCAGTCTCGATGTCTCAATCTTGGGAGGGCCTCGCCCCGCCGGCTGTGGGTCTCAGACTGGCAGCACTGGCACCGACGTGGCGCCTGTTAGAACTGCAGAGTCCCTTGCCCCACCCCAGTGCCACAAGTTAGGTTCTGCATTTCAGTGAGATCCCCAGGGCGTTTTGGGTGGGTATTCCTGTTTGAGAAGCTCTGTGGGGTGTGCTCACAATGGAACCAGAGGAACCACTAATTTTCTTTAATGATAATCTCAGCAGTGGGAGTGATGTCGATGGGCCCCTGACACTGTGACAGCAAGTCTTTTGTGTTTTATTTTTATTTATCTTTTGGAGAGAGCGCGTGCGCGTATGAGCACGCATGAGTGGGGGAGGGGCAGAGAGAGAGGGAGATACAGAATCCGAAGCAGGCTCCAGGCTCTGGGCTATTAGAGTGGAGCCTGACACGGGGCTCGAACCCACGAACTGTGAGATCACCACCTGGGCTGAAGTTGGACACTTAACCGACTGAGCTGCCCAGGCACCCATGTATTTTATTTTATTGAAACACCTCAACCCTTCTTGGCCCGGGTGCTAGTATTATTCCCATTTTTCTTGGTAAAGAGATAGAAATAAAGTACTGTCTTCGGCGGTCAGAGGCTGTGAGAAGCAGGGCCCTGGGCCGAATTCAGGTCTTGCCTGCCCTCTGAGGTTCGTGACTGTGGACTCTGCTCTGTGACGTTGCTCTCTTTCAGTGAGTTAAATATGAGGCCCCGTTTGCTCATGTCCGTTCATTTGCTCACTCCTCAGATGTTTTCTCAGTGCCTGCTTTGGACCAGGACTGGGGGGGGGACTTGGAGAAGTGAGATGAATCCTGCCTCATAGTACTCCCAGTTACTGGGAGTGGGGGTGGGGAGGGATGAGGGATGGGAGGACACATAAAGGTTGATCCCCTCCTGTTCCCTGTGGGCACCCCAAGTCTCTGCCCTGGGCCCACCTTGAGGTGGAACTCAGTACTTTGTTGTCCCCATCCCCCAAAGGGGTAAATCCATTGCTCCAAGCACTGGTGACCATGTGCATTTCAGAAATTGTCCCCAGTAGACTTTCAGATCCTCCTTGTTCCTTCTGCAGAGACTCAGCGCTTTGCTGGCTGGTCTCAGACCCCGGAGAGCCATCCATCGCCCCTGTGGTTTCTCCGAGCATCTGCCCGACAGAGGCATGTCTTTCCCTCTGAATCTGGCTGCCAAGAAAACCCGGATTGTGTTAATATCATCGTCTTCTCTAGTTATGGCAGCACAAGAGCAGGGCTCAGTACACGTCCATCTAAAGATGGAGGAGTCACCGAGGAGGAGGTGAGCGGCCCAGTATACTGGGAACCTTGGTTTTGTTGTCCAGTTTTCTGCTCTCCTTTTTCTTTTTTCTTTTAGGGAGAGAGAGAGAGAGAGAGAGAGAGAGAGCGCGCGTGAGCGAGCGCCTGCTTGCAAGAGTAGGGGAGAGGGACAGAGGAAGAGACTGAGACAGAATCAACTCGGGGCCCAAGGCCATGACCCTGGGATCATGACTTGAGCCAAAATCAAGAGTCAGACAGTCAAGTAACAGCCCCCTCGGGGGCCCCTCTACCCTCCTTTTCATACCTTCATTAGAACTGTTTGCATACACTTCTGTCTGCCCTTAGTGTAACAGGATGGCAGGTCAGAAGTTTCCTTGGTGCATCTACTCTACTGGTTGGTCTTTGTTTTCAGCCAAATCTTTTTGCGAATCTAATCTTACCTGGAAAGCCAGTATGCACACTGCATCACGATGGAGCCGGTTTCCTTGAGCTTGGAACCCTTCTCTGTTCTTGCTTTCCTCCCTTTCTCCTCTCGCCACCCCAGGCCGCACGTGACCTCTTCTCCCTCAGCCTCTGTGGAATGCACGCATCGGCCTCTGTTATTTGTCGGATGCTCGTAATTGGCAGCAGTTCAGTAATGGCAAGGCCATGGTTAGGACTGGCTCCAGGCACAGGGGGCTGCGGGGGGGGGGGGGGAGGGGGAGCTTCTCTCTTTCTTCTGCCTGCTTCCTTTGATGCTGGCTCCATCCTCGTCAGACTCGCCCCTGACTCCTGCAGCCCCGGCATCTTGGTATCCAGACTTCCAGGGTCAGGCAGGCCTCTGTTTCTCAGGGGCTCAAGTACAGGTATCGAGTCCCCCTGGTCTGCCCTGGGTCACAGATGTGGCTGTTGTGCCAAGTGGTTGGAGGGTCCACAGCTGATCAGGCGGGGGCCGGGCACCTCCCTGCTGGTCGATGTTGAGTTGGGGTCTGTGTCACGTGAGCCACAGTGCTGAAGTGGCAGGTACCTTTGACTGCCATGGACAGGGACGAGGGTTGAAAACTAGCCACTGAATATTCACCAGCTCCGCCACTGGGATCGGTGTGTGCCTGAAGCCCAGAGAAGGTGACAGAACTGCTCAGAGCCTGGTCCCAGGCTCCCCTGAATTTCAGCTCAGAGCTTCCTCCACTTGCCCCCACTCCCTGCTTGTCTTTTCAGGGCAGAGCACACAGTGTTTCCTTTCCTGATAAACAGAGTCCTTCAAAGCCATTCCCATAGCATTCGCTCCAAAGGACCATCTGTGATGTTGCTCTCGTGTCCCCTCTGATGCTGAGTGGGATGTGCCAACCTCTTCAAAATCCACATGTCAGAGCAGAGACACAATAAACTCAGGGAAGGATCTTTTCCTTCTACAGTGAAAACAAAGCACACTACTGGAGCGTGCACGTGTCTGTCGCTGCAGTCAGATGTGTACTCCGTGGGTGTTTGGAGGAATGAGTTGATTTCCTTTGGCTCGAGCAACTCATACCATTCTGCGTCTCCACTTCTGATGAACTGCTGGCTCTGGGGTGGACCCGCTTCCTGTGTGGCCTGTCACAAAACCTGGCAAAAGAGAGAACTCGTGAGAACTTTTCTGTAGACCTGTTACACGTCCATTAAAAAGCACATAAATAATAAAGCTTAGTGAATTTTCACCGGTGGATAGAATGCTTCCAGTGCCTCCGGGAGCCCCCTTCCTGCCAAAGAAAATAATTTAATTATAAAACCAAGTCCCACTTTGGCGCCTGCCAGATTTCCACTTGGTTTATGAGAATTTGCCTTCTTCATGCGGCTTGGAGTACAGGTCTGTCTGACCTCAGAGACTGGAAAACAGAAATCACACGGGAATTCTGGGAATCGGGGTTTTCTCGTACGTCTGTGCCGCGAATTGCAGATTCCTGTGTCAGAGGCCCATGCTCAGGTTTGTTGAGTGATTGGTGCCCACTCTGCCGTGCCGTCTTCAGTTCAGCTCCCAACCTGGCAGAAAAGAGAGAGAAGTTGATAGAACAATTGCACCATGTGGTAGCTTCTCTGGGAGGTCTCTGGGGCTGGAGAGCTTCGGGGAAGGCCCCTCAACCCCATCCCTGAGCTCTTGAGAAGGCAGTGTGTGTGAAGGGGACATGTAAGCCCCACTGTGTTGAGTTGGAGACTCCTTGACCCAGGACAACAGCACCATTTTCTGAGCCCTTACTGTTTTCAAGGCTCCTCGATGGGATGTTTGCCTCCATCCCTTGGCAGCCCCCACACACGACTGGGCTGGCTCGTCTCGACGTGACATCACAAAGGAACAAGAGGCAGAGGGGAAAAGAGTGTAATTCAGTAGTTCTCCACTGGGGGCGGCCTTGCCCTCCCCCACACTGGGACATCTGGCAGCGTCTGGAGACATTCTGTCATGTGCCACGTGTCATGACGTGATGGCGCCATTGACATCTAGAGAGTAGAGGCCAGGGACGCTGCTAAACCTAGAAGGTGTATGACAGCCCCATGACAGAATCATCTCGCCCAACGGCATTGGTGCCAGGGTTGAGCGACTCAGGTATAATTCAGTGGCAGGGACTAGAGTCTCCTGATAGAACGCCTTGTGACCAGAGAAAACCACACCAGGAGTGTGGCCAGGCTCCTTGAGAGTGCTGACTCCATTGGTGCCTCTCTCTAAACGCACACGGATGGATGGCACCCTCTCGCCCCATTTCTTGCCTGTTTTTCCCTCGCCCTGTTGGGAGCCATCTTGGGCACACAGGTAGAGCCACTTCCCTGCGTGAGAAGGCAGTTTCGGCAAGCCTTCTGCCAATCAAATGGTGCCCTATCTTACCTCCTTCTAAATAACCTTTCAGACTTGGATTTCTCGAATTGCCCTTTTTGGCCTCAAAGGATGTAATGCTCTTTTGCTTTATGACATTCAAATAAAAGGGAACCTAGAATGTGATGCGTTGATGGATAACGTCTGAAGAGACTTTGTAAATGTACTCATTCATTCACAAAGGACAAGCATTGAGAATTCTGTCCTTGCCAGATGGGTGGCACCTCCCCCATTTGGAAGAATAGGCAGAATGACTCCAGGCCTGTTTATAGATAATTAACATAGGCCTAGGTAACACCCTGTTTTCTCCCCCTGCCTTAAATTTATATGCTAGTTAACTTGAAAACAACATGCGAGACTGAGGAAATTGCCACTTTGCTGATAAAAACACATCGTTGTTAAAGATCTCAAACTATGCTTACTGATGGAATGTCACTCACTCACTGATGTAATGTCACTTTCTACCTTTAAATAAAAATACTGGCATCAGTAGGGCGAAGAAGCGAGCCTGCCTGGTTCCAGAAACCACGCAGTTCTCTGAGTCGTTCATTGCGCCAACACCGTTCATCCTTCAGGGACTCTTGGACTTGCCGGAGCTGGACTCTGACATCTTCCCTCCTAGTTTTCTTTTTACAGTGAAAATCTTTGGGCTAGATTTTTCTCATACTTGGCTCATTCATGTCTGCCCCTTATGATTTTACCATGCCTGTGACTTCTTTACTGAACAGCTTCAGTATAGGCAACTCACGCTGTTATTTGTAAACACTACTCAAGTCTCATCTTGAGCAATGCTGTTTAAGAAATCATGAGTTGCATGAACACCATAGCATTCGTTTAGACCTACTTATAGTGTAAATATAAATCCAAATATTTAAGTTGTGCTTTACTTGGGAAAGTTTTCTATTAAAATAGAAAGAGTTGGCAGGTGGCAATGTGTTTCACAGACCATGTTGCGTGCCTGTGGTGGACCTCACTCCGTACTCTGGGAAATACTGGGCCGACTTTCACCTTTTCCCTCCCTCTCCCTCCCCTTCCCTAGGAACAGCCATTTGCAGCTACTTGGGGGAGGAGGAGCTGGCAGCTTGCAGGCAGTTCCAGAAATTTCCAAAGGCAAGCCATTGGGGCAAAGGGTCTGTGAAATTCATATGTTGATTTTTTTGGGGGGGGGGGGCCTTGTTACATTTCATTGTCACAACTAAATGCTACCAGGTAAGTGGGTGGAACCCCCTTTTACACATGAGCAAAGGAACATCAGAGGTCAGAAGATGGGCCTTAGAGATTCACACCAGGCTTGTGTAATCACCCCCACGTTGTCTGACCTAGGCGTGGTGTGATCACCCTCATGTTGTCTGATTGCCCCAAAGCTGCTTTTCCCTTGCTGCCACTATAGTCCAGACTTGGGTATCCATGCACGTTTTTTTTTTTTTTTTTTTTTTTTTTAATTCAATCTTGGAGGAGGTGCAGGGGCAGAGAGAGAGAGAGAATCCCAAACAGGCTCCACATTGTCAGCACAGAGCCCAATGTGGGGCTCAGACTCCCGAACCATGAGATCATGACCCGAGCTGAAACTTAAGAGTCGGACGTGTAACTGACTGAGCCACCCAGGTGCCCCTGAGTGCTGGTTTTTATCTGCACCTCTCTACCCTGCCTTCACACCGCTGCAGGAAAGGGGCTCAGCGAGTTCAAGCTGTAACCTGCAGGGCTGGTGGGCACTTCCCACAGGGCACGGCTGCTCTGTGCTTTCACCTACCATGTGGGCCCTGCGGGCTGGTTAGGTGCAGAGGGGGAGACCTCCGTGGCCTGTTCTAGAGATGGCTGGTCAGAGAAGCCAGGAATGTAGCCGAGACTGCCACCTACCGCAGGCACGGCCCCAGCCTGCGGGCTTGTGGAGATGCCTCCAGTTTCTGGCTCCAGCCACCGCTGGTTTCTTCCATGTGTTTCTCATTCATCTCCCTCCCGACTCCTGCCTCCTCAACGGCATCCCTGGCTGGGGGAGGAGCCCCTCTGTCCCCTTTCTTCCTGTTAGGTGTCACTGTGCCTGTCGTGTCCCTGATACCCTCGCAGTCTGGCAGGGCAGGGCCACATCTGCCTGCCTGCCACGGTGGACCCCTCCCCTGGGAGGTGCTCACGCAAAGTAAGCCCCCTCCCCCATTCGCTGAATGAATGGCAGGGGTGAGTCCAGAACCTGGGTTCTGTGTTTGGGCTTTCAGGAAGCAGCGTGACCCTGGCCATGCTCTTTTCTAAGGCTCCTTTTCCTCCTCTGAACGGGTGAGAATTGGCAGGTCATTTATGTTACAGCAAGGTTTCTTGACCTCAGCACTGCCGACCTTTGGGGCCAGGTCATTCTGGGTCGTGGGGGCCTGTCCTGGGTATTGTAAGGTGTTCAGTAGTATCTCTGGCTGCCACTTATTAGATGCCATTACCACCCCCACCCTAGACGTGACCCACCAAAACATCTGCGTACATTGTCGAGTGATCTCTGAGGTCAAGGTGGCCCCAGGTTGGAGGTTCAGTGAGATGATACGTGAAGTCCCAAGGACACTATCTGGCATGTGATTAAACACTCTCTAAACAGTAGTGGTGGTGGTTGTTGTTAATGACTTGTTTATCCAGAGTGGTCCAGCTCCGGGCGCCCATATTTTTCCCGAGTGAATGAATCTGAGTCATAGGACCCCACTTGGGTCTCAGTGAGCTTCAGGGACACAGCCCCCCCCTCGGTGAAGACCAACTTTTCATGAATTATGCTTCTCCCAGCTTAGAGGGGAGGTAGAGTCTGTGCCCAGTCCTCCTTGATGACAAGCTAGTTAGTGATCAGTGTGGAACGCGCACAGCTGGGGCAGTGTGGCACTGTGGTTGTGGCACTGTGGTTGGGGCACGGGCTGTGGAGCCTGACGGTGCCTGGGAGGCCCAGCACTGCCTCTCTCCTACTCAGTAGCCTGGGTCAAGACAATGAACTGCCTCCACCATCCAGCTTCCTTCTCTATAGGCTATGGGGGTAGTAGTGCCTACCTCTTCGGCTCTAGGTGAGAATTGAACAAGTTAATATATCAGGATGCTTAATGCAGTGTCTGGCACATATTAACACCCTATAGTATCTTTTATTATTGTTATTGATTTGACTTCCAGATAGGGGCTTTTAAAATTTTATTTATTTTTAATGTTTATTTTTTAGAGAGAGGGAGACAGAGCATGAGCAGGGGAGAAGCAGAGAGAGAGGGAGACACAGAATCCGGAGCAGGCTTCAGGCTCTGAGCGGTCAGCCCAGGGCACTACCTGGGGCTCGAACCCAGAACTATGAGATCCTGACCTGAGTTGAAGTCGGACGCTTAACCAACTGAGCCACCCAGGCTCCCCTCCAGATAGGTGTTCTTAGGTGAGAAAGGTTGGGTTCTCCTTTCATTCTGCATTGTGGCATCTGGTGCTCTGTCTCTCGATGGATGTTGGTTCTTGGCCCACCATTAAGCACTGGTGCTTGCTTGACACCATGACAGGAAATGGTGACAGGAAAGAGACTTCAGCTCTTGGGGTGCTGGTTTTTGTTATTCAGAAATGAGCAGTGCCTGTAGGTGGTTCTCAGCATGGTGTGCCTTGTAATTGACTGCGGATTCTGAAGATTTCAGATGCCTGGTGTTACCTCTGATCTTCTAGCTCGTAAGTTTCAGAGATCGGGCTGTTTCTGTGAGGCTCGATGTTTGGTACTGATACCCACCAATTCTGAGGATCACTGGCACGTTATCTTCTCTTTGGTTACACTTGAATCTGTATTTGAGTGTATTCGTGAAGTCACTTACTCATTTAACACATATTCTTTATTGACCAGTTTTATATGCTGGGCGCTGCTTTTTGGTGGGAGAGATTGAGGAGAATTAAATGAATTAACTAAACAAGAAAATATAAGATAGCAACAAGGTCTGTGATAAAATAATACTTCATGTGAATACCTGGGATCTTCTTAAGAAAGAGTAGTCAGGGAAGGCATCTCTGAGAATCGAGCTGGAGCCTGAATAATGTGCCAGTTGTGGGAAGGTATGGGGTGAAGAGACTGGAGGTCCAGAAAACAGCAGGTGCAAAGGCCCTGGGGGCAGGAATCAGTCCAGTGAGTTGGAGTCCATTGGGGGCCTTTAGTAGGGCAGAGGGGTGTCGGGGATTTACCAGAGGAGATCAGATCATGAAGGCTGTGTAGGACCAGGTCAGGAAGTGAAATTTTATTTCAAGCCGGTGAAGAATTTTAGCAGGAGGGTGATATGATGTGATTTAGACTTTTAAAGGGTGGTACTAGCTGCTGAGGGGAGAAAGGATTTTGGTGGAGGTGAGGGTGGGTGCAGGTTTTCAGGCAAGGAGGCTCCAGAATGTTGTAGCCCCCGGCCCTATAGGAAGACAGCAGACCTAAGCTCAAAAGTCCAACTTAAGTAAGGACAACACCCAACGATTTCTAGAGACCCATGGTGTCAAGCTCTGCGGCGACCCTGCCCTGAATCACGACAGAGCTTTTATACCCCCAAATTAGGCAGTTTTAAACCTGACTCCTGCTGCTTAAAAGGTCCCAGTGGGTTCCCACATGAAGATGTGGGAAAGTGGCCCCGGCAGCCTAACGTTCAAGGTTGTTCATCCCCAATAAGGGATGTGCTTCCCAGGGCTCCCCACAGGCTTTGGAAAAGGAGAGCAAATACAGTGATTAATTGGTTCTTGGCTTTTATGACATTTCTATGGAAACTCTTTTATGAGATCCTGGGCTTGAGAGTTGTAGGAAAATGCATTCGTCTCTCCATGACAGCACTTGCCTTTGATGTCATGGCTCATGGCTCAGCCATCTAGGCTGTTTCCATGAGCGGGGCCGGGGCATTGGCATTGGACTTGGGGATGTGGGCTGGGCAGCTTGAGTTTGGACCTCTGCTTCTGTACCTGCTGGCAGATGTCTCATCTGCAAAATAAGGGTGATCGTAGTATCTGTCTCATGGAGCCGTGGCAAGGGTCAGGGAAGCAAATGCCTGTACAGCACCTAGCACGCTTCGTGGCTTGGGGCCAGCAGTCTATGCAGACGAATACTTTGGGATTCCATTATGCTCATGCAAAAGTCCTCTGTGCCCTTGCTTTGTGAAAGGTGGTCCTTAGACCAGCAGTTCCATCCCCCGGGGGCTTGTCAGAGTCAGAAATGCGGAATCTTAGGCTCCACCCCAGACCTGCTGATTTGAGTTTTGCACTTGAACAAGATCCCGGGTGATTCTTGTGGGCACTGACACCTGGACGTGCTACCGTGGGCTAAACTGTATACAGTGAGGAGAGCTGAGTCAGGTTCGAACCTAGAAACCTGTTGCCAGCCTTGTGTTGGTGCAATAAGGCATCAGCACTGGGACACAGAGTACACTGAGACCCTAACTAGCTGGGCATGGTCGGACAGCCGTGTAACCCCCGGGCCTGTTTCTTCACCTGTAAAATGACTGTGCACTTTAGAAGTTTGTTGAGAGGATAAGCAAAGTAAGGGGAAAGCTGATTTCAGGGAGTGAAAAGTTATTTTTATCTCATTGACACACAAAAAGGGCATCGTAATTTTTATAGCTGTTAATACAGTTTTCGAAAAACCTGATTCCTCGTTTTCCACATTTACTGGCCGAGTGGCAATGGACAAGACCTATTATTTGGTGTCTCGATGAAAATAATGGAGAGTGACAGCAGCCCAGGAATGACAGCCTGGTAGTTTTGGAAGCTAAATGGGAAGATTTTGTAGTCTGGCTAAAAGGCGTTGCCCTGCAGGAGATGAGCACTGTGGTCAATGGCAGTGTTTGTGCCATTTACAAGATGCTCAGGATTGCGGTGGAAGGCGCGATGGTGGCCAGGTGCGGAAGTCACCGGGGCGCTTCCCGGTGGCGCGTTTTAATGTGTCACACGTTTAGCAGCCACAGAAGCCTTTTATTATTTCCAAATATCATAAAGCAAGAGACCAGTGATATTGCTTACATTAGCAGGATGTCTTCAAGTACAGAAAACACCATGGTATATTCCAGCATGAGAAAATACACAAGTGTACACCAAAGACACAGCATATTATAAGAATCCATTGGCGGGGGCAGTGTGAGGACAGCCAGAAAGTACAGCCTGAAGCCGTCTAGGGCAGGAGAGGGTCTGATAGGTGTGTCTAGCATGCAGTGATGCACGGCCTGTAGAGATGGTGCCGGCCAGCACAGCTCGCCTTCTGCTCATGGGAATGAATTGCGGCACTGGTAGCGGGGTCACCCCAACTTTAACTCCATGTCGAATGAAAGGAGCAGTGAACGAAGCAGTTTCTCTTTCATAGGATAGCATGCAGGAAGCCATGTGAGAGAGACACGGCTACTAGGAGCCAAAGCAAAGATTCCAAGAAAGCCCCATGCATTTCCACAGTTTCTGAAACTCTCCGAAACTACAGTGAAGCCATTTCTTGAAATCCATACCCCGCCCATCCCTGATTCCCTCTCTTGCTTTAATGATGGAAAAGGAATAATAGGAAAAAGGTTTTTTTGTTTGTTTCGGATAGGGAAAATTATACCTTACAATAGCAAGGTATCAGAATACTTTGTACACAGATATGTGTTGATTTTGCGAAAGCACTGTATCGGCCTTTCATTAGAATTTTGAAAGCTGCCTTCTATTCAGTGCATAAGAACCCCACAGCAACAGCATCAGACAAAAGAGAAGTGGGGTACATCCCCATGCTAGTTTTCGTAGGCAGGGGCGCTGGTACGGGGGTCAAGAGGAGGGACACACATAGCATCACTTCTTTCACACACAGCTTAGTGGTTGTAGGAGATTTTTTTACTGTAAACAGAGTAATAGAATAAACGCTCAGTCTTATTAAATACCGGCGAGGCCATCGAACAGCTGACGGCCAGGACTGAGGCAGGTTTGCTTGGGAGGCATTGGAACCCCTCTTACATGAGAGTCCTTCCATCCGGCGTGACTGGCGGCAGGGAGACACGGGGAGGAAGCAGGCGAGGAGGTGGACATTCCAGACCCCAGGTGCACAGAGACGAACGCGGGCGGCACCCTCCCCGAGTGTTGCCAGGGCCTCTTCAGGAAATCGGACTTACCCACGTAGGGATCCTTTCAGAACGTCTGTGACATACCACATCCCTCTTCAAAAGGCTTTGCAAGCGTGAAAACAAAAAGATATGGGCGATCGCGGTTGTGGGCAGGTTTCACGTCTTCCGAGTGTCTCTTCTTTTTTCCTCAACACCTTGGCCTTGGAGGGCCGACGGCCGCTGAACCCACGTGCGCTTCCGGGGCCCTGGCGTGCTAGCCCAGGCTCATGCCGTTGCAGCCGCAGAGGATCTCCTTGAAGGTGGTGCGCAGCTCCAGGCTCCGGAAGGCGTAGATGAGGGGGTCGATGACCGAGTTGCACATGATGAGGACCAGGTAGGTGTTGAAGTGGGCAGCGTAGCAGACGCAGTAGGGGTTGGTGGGGCAGGTGATGATGAGGATGAGGTGGAGGAAGAAGGGGGCCCAGCAGAAGACGAACACCCCCAGCAGGATGGTGATGGTCACGGCCCCCTTCAGGCACGAGTGCGGCTGCGGGGCCGCGCCGTCGGCGGGCGGCAGCGCCGCGATGCGCTGGACGTGCAGCCGGGCGAAGAGGAGCATGTGCACGTAGAGGGTGCCCATGAGGAGCAGCATGGCGAAGAACATGGTGACGAGGCACACGATGACCGTCTTGCTCTCGGAGTAGACGATGAACACCACGCCGCAGACGCCGCAGCACGCCCAGATGGCCGCGATCCAAGCAAGCGCCTTCCGTGCCGTCATGATGCTGTGGTAGCGGAGCGCGTAGAAGATGGTGACGTACCTGTCCACCGCGATGGCCAGGAGGTTGCAGATGGAGGCCACCAGGGAGATGCAGATCATGGAGTCGAAGACGTTGTCCATGTGCTGGATGAACCGGTCCTCGAAAGTCAGGTAGTTGCCGTTGACGACGGCGATCATGACGGTCTCCAGGGCGTTGGATGCGCTTACTAGTATGTCGGCCGCCGCCAGGCTGCAGAGGAAGAAGTACATGGGCGAGTGCAGGTTGCCGTTCTTGGCCACAGCCAGAATGACCAGGGCGTTTTCCAGCAGGCTGACGATGCCCAGCGCCAGGAAGACCTCGGGCTTGATGAAGACCTGCTCGCAGAACCCGCCGCCGCTCTGGTTGCCGAAGGAAGGGGCCGCGGGCAACTCTGAGCTGTTAGGCAGTGTCGGCTGAGCGGACGGCAGGCAGCACGAAGCGTTCATTGCTGGCAGACGGGCTGACCCGAGCTGGGGCTCCAGCAACGTCCAGAGGTGGCGGCGGCTGCTGCTGCTGCTGCTGCTGCTGCTTACAGGAAAGGAAAAAAAAATCTTCCTCCAGATGTTCGTTGTGGATGACTGTCCAGTCCAGACTGAGGTCCTGCTCTCCCCTAAAATAAAAGGATGAAGAGCAGGAGAGAGAGTCAGCCCGGAGACAGGAGAACTTCCCTCTGCTCTTCCAGGACAAGCAGTTTGATGGACACTCTTCTCTGTTGCCTTCCTTCTCTCTCCCTCGTCCCTCTTGCCCACCTGGGAATGGAAAGCCCTGCCACTGGTGGCTACAGTTTCGGCTGTTTTAATGGCAGGCCCAGGGATGTGGGACCTGTTGCTAGAAGGGAGGGGTGAACACTCGGTCTTCACACACTGGCTGCAGGCAGATAGCTCCTGCTTCAGCTTCAGCGCAGGGAGCCGACCACTGAGCATTGGACGCCTCTCTTGACTGACAGCAGGTAGCTGCTCGGGCAGCGAGATTAAGAAGCAGGCTGGTGCCCTCTGCAGGCCAGACTGCTCATCTGGGGGCTGGCTCGGTGAGCACTTCTTGTCATGGAAACTGCCACAGGCGTCCATTCATCCAATTTGTTCATTCATTTTCTTTTTTAACAGCCGTCATGGAGCACCTAGTCCGTGTCAGCTCTCTGCTGGGTGCTGGGGCTGTAGTGGTGAGTGAGACCGACACGCCGTCCCAGTTGCTCCCAGACTTGGGGGGTGTCTGAGGCGGGAGACAAATGTGTGATGATGCCGGCCAGGGGGCTGGGGGGAGCGTGGGGGTGGGGTTCCTAACCTGGATGATCTGAGAAAGTTCTGGGGGAAGGGGCATCTCAGCCTTGACTTTGCGGAAGAAGAGAATGGTATCCAGGTGTGGTGGGGGCTGGGGTCGAAGGAGGTGGGAAAGGGTCCCAGGAAGAGGGAGTCACGTGCCCCAAACCTAGAGGCAAAGAGCAGCAGCTCTCCACCCTGGCCGTGGGGGTCATCATAAAATGTGGGTGCCAGGACCCACCTGACCTCCTGAGTCAGGATCACCAGGGCTAGGACCTGCACAGATGTGTGTTCAGTTTCGACAGGTGAGCTGGGGCACAGCCAGGGTCGAGATCTACTGAAAAGGAAGGTTGCTGTGTGTGTGTGTTTAAGTTGAAGTACAGTTGACACACAATGTTATATTAGTTGCAGGTGTACAACATAGTGACCCAATAATCCTATATGTTATGTAGTGCTCAGGCCGACGTCTGTAGTTAGTACAGTATCACCAGCCATATTCCCTGTGCTGTATTTTTCATCCCTGTCATTTACTTATTTTATAAGGAAGCTTGGTGTTTTTGAGGAACTGAAAGTAGTTTGGCCAGTGTGTGGAGCTGGGAGACACGATTTGAGAAATGAGGCTGCAAACGTTTATATTTCTTTTATTATTACTATTTATTTATTCTGAGAGAGAGAGAGAGCGAAGTGGACAGAGAAAGAGAGAGAATCCCAAGCAGGCTCTGTGCTGTCAGTGCAGAGCCTGATGTGGGTCTTGAACTCAGGAACTGTGAGATCATGACCTGAGTTGAAACCAAGAGTCAGACGCTTAACTGACTGAACCACCCAGGTGCCCCTGAAGGTTTTTATTTTTAATAAGGATGAGAAGTGCCTGGATCCAGAGGGACGGTGTCCACCCTATGTGGGAGTTTGGACTGTCTCCTGAAGGCAGTGAGAGCTATGGAAGGAAGGGCTTTAGGCAGTGGGGGGTGAGGGGGTCCGTGCTGTAGAAAGACTCTCGGTTGCGGGGCAGAGAGTGGACTGGAGGGGGGGAGCAGGGAACCAGGGAGGGGCTGGGGCCACAGGGGTCGGGATGAGATGATGGTACCCTGGAATGAGGAGGCGGTGGCAGCTGGGGCCATGGGAGGAAGGGGTGGAGACGTTCAGAAGCGCTTCGAGGATTTGAGAGTGGCTGGCCGTGGACCTGCGGAGAGGCATCGGGCAGGGGTTACCTCTCCTTCCTAAGTAGCAGGGAGGATGGAGATGCCTTTTGAGCTGGGAAGTGTGGATGGTGATATTTAGCAGCAGACTTCAGTGCCTGCTTCGTGTCACTTTTGGTGCTGCACGCGAGGATCCTGTAAACTCTGGAAGCACAGGGTCCTTTTGCTCCTACGCATGCGTGCGCGCACACACACGCACCCACACACATTCCAGATGGATTTAATGATCATCTAAGTATCGTCTAACTTTGGGTGTATATAAGATAGAAGTATGTATAAGGAAACAGAAGCACATGTTAAATATTTATAAAACTGTGAAATGGAGAGATTTTCTCAATAAGATGGGCAATCCAAAATTTAGAGTATGGAAAAAAAACACCAGAAGCAAAGCGAAAAGACAGGAAGAAAACATTCGCCATAGGCAACAAATGGTTGCTGCCTCTCACGGGAGAAGAATACTTTCGGATCAGTAAGAAAAGGACGAATTACCTCTTAGAATATTGGGCAGAAGATATGAACAGAAATCCACTGAAGAGGAAATACAAATGGATAATGAATGTGGGAAAGTGTCCAGCCTTCTGGGGAGCTGGAGAAACGCAAATCAAAAACGAGACTCAGATACAGTTGTTCTGGTTAGATTAACAAGAACTCAAAAGATATCAAATTTGGGAGAGAACATTGGGAGAACAGTCACAGGTACTCCTAGGGTTTGTGAATAGTCTCATTTCTGGCAGTTTCTACTAAAATCAGCAATGCGCCTGGATAGGCTCTCAGCCTGCCTGTGGGGCAGGAGAAATACCACTTCTCTTTATTCTCAACAGAGCAACTTTTTTTTTTTTTTAAGTTTGTTTATTTGGAGAGAGAGCGAGTGAGCAGGGAGGGACAGAGAGAATCCCAAGCAGGCTCCATGCTGTCAGCACAGAGCTGTATGTGGGGCTCGATCTCATGAACAGTGAGCTCATGACCTGAGTTGAAATCAAGAGCTTAACCGACTGAGCCTCCCAGGCCCTCCGAGCATCTAAACTTCTGATGCGAAACCACTCATCTTCCAGATTGGGGGGAAAAGCACAATCTTTATTCTTTTTGGGGGCTTCTCCTCCCCCACCCCCCTCAGGACATGTCCTGGAGTGTACTCCTCCTGTCTTGTCTGTGACTTCAGGGACCTCGTGTTACCAGCGAAGCCAGTTTGCCCAGCAGGGATGGTCTCTCCTCTGCTCTGCTCGTGGCACGGGCTGAGCGTGAGAGAATGGACGGAGCCCGGCCCTTCAAACCTGCGTCGCCAGAGGCACCCCCTCTGCTAATGAGTGTTGATTTCGTGTTCCCTAAATGCTACCCCCCACTTTCCTGGAGGAGCTGCGCAGATGCCCTGTTACTTTTCAATCGAATCTTCTGTTAATGAATTGGCTCTATTAATACCAATTGCAAGACACCACGGTCTCCCTGGCATTTGTCTATGGTTGGAGCAGGTGGGGGTCCCTGTTTTGGATATCCTAATAAACCATAACAAGGAGGGTCTTATCCTAAGAGATAATCCATCTACCTGCTGTCTCTGTCCGAATGGCTCTTCCTACGAGTTCTTGTGCACGCATCATACCCTTTAAGACCTGGCTCATATGTGAACTTTTTTTTTTAATGGCTTTCCTTAAGTCTTCGGTACTTCATTCTCCCTTTAGCCACTACCTCGCCAGCCCCCAGACAGACAGAATTCAGCTTTTCCTCCTCGCTGTCCTGGAATGTAGAATGTTGTGGAACTGGGAGTCACATCCCAGGCCACTAAATGGGGACAGCGTTAGCCAGAGATCATGCTGGAAAGGATGATTAGGTTTTATCATTAACACTAATTACTTCTGGGGAGGAGAGGGCTCTCGTGCCTGCGTTCCCCATCCCCCAGCCTGCCTCTGCCTTCAGCCACCTCTTGCCGGGCAGGTCCTCGGGGGCTTGGTGTCCAGTCCCTCTGCCAGGTCCCTTGTCTGGGGCTCCCCCCACATGGTGTCTTAGGATCTCCCCCAATGCGGGGGAGCGGGTAACCCTCCCAGGCTAATCAAGTTCAGCTTGGAGGTGAGGGGCGGGGTGAACACCGTCTGGGGTGACACTCACTGAAAAAGAGCAGGAGCCGCTGAGTAAACTCTCCGGCCTCCTGTCCTCTGGCTGGGCACGCAGGTGTGCCCTGCTTGCTGCCTGTGTGACCCCTGGCACTGAGTCCGATGGCTTCATTCATCTCTTCTCCCTTATGCCTGTTTCCTGGCATCCTCTCCCAAATAAGTGACCTGCTCCCAAGTCTGTCACGGGTTCAGCTCCGAGGAGGAAGAGAGAGGACCCCCACTAAGGTGAACAGAACGCTTCCTGTGTGCTGCCTGTCTGTGCTCTTCTCTTGATGATTTACTCCAGGAAGTACACAAGGCAGGACCGTGGGTTGCTCAGCAGTACCCGTTCTCCCCTTCCTCCTCACTAATGGACTCTGCATTTACTGGGGACAGCAGCACGTCTAACTGACACATTCCTTTCCCAACCTCCCTTGCACGGGGCATGACCTGATTCTGGCCAGCGGATGTCGGGGAAGCCCAGGGGGTGACGCAGCTAAGCCAACTGGCAGACCCAACTGACACACACTCTTTCGCCCTTGACGGTTTTCCCTTTTTGCTGCCTGGAATGATGACATGAAGGCTGGAGCTCTGTCTCCTGTTTTGTAAGTGTGAGGACAAGGGCCAGATCCTTCGGCAGTACCCAAACCTGGAAGGGGCCTGAGTCCCCACTGACTTTACACAGAGGCAAAGCCCTGAACTACTTTCCTCCAGGTTTCCGGTGACGCGATAGAAAAGCAGCGTTTTCTTTAGTAAGCTCTAGTAACGTGAGGTGTTCTGTTCCAGCCAGCTGCATGGAGTCCCTGCAGCCTGACCGTACTCCATTTGCTGCCAGAAACATCTTAGGTGCTTCATAAGCGTTTGAAAGGATTCAGAAGCCCCACGTCCTTCTCTTTTTCCACTCTGGACAATCTTAATTGTGTGATACCCCGATAGACCCTACTTTGTATGTGCTGCTAGGAAGCAACTCCACCAGACTGTACTTTTATTAATAATCACTTTCCCGTTAGACCAAAAGCTGCTTGTCTCCTTTATCTTTATACGCCAGCACCTGGTGTAACTAACAGCCCCGCACCTCGTAGTAGACGCATGAGGCAGCTGACAGCTTTTAAAGAAAGCAAAACTATAATCTTAGCATCTGACTCAGTGATTCCTCTCAGACATCTACCCAAGAGAAATGAAAATTAACGGTCACACAAATTCTCGGATGTGAATGTTCCTAGCAACCTGATTCAAGATAGCTGAACAGTGGAAACAGCCTCATGTCCATCAGCCAGTGACTAGATAGACAAGCTGTGGCGTATCCACGCCATGGAACGTGATTCAGCAATAAAGGGAAATGAAATATTGGTACATGCACAGCACGAGTGACTCTCAAAGTGACTCTCTAAGTGGAAGTCGGACATGAAAGACTACATTTTGTTTGCACTTACAGAAAGTGTATGCAGAAGGCAAGTGTGTATAGACAGGAGGTAAATTAGTTGCCTAGGACCAGGGATGTCAGTGGAGACAAGCTGTCAGTGGGCACAGTCGGGGGGATGAAAATGTTTGGTTGAAGGTGTTGGTCGTACAGCTCAGTAAGTTTACCAGGAATCATTCGTTTGTATACTTAAAATGGGTGAATTTTACAGTGTATAGGTATACTTGAGTAGGTGATTAAACATATGATTGTGATAGGTGTTGCCATGTCTTAAGGGGACTGTGGTCGCGTGAAGACCAGCTAGTGGTGTGTCCCTTCCCAGAGGAGACCAGAACGATATCGTTTCTGAAAGTGTACGCGAGCACTTGGGATAGGTACATTGTGCGCACCCGTTTCTAGACTCCGGGCTCTTCCCTCCCCTGCTGGAGGCTCTGAGAACCGCCCGAAGTAGTCCAGGCTGGTAGTTCAAGGAGACTTTCTGAACTTCTTTTCAGTTGCATAGGCATCTTCCATTGCTTCCTTAACCCGGGCTGACATTTTATTCCTATAACCACCGGCTTCAACTTTATTTCCTTTGTTTCAAAAAAAATTCTTTTAACATGTATTCATTTTTGAGAGATGGAGAGAGACAGAGCATGAGTGGGGGAGGGGCAGAGAGAGAGAGGGAGACACAGAATCCGAAGCAGGCTCCAGGCTCCAAGCTGTCAGCACAGAGCCCGATGCAGGGCTCGAACCTATAGACCGTGAGATCATGACCTGAGCCGGATTCGGATGCTTAACTGACTGAGCCCCCAGGCGCCCCTTTATTTCCTTTCCCTGAAGCCTCTCCCACAGTTTTTATTCTGTCCATCGTTCTCACTGCCCGTCCAAATGAAAGCTTCCATTTTTCTTTATTTTCTTTTTCTGTTCCAGGCAGGCAGAGACTTTAAATGTATTTTAAAATTTTATCCCTTTATCTGGGACGCCTGGGTGGCTCAGTTGGTTAAGAGGCCGACTTCAGTTCAGGTCATGATCTCACGGTCTGTGAGTTCGAGCCCCGCGTCGGGCTCTGTGCTGATGGCTCAGAGCCTGGAGCCTGCTTCAGATTCTGCATCTGCCTCTCTCTCTCTGCCCTTCCCCTGCTCACACTCTGTCTCTATGTCTCTCAAAAATAAATAAATGTTAAAAAAAATTTTATCCCTTTATCTTTTTGAGGAAGACACCATCTTGAAATTACTGGAAAAAGAGGGCAGAGCGTGCCATGGTCTTTGATGACCTCTCGGTTAATTCTGACCATCCTAAGTGAATACTGACAGAGCAAACCAATTATTTTATTTTAATTTTTAAAATTTTTATTTTAAAATGTTTTCCTAAAATTTTTTTAAATGTTGGTTTATTTTTGAGAGAGAGAGAGAGAACGCGAGTGGGGGGATGCAGAGAAAAAGGGAGACACAGAATCCGATCCAGGCTCTGAGCTGTCAGCACAGAGCCCGACATGGGGCTTGAACCCACAATCCGTGAGATCCTGACCTGAGTTGAAGTCAGACGCTTAACCAACTAAGCCACCCAAGCGCCCCAACCATTTTAAAAAATATTTATTTTAGAGAGAGAGAGTGAGAGTGAGTGGGGAAGGGGCAGACAGAGAGAGGTGGACCGACAGAGCTTTGTGCTGACAGCAGACAGCCTGACACAGGGTTCGAACTCACAAACTTGAGATCATGACCTGAGCCAGAGTGTGATGCTTAACCTACTGAGCCACCCAGGCACCCTGAGCAAACCATTTTTGAAGTTCAAGTCTCTTAATGGATTTGTTTTTTCCCCTACATCATTGCATGGCTTAATTGGGCCCTTAAAATACTGCTATCTTGGGAAAAGGTGGGATGAGAACTGCATCTGCAGATAGTACGAACTTCTCATAAAAGACCTTAGCCCTTCTCTGGTCTCGAGAGAGCGGTGAACACCTGCTTTTTCCACTCTTAACTCTTAAGCCACGCACCCCAGTTTTTGCTTTGGTCGCTCCATGGAAACCGGTTTTGCAAAGGGCACCTGTGACTTCCCTGTCATTGAGGAAGGGGGTGCATCTTCATCTATAACCCGTGTCCGGTTGACTTAGCAGCATTCGGCACCATGGACCACTCTTCTTCCTCCATGCCTTCTCTTCCCCCAGCTTCCGTCTCACCGTGCTCCCCGGGTTCCCTCCTGTTCCCATGGCTGCTGCTTCTCAAGCCCCTCCTCCCCTGCACCAGGAGCATCGAGGCTCCCCGCTGCTGACCCCAAGTCTGCCTTCTCTTCTCACTGTTTTTCTGCCTGTGTAGTCTCATCCTGTTCCCCACTCCAGTGTCCTGGTGTATGCCAGCGCCCCCCAGATGTATACCTGTAGCTCAGCCTTCTTGGACTTAAGACCATCTCTCTGCTCTCTCCTCACGGGTGACTCACGCGTGCATGCCCAGTACCGAATTCGGGTTCTGCTCCCTCGGATCTGGTCACCCTTCAGCGTTTCTTCTCAGTGAATGGCCTCCCTTTCCGGTCAGCCGTGCACACCCAACAGCCCCTTCTCCTCCTCCTGGCATTTTTGCCTCTGTCTTCTTCCTTTTCTCCTTCCCTGTGGTGGGGGTGGGTCTGGCAAGAGCTCCGACATATGCCCCCTGCCTGACCTCATAAAGAGGCTCCGAGCAGTATGGTGGCTGCGGGCCACATGCAGCAGCTTAAATGAATTAACGTGAAACAAAGTTTAAAATTCTCATCTACAGCTCTCTGTGCCTTGTTGCTGGCGGCACCTGTATCAGCAGAGATGTAGAACGCCTCCGTCATCCAAAAAGTTCTTCCGCCCTCCTGGCCGCAGCGGTGGGTCGGGCGCCCATTCAGGAGCCACAGCCGGGGTGACCAAGGCCCTGTCCCGGTGGTTCCTGTGGAGTAAGAGACTGGAGAAGGGCCTGTCCGAGGATGGAGCCAGGGCAGAGGAAAGAAAAGATTCAAGCGTCCTCCGGGCGTTTGACCACGCCGTGTCTGGAGCTCATTATATTCCTTCACTTTCCAGTCACGCGTCAGCCATGTCACCCTGATCTTTGTATCTTGACCGAGAGGGTTTGAGTTGCCCATCAGACGTTTGCACTTGATTAATAAATTAATGTCCCGATGGTAACAACGACGCGCTGAATGCGCAAGTAGGGTCTTTAATCATCATCTGGAGTGCGCGATCGGCGCACCAGGGGGAGAAGAGGGCCCTTCTTATGCCCATGGAATCAAGATGATCCTGGTCTGCTGGAACTCGTCATTAAGGTGGGGGGAGAAGGGGAGTGTGCGCCGAGAGACAGAAAAGAACAAGGGAAGAGATCGTTGTAATTCAGATTTGTCATAAGCATTGCGTTCGGGGAGAGCAGTTGAAGCTCCTTTCGCTCTGTTTCCTTTTGTCGATGATGAAAGAGCAACTGGCCTCTTGATCAGTGAGTGCAAAGTATCTGTGGTGCTGGCAGCTTCTAATTGCATTTTAATTCTTAGAGCTTTCGTTATCATTTGCTGTAAAGAGGTCTCTTTCTCTCTCCCTCTCTTTCTCTCTCATTAATGCGTGCCCTTTTTGTGATTGACATTCTCCAGAGGAGGCTGAATTCGTGGGCCTGACTTCCCATCTAGGCACACTGCGCATAGAAGGAAATAAAAATAATCTGTTAAACAGACACCCACCAGATCCAAGATTAGGCCAGCGTCAGGGTGTGGTGGGCCAGGCAGGGATGAAGTGGGTTGCAGATGGACCCAGTATTTGGTTGAAGTTTGAGGGCACTGCTCAGGAAGTTAATGAGCCGTGGTCTCCACGAGTGGGCCGTGCCTCGGTGGTCAGCCAAGGGTCCCACAGTCCTCCTAGGTGATGTAGAAGCCGTCGGAAGCAAGAATGCAGAGAGGTCCAGGCCAGCACTTACTGTATGAGTGTGGGTGGACTGGAAGTAAAAGCAACAATTTGCACTTACGGAGGGCTTGTGTGTGAGACTCTGTGTCACACTCTGTATAGGTGAGAATGAAAATTGCTGCCTTACGGATGGAGACACGAGATGCAGAGACATCCTGCAATTAGGGAGAGGCACACGAACAGAGAGTGATAGACCCCGTCTGGCTGCAGAGCTGAGGGGCTCAATCCCAACGTTATGATGCTTCTCTGGGTATTGAAAATAGCTACTTGGAACCCAGCTGTGGGACTGGAATCTTGGGGGGAACTCTCAGTTCCTGGGAGATATGGCGAGGGCCAGATAGGACCCCAGGCCCACACGGAGCAGGGCTTGAGGTGGTCATAGCAATGAGGACATACAAACTAGGCTCAGAGTTATTCTACAGTGAAGGGGCTTGGTGAGTGAAGAAGTTTAAAAGACTATCTTCGAATTATTTATTTTATTATCATTTTTAATGCTTATTTATTTTTGAGAGAGAGAGTGCAAGGAGAGGGGCACAGAGAGATGGAGACACAGAATCCGAAGCAGGCTCCAGGCTCCGAGCTGTCAGCAAGAGCCTGACATGGGGCTTGAACTCACGAACTGCAAGATCATGACCTGAGCCAAAGTCAGACAGTTAACTGACTGAGCCCCCAGGCGCCCCTATCCTCCAAGTATTTAAAAGTGCTGTAAAAAGTGCACACTTGGCCTGAATCCTTACCCACTACAACCAGCCATTGTCCGACACTGTTGATTGTTTCTTCATTTAATAACAGAGATCCCAAGAGTAGTGTGAATCAGGTGCATGGCTGGCCAGTCAGGGCCTGCGCTTCCCAGCGTGCCTTGTGGCTGTATGGCCACAGGATCGTGGACGTGAGCCGAGGTGTGAGCACGGCTTCCGTGTTGTGCTGTCTGAAGGGATGAGACCTTCTCCCGAGCTTCCTCCTGGCCGCGATAAAGCTGGGGTGGAGGAACCAGAGACTACTCCTGACCCAGGAGTGGAAATTGTTACAGATGTGTGCTCTTTCACAGACTCACAGTGTGGCATCTATGTGCCTGGTACCATGATAGGTGCCGGGAATATAAAGATGAACGAGACACGGTTCCTGCCTTTGTGGAATTGGGAGTCTGGCTGGAAAGCCTGAGATGACGTGGAAGCGTGGTGACAGAGATCTAGAGAAAGCGTTAGGGGAGCACTAGGGAGGGTTACTTAGCCACGCATGGCTGGGTTAGAGGCGATATCTGAACCATAAGGCCCGTGGAATTGCACATACCGTATGTGGCCGGTAGCAGCATAGCCTGCACGTGGCTGGCACAAGAGGGTCAGACAGTAAAATCGTAGTTGGCTGTACTTGTGGAGGAGGATTTACATGATAAACTAGAAAGTATCATGAAGTAATGACTGGTTCACTCTGGGGGGTCCCTTTCGAAGAGGATGAGTCCACTTCTAATCTCGCCAAAAGCAACAAAGGCCGTGTGGCTCCTTCTATCACTAATTGTGCAGAGATGTCCTTCCAGGGTTCTCATAGGCTCTTGGGGTGGGGAAGAACTTCTGGCGATGAATCTAAAGTGGTCGAAGTACAAAAAAAGGGATTTACTTTCTCATGTAACGGAAATTTCAGGGGGTTTATGGATTCAGGCATGGCTGGATTTAAGGCTCAGTGAATTTAACCAGGACCCAGGGTGCATTAGTGCGGGCTGCCTTGACAAAATACCAGAGCTTGGATGGATTAAATGATGGGAATTTATTTTGTCAGAGTTCTGGTGGCTGGAAAGTTCAAGATGAAGGTCAGGCAGAGTGTCTTTTCTAGTGAGAGCTCTCTTCCTGGCTTACAGGTGTGACTTCTTGCTCTGTCCTCACGTGATGGAGAGCGAGCGAGCGAGCAAGAAAGCTCTCTGGTGTCTTTTCTCACGAGGACACCAATCCCATCTAAGACCTCATCTAAACCTAATTATCTCCCACCCTCAAGACCTCATCTAAACCTAATTATCTCTCAAAGGCCTCACCTCCAAATACCATCTCACTGGGGTTAGGGCTTCAGTAGAAGATTTTTGGGGGAGCACGGTTTAATCCATTGGACAGAGTTGCTTCATAGCTTGGCCCTTGCCTCCTTCATGTTGGCCTCAATTTTAGGTTCCATGTTGGGGTAAAGACAACTGCCGGCAGCTCTAGATCCGCCCACTGTGAACTCAGGGCCAAGAGAAAGGCGTGAGGGCTTCGCTCTTAATTGACGCAAGACGTGCAGACCTCATCTTCTTGCATCTGTTTGGACTGGGAACACGTCCCTCAGCCATTTATCAGGGACAGGGGAAAGCAGTGTCTGGATTGGCCAGGGCTGACTCCTGGGCTCCGTTCTGGGGCTGCGGGGAAGTTAGCTAGACCTGAATCCCATGCACCAGAGAGTGAAGGGAGGTTCCCCCCAGGAAAGTGTAGGGGGAAGGGACAGGGAGAGAGTAGGATTGGGGCATGGAAGAAGCTGAATGGAGACAGACCAGCCTCCGCCCACCCTGGGGAGCTCTGGAGCTTACGTGGTCTGTCAGAGAGATCCTTATTGGGCTGAAACCGTTGGGCCTTTGTACCCACTACGTCAATCATTGGTGTGGGCTGGGCCGGAAGAGGGTGCTCTTGGGCACGACAGCGGTCTGCAACTGAGGCAGGGAACTGAATAGCTAGAGGCTTCTAGCTGACACCGCAAAGGGGCTTAAAGAGGGACCCGGCTGGTGCAGCACCCTATTTACCTCAAAAGAATGGGCGAATATCTGCCAACAGAGAGATGTGGACGGGCCACTATCAACTGGGAGTATTCTCGCCCAGGAACTGAGTTTTACAGCATGACCAATGTTGCAGGAGAGCCGGAGGGGATATTTTTGTTCCTGACATCCCTCACGGAGCAACACATAATGTCTGCTTACATGGGGTACTGATGCAGCACCTCCTGTGACGAAGATCCGGGTTAGGTCTGTCCTTGGCTGGATGCTCATGTTGTTATGGTACACGGTTAGGACAAGCAGAGGTGGATTACTCACTGCCCACGTATGAGACAGCAGGGGCGGCTCTGGGGAAGGAACAAGACAGCTCATCTATGAGTTGGGCACGTTTTATGATGATGTAAATTGAATCGAGGAGTTTCTGATATCTTCGTAAACACTCTCATCGCGGCCAGCCACTTTGCTATGTAACTGAACATTAAAAATCATACTTAGGTATTTTATTTTGGGGTGGGTTTAGACTTACAGCAAAATGGCAGAGACGGTGCAGAGAGTTCCCATATGTCCCTGGTCCTACGTCCCCCATTGTGAACATCTCACATCATGGCGGTACCTTTGTTAAAGGTTGGGAAATCCGCTTTGGTCCACTGTTACTCACTGAATTCCACGTTTTGTTTTGATCTCACCGGCTTCCCATTAGTGTCCTCTTCCTGGTCCAGGATCCCATGTGAGAAACCATGTTGCATTAAGTCATCATGTCTGCTTGGTCTCTTCCGGTCTGTGACAGTTTCGGTCTTCCCTGGCTTTTCATGACTTTGATGGTTTTAAGACACATATGGCCAGATTTTGTGTGTCAGGTGTCTTAATTTGGGTTTGTCTGATTTTTTTTTTTTGTAATGGTTAGGCTCGGGTTGTGGGTTTCCGGAAAGAATATCACAGAGGTGAGGTACCTTCTCATCACATTATATCAGGGGCACATGACACCTACCTGGCATCCCTGGGATGCTAGCCTTGATCACTTGCTAAAAAGGATCTTATGTAATTGAGTTTTGATTACTCAAGTTTGGCTTGAGGGGTCTTACCATTTTTATATGAATTTCTCCTGGGGTCTTAAATCCCTACTTCTACTCATGGAAGGGATGTGGGTTGTGATACAAGAGTATTAATTAGCTCTAATACTGATGGGAGGGCAGTTCCTACTTCTTGTCTGATGGCGTTCCTTCTGTTCTTTCCCATATACTGTTTCCTGCCCATTCTCTACCAGATCCAACACTGCCAAGTGCCCAAACGCCTATTCTGCCATGAATAGTACCAGTATCTGGGAATATTCCAGTGTGCCAGGCACTTGGCTTTTTTCCTTCCTTCCTTAGCTCCTTCCCTCCTTCCTTTTCATTTTTCTGCAGGTTTTCATTTTCATGTTTACATACAAGTCTATAAATAAATTTGTCTAAATGGCATGAAGAACATTAGCTCTGTTTTTTCAACTCAGTTTGCAAATACTGTAATTTTTTAATGAGTACTCATTTTTGAGAGAGAGACAGAGCATGAGCAGGGGAGGGGCAGAGAGAGAGAGAGGGAGACACAGAATCTACAGCAGGCTCCAGGCTCTGAGCTGTCAGCACAGAGCCTGACATGGGTCTCGAACTCACAAACGGCGAGATCATTACCTGAGCCGAAGTTGAATGATTCACCAACTGAGTCACTCAGGCACCCCCCAAATATTTTAATACTGTGGATTGAATAAACTTTTATTTCCCAACTAATTTTAAGATTTATTTTTACTCATGATTAGGTTCCTAATATTTTATAGATCCGTAAATCTCTTTTTAAAATTGAGCTACACACACCACAAAATTCATAGTTTTGAAGTAAACAGGTTAGTGATTTTTAGGACATTCATAAGGTTGTGCAATCATCACCATTACCTAATTCTAGAACATTCTGCCACCCAAAACGGAAGCCTCAGCCCCTGGCGACTGCTAATCTACTTTCTGTCTCTGTGTGACAGTAAAAAAAAATATGCCCCTTGAGGCTGTGTTTAACTTCTGGATCACGAAGCCCTCCATTTTCTCACTTTGTCTTTTTTCAGATTCAAAAACAAACAAAAAGCCAGCAGCTATAAATTTTCCCGTTTAAAATTCCTCATGAAAATTATAAGAACATTCAAAACCACAAGACTACACGTTTCTTCTTCTTAATCTCTTGAATCTCAAGGAGACTCTGCGAATGGAGAGTGCGTTGTTTTATGCGCACTTCAGTGCAAAGAACAGGTCAAGGCACTTTTTATGTCTTTTTTCAAAAGAACATCTTTTCTTTGTACTCTGCTCAATCTTCTCTTGGAAACTTGAAGTAAAAACCAATTTTCTTCTCCCAGTCCATTTTCTTCTTACGGCTGATCCACAGATCGTAGCAAATTAATGACAGAAGGCAGGGGTTTCTTGTGTGTAAAAGAATGATCTGTGTTGTTCTGGGTTCTGCTCGATGCCACCAAGTCTGGCTGAAGGATCAGATATGATGTGTAAAAAACCCTCTGTGGTGTCCACACATACTCTCTGTATATTTCCTGGCTTAAAAAAAAAAATCTTAGCACTTTATAGTTGTTTCCTTCATTAATCACAGATGAAGTGCTTTTAACTTTCCTCAGCTTCCCTTGTTCCCTTTGCTTGGTCAACACTTGAGTCTTCTGTTCTGAACGTTGTGCTTCCGGGGCCGTTACCTTGGTGAAGTTACGGCCAGAGGGTTCACACCATTGAGTCATTGAGTCGTCTCACAGGGTGGAGTGGTGCAGAGCAGGGCTTTCCACCCTGAGATCGGAGTCTGGATCACCCGGGAATCTGGTCCAAACGCAGATTCTGGTTCAGTAGGTCCGGGAGATGACGATGCTGCCGATTCACAGACGACTTTGAACAGCAAGGAGAGAGATCTAGGCATTTTTAGACTTTGGGGGGCAGTGCTGTGAGGAGCAGGCCTAATGTGGAATGCTCTCTGATGACGAGCACTCTGCGCCCAAACGGGAGAGTTCATATCAGTGCTACACTGGGGCTGCTGCTGATTTGGGCCTAATATCCTGACCTTCTAGGGAGTCAGTGAGCTACTTAACGTCCTTAGTAAATTCCTTTCTATTTCAATTGGACAGGGTGGGTTTTGTTAATTTATGTTCAAGGATCTGGCCCATTTTTGCATTCCAATTTGGGGTCACGAAGTTTTGGCCATCTGGAGATGTGGTTGGTGAGAAATCCCAAGGTTTCATTGACTTGGAAAAAGACTGCTGGGATCGACTAGCAATGCCTGCTCTTGGAAACTTGAAGTAAAAACCAATTTCCTTCTTGGACGAGGGAATAGGACCACATGCGTCATGCTTCTGGCATCCCTGTGTCATGGCGTGCATTCGTTTCCTAGGGGGCGTAGCAGATTGTGACCAGTGTGGCTCGAAACCACAGAAGCCTGTTCTCTCACACTTCTGGAGGTCGGAAACCCAAAATGGCAGGGCCATGTTCTTCCTGGAGTCTGTAGGACAGACTCTGTTTCCCTGGATATTTTGACTTGAGGCCCAACTGCTTCTCTTGACTCATGGACCCTTCCTCTAGTCTCAAAGCCGGCAGTTAGACTCCACATCTCTCTCTGACTCTGACCTGTTTCTGTTGCATCTCCTTTTCTAACTCTGGCCCTCCTGCCTCCCTCACATAAGGACCTTATGGGGACATTGGGTCCATCAAGGTAATCTCTCCATCTTAAGACCCATAACTTTAATCATATCTGCAAAGTCCCTTTGGGTAACATATTCACAGGGCCTAGGGATTAGGAGTTCCGGACATCTTTGGAGGCCACTATCCTGTGGATCGCATGTCTGTCGGTCAGGGTCTCAGACCATCCAGTGAGCATTCTTAGCACACCAGTAGGTGCTCAGTTCTTTGGCGACTGACTCCTGCTAACTCAAGATTAATATATTTGTTTATAATGATGAGACCCCTTTTTCAGAGACCAGGGTACTTGAGTGTTGTATATGGAGGGTTCCCTCTTCTGAAATTCCTGGGAAGGAATTATCCAGAGGTTTCTTGATGAGTTAGGAATCAGAAAAGAGGAAGCAGGATGGTTGAGGGGCCACTGGATTCCCTGAAAACTTAATAAAATCTTTATCCTTAGAGCAGATCTTCCCCCTAGAGCCTGGGAAACTCATTCCCTTTAGATAGAAAAGAAACTGAGGTGCCTAGGTGGCTCTGTCCATTAAGCTTCCGACTTCAGCTCAAGTCATGATCTCACCGTTAGGGGGTTCGAGCTCCGTGTCGGGCTCCGTGCTGACGGCTCAGAGCCTGGAGCCTGCTTCAGATTCTGTGTCTCCCTCTCTCTCTGCCCTTCCCCTGCTCATACTCAGTCTCTCTCTCTCAAAAATATATATATATATATAAAAGAAACTGGTAAACCAGCCCACCACCTGTTTCTGTAAGTAAAGTTTTACTGGGACAAAGCTTAGACCTGTTTGTTTATGTATGGTCATGGCTGCCCTTGTACTAGAATGGTAAAGTTCAGTGGTTATGACATGAACAGCCTGCAAAGCCTAAACTATTTACTCTTTGGGCCCTTATGGAAAATGTTTGCCAGCTCCTGACACCTTACTACACACCTCTGTCCCTCCAAAAAGTGATTCTCAAGCTTCAGCATGTGTTAAAATTGCCTGGGAGGCTTATTAAGACACAAATCCCAGAATGGGGTCCAAGAATTTGCTTTTCTATCAAGTTCCCAGAGGATCCTGATGATGTTATCTGAGGACCACACTCTGGGAGCTGCGCCACCAGGTTGCAAGCTCTGCAAAGGCAGGGACTCTGCCTGATAGGTCCTTGGTATATGCAGTTACAACATTGTGGGCACCCGATGCATGTAGTAGTACAGCTGAATAAGTAGCTGGTCCTGTTGTCTTTCTCTTAGAGCCAGGTCAGTGCCAATACACTAAAAACACCTTTCTATGTGTGTGGTGAGCAAAAGAATGCCCCCTCCTAAAAGATGTCTGTGTCCCAATCCCCGAACCTGTGACTATGTTCCTTTCTGTGGCAGAAGGGACTTCTCAGAGTTGATTAGAACAGTGGACTGTGGGATGGGGATGTTGTCCCCGATTCTCCAGGTGAGCCTCACAAGGGGTCCTTAGAGAAGGACAACCTGTCTCCTCTGCGGTGAAAAGGATGCCCCAGGGGAGAAGGTGGGCATGGAGACTTGGCCCACGAGCATGCTTCTTGGCGTGGACACCCTTCCGCTCTGCATCCCGATTTACGGGCGCCCTCCTCCCCTTCCCCAAAAGCAGCTGGGACTGCTACGTGCTTGTGAGCTTGGAGCCCAGTTAGGACAGTCCTCGACAGCCTTTCCCTCCCCGTTTAGGGAAACAGAAGTTAGACTACCATTGGCAGACGCGGAGAGGAGAGGGAGCTGCTGTTCTTGTGTGACATGTGCTCGAGAGTGGCGCGTGTCGCCTCTGTTGGCGCAGGCACTCTGGGTTGGAGAGCAGCGTCCCGCGCCTGCATACCCCTTCTCCTCATTGTGCAGAAGGCTGGTCGGTACTCCCGGCAGATGCCTGCTTTCAGCCAGAGGCTGAGATCGGATGAAAAATCGGCCCAGTGCGGTGGCTTTGTGCAGTGCCAGGTGCCAGGTTCTTGTCCCAGAGTCTCTGCAGGGGCACCATCCGGGGGCCGCACCCCCCCCCCCCTTCCTCCCCACCCAGTGCCAGGCCAGAATCCAGCTCCCTGGAGGAGGGAAAGGCTCCGGAGGTGCAGGTGGCCTGCCCTCAGGCTCAAGGGGTTCAGCTCCTGGGAAGACACTCCCAGACCAGGAAGTGCTCGTTGGAAAGCGCTTCTCCCTCATTTTAAGGAGAATCCTTACTGAAAATGCTGTCCAGCTTCGAATGACTTCCACCCGAGGGTGTACTATCGTTTCCCTTTCTCAGCTGCTCCCCGATTCTGCAGGGCCGGGGAGGGGACATGTCTCCAGGATGTTCCTGTTCTATCCCCTTCTCTAGAACTGGGCTTCCCCATGGAGTCCTGTTCCCCAGGATGGGGACAGACAGGCAGGCAGGAAAGGTGCCTGTGTGGGGCAGTGAGCCAGGGAGAGGTGCTGGGGCAGAGGGGTGGCCTACACTCCCCCAGCTGGACTGGCAGCCACCCTGGAGCAGGCAGGCCCTGCAGACATGCCCTTGCTTGGGGCGACGGGCCCAGGTCACGCTTTAGCATTGGTGGTCGTCCACCGCACAATTCTTCCACCCCTTGAGTAGATGTAGGCGAGAGGTCTCTGTCAGTGGAAGGCAAGCAGGTCTCAGAGAAGGGCGTGGCTGGTGGCCACTGCACTCTCTGCAGCTGGGGAGGGAGTCTCAGTCCTGGAGTGGGACTGGGTGGCACACAGGCATCCACCACAGCCCCTGGTCCGTAGCATCTGGATGATGCAAACGCATGATTGTCTCCATCCATTTCCCTCAGACAAGGCTGCTCCGGCCAAGCTGCTCTCGGAGTGGTCAAGTTCTAAAGCCAAATGGGAAGAGAGAATTATGAGGAGCCACCCTCTCAAACCCCCATGAGAGGCTCATGCCAGGAGAAGCCATGGGAACAGAAACCAACCAAAGGGACAGTAAATTCGTGTTTTTCATCTCCTGGGTACTCAGGCTTATCCTTGCGGAACGGTGCACAGGCTAGGGTCTCCCTGTTTAGATCCTCTCCCTCTCTCTGTGGAAAAATACAGAACATGTGGAATCAAGCTTGCCCATATTAAATGTGTGTGTTCCTCACACCTGTTGGAATGGCTAAAATTAACCACCCAAGAAACAGCAGATGCTGGCGAGGATGTGGAAGAAGGGGAACCCTCGTGCACTGTTGGTGGGAATGCAAACTGGTGCAGCCGCTCTGGAGAACAGTGTGGAGGTTCCTCAAAAAACTAAAAATAGAAGTACCCTATGATCCAGCAACTGCATTGTTAGGTATTTACCTAAAGGATACAAAAATAAAATAATAAAGATTCAAAGGGGTACACGCACCCCATGTTTTTATAGCAGGATTATCAGCAACAGCTAAACTATGGAGAGAACCCAAATGTCCATGAACATGGATGAAGAAGATGCGGTGTATATACATAATGGAATAATAATCAGCCATGAAAAATGATGGAAATCTTGCCATTTGCAATGATGTGGGTGGAGTTAGAATGTATTATGCCAGATGAGATAGTTGGAGAAAGAAAGCTACCGTATGATTTCACATATGTGGAATTTAAGAAACAAAACAGAAGAACCCATGGGAAGCGGCGGGAAAAGATGAGGGTGAAACAAACCATAAGAGACTCGTAATGACAGAACAAACTGAGGGTTGAGGGAAGGAGGTGAGTGGGAGATGGGCTAAATTGGGGATGGGCGTTAAGGAGGGTGCTTGTGATGAGCACGGGCTGTTGTATGTAAGTGATGAATCCCTGAATTCTACTCCTGAAACCAATATTCCACTGTATGTTAACTAAAATTTAAATTAAAAAAATGTACTATGTGAGTCCAACACAGCATTGGTATCTCTGCCATCAGCCTGCCCAGGGCACCCTTTTGTTGAGAATATTAATCCTTGTGTGGTCTGCCCTTGAGGAGCCAAGAAGTGGTATCTGTGGGCGGAGAGGATGGACACGTAATAAACAGAATAGAGCACGACAGATGCTGTGAGGATGTAACAGTCAAGACCAGGTTGGAGGAGTTAGTTCTGGCCATTCGACATGACTTCACAATGTTCCTCTGTTGCTTTGGCTCGCTTTCCTCTGGGGAAGGATTTTGTACATGGTGGGCCCAGCTGTGGGAGTTCTGTCTTACCGAGTGAGATACAAAATCATAGCTGCTGGCACCTTCAGAGTCCAATGAGGTCGACCATGAAGATTTTCTCGTTTCGCTGAATTCATAATTTAAGGGAACATTGGCTGACAAAAATAGATATGGACATCATGTGAAGTGGAAGGGGACAGAAGGACGTTAAGTGCTCCAAGGACGGTTGGGTTGACTGTTTTGCACTGGAACCTCTCTCCCTGATGCAGAAGGAGAAAATAGCTCTGTATATATGATCCGAACCATGGTAACCTGAGTGTTTTCTTTGCTAGAAATGGCTTTTTCCTCCCCCTCTGAAAGCCAAGGCTTTTAAAAACATTTCTTTCAAAGAAAAAACAAGAGTGGGCTTCTTGGTTGGCGATTAATAGTCTAGGTTTGCCTCAAACATGCTCCTACGTTTCTGAGGGTGGCGACTCCACCACGTGGCAGCCACAGTGAAGTGGGCTGGACTCGACACCCAGGCAGGCACGCTCCGTGTGAGTGTACGGCTGACTGAGAACAGTGTGTGGTTGAGTGTGGGTGCCGCTGGCTGCTCTGTCCCTCCGGGGTCGCCGTGGGCAGCATCTACAGAACATTGGCCCCCAGCCCTTTCCTTCTCTGGTGCTTCTGCACTCCTCCACACTCAGGAGCTTTTGTTTCCTTTTGGGGACCAGCCGTGTGTTTTCGCTTGGTAACGTGTCCCAGGTTGAGGGAGACGTAACACCCAGTGCTGCTCATTTGCTCACGTTCACGAAGGGAGAAAGTACATTTCAGGGAAGGTTGCCAGAAGTCAGACCTCAGTGATAAGACCCATACTTTGGCCCTGTATCAAATTGCAAACTATTGACTTCATGCATACTGAAATATCATCTAACTAAATCTTTGCCTCTGTTCATTTACTTGATCATTCATTCATTCATTGGGTCCTTCATTTGGTCACTAATTGATTCTTTGGTGTCTGCCATGAATTGAGTTGGGTCCTTCCAACATTCACATATTGAAGCTCTAGATGCGGTGCGACTGTGTTCGGAGATAGAGGTTGGAGGAGGTCATTGGGTGTAATGAAGTCATCAGGGTGGGTCCCTAATCCAGTAGGCCTACAGCCTCAGAAGAAGAGGAAAGTCAGTCTCCCCCCCCCCCACCCCCACTCTGAGGCGTGGTCATCAGCAAGCCAGGAAGAGGGCTGTGACAGCGCCTGACCGTGCTGGCTCCCTGATTTTGGACTTCCAGCCTTGAGTTGTGAGAAAATAAATTTCTTCTGTTTAAGTCACCCAGGCTGTGGCATTTTGTTATGGTGGCCTGAGCTCACTAATCCTTTTATTTCCTTAAAAACATTTGCTCAGTGTGTGTCAGGCACCACAAGGAAGACTACACATGAAATGACAGTCATGTCACTGGGACAGTCCCTGTTGGTCGCCTACCTATAGTCAAGAGGGATTCTTGTTCCTGGCAGCAGAACCTAGACTGTGTTAATGGCAGCATGCCCCGTCCCACGATATAGATTGCAATTGGTCTATGCTTGGCATGGCACTCCTCTTTCTTCATTAATGGTTGAGGTATAGGCATGTGACTTGATTCTAGTCCATGAATAATAGAAGTTGTGTAGGGGCTACTGGTAATTATTTCCCTTCCAGAAAAGAGAAAAGCACATAAGAAAAGCTTTTTACCCCTTCTGACTGACTTTCTGCTTGAGATGCATTTTGGTGAAGATACACTCTTTGGCGCTAGGGCAGCCATTTTGCAATCTTGAGGTGGAGGGGGTGGGGGAGAGAGAGAGAGACAGAGACACAGGTTGATCCATTGTCATTGAACCACTGAACCTACAGATGTTTGTCAGGTAACATAATTGCTTTTTTGTTTAAGTCACCATGAGTAGGCTATTTTGTTGTTTGTTGCCCAAAGCATCCTTATTGGTACAGTCCTTGCCCTCAAGGGGCTTATAGTCTGGTGAGGTATATAGACTCTTAGGTCCTGACAGCATAACATCACAAGTATGTTAACAGAGGCATATCCAGAATGGTATGTGAACACATTGTATCATAAAACCAAAGGGTTCTTTCTACCCATTAGCCTCCTTTGAGAAGTGGTATTCAAATGTATGTCTTTTTTCACTTCCAATGTCACTTCAAGATGACCCAAGCTTCTTTTTTTAAATAAAAAAAATTTTTAATGTTTGTTTACTTTTGAAAGCGAGAGAGAGTGCATGTGAGCATGGGAGGGGCAGAGAGAGAGGAAGACACAGAATCCGAAGCAGGCTCCAGGCTCTGAGCTGTCAGCACAGAGCCCAACACAGGGCTTGAGCTCACAAACGGTGAGATCATGACCTGAGTCTAAGTCGGACACTTAACCAACTGAGCTACCCAGGTGCCCTGTGACCAAGATAATTTAAACCCCAGTTTCATCATCTGAGAAATGAGGACAATGCTGGGATCTGGCTAAGTATGTGGTTATCTGTCAGACTTCCCTGGTGTCTGTGAATGCCCATCCCTTGTGAGGTAGCCTTTGGTAAGACCCTGTTGTCTGAGATGAATCTATAGATGAATTTAAGGAGGGCAGACATCTTCGTAATGATGAGACTTCCTGTTTTTTTCCTTTATGTGTCTTAATACAGTTAAACCTTTTTCTACCTATTTCTTACATTTATCTCTACACCCTACATCTTTTTTTTTTTTGTGGATGCTGCTGTGGTAAATAGGGTGTTTTCTCCCACTATCTACTCTAGGCGAGTTCCACTCTAGGTTGCCTGAGAACTCGGACAGTGTAGCCAAATTGTTAGGAACTAGAATCTCGAAAGGACCTAAGCCACAGACTCCAAACTAGATGTACTTGCTATACCCAACATCACGGAGCTCCTTTGTGTAAAGTGAAGTCCGAGTAGAAACCCCGACCCTTCCAGCAGGCTGCTTTACTTAGAGGCCAGGCAGGGAGAAGGAAAGAGCTGAGCTGGGCATGGACCCAGGCCTCACCTAAGAGCCTCAGACTCTTTCTCTGTAAGATGGGGCCAATCAGCTCTGCCTCTCAGGTTTGAGAGAAGAACGTTAAGCCCTGAACATGATGCATGGCACGTCGTTGATAGAAAATTAACGTCTACAAGTGCAGGTTCTGGGCTCATCATAGGGTTCAGATTCCTGCCACCAGACATTTCCTAGCTGTGTGTCCTTGGGCAAGTGACTTGGCCTTGCTGAGCCTCAGTTATTTAATCTATCAAGTGGAGATAATGATAGTATGGGGCCTCTGGTGGTCCAGTGCGTGCAGAGTGCCAGGGATGCATGCTCTGTGAGGCTGGAGACCTTCTGTGCCTTGGCCACTCCTGAGTCCCAAGGTCACTGAACGAGTGAATGAACAATGGGGTGAAAATACAAAGGTCTTTGAAGAAAACCCAGATCCATAGTTATCAGCTTTGAGTCTCTGTTTCAAAATTCTAAAAGAGGACCAAAGCCAGTGGTTCCCATATGGAGACTGTTTTGACCTCACAGGACATTTGTCAATGTCTGGAGACATTTTTAGTTGTCACAACTGGGGCCGCTGCTGACATTGAGCAGGTAGGGGCCAGGGGTGCTGCTGGACACACCCAAGCACACAGCGCAGCCCCCACCCCTCGACAGAGGATTATCCAGCTGCAGGAGGCGGTGGTGCTGAGGTTGAGAGACCTTGTAGAGGCCAGCATTGCGTCTGGTCCCGTAGGGTTTATCAGACAGATCACCTGGCGTTGGGCGAGGCAGTCTGACCCAGTAGTTCCCGGTGATAATAAGCAATTTCCCAAATGAGCTGGTGCCCACAGCTCCCCAAGGATGCTGTGGTTTCTGTTCTGTTCAGTTTGCTAATTTTCCAGATGTCCTGGTGGTCATTTATTGGCTCAACTTCTCCTTGGATCAAATACTCCTTAGACATGAGAGTCGCTGTAATTAAAACTCAAGGAGATTGAAACTTTCCCCTTTGAGAACAGAGCTCATGAGGTGAGTGATTCATGCTTTCCAGTGAGCCGTCGACACCTTGCGAATTTTCTGTTTTGCTGCGGCTGGCTTTGCTGCTCCCTTGTCTTCACCACGGCCTGGCTCCTTTATCTCCCAGTCTCCAGTGACTGCTAAATTAAGAGCAGCAGACAAGGCTCCTCAAAGCCTAGAGAATCCTTCTGGCCGCGGGGACTTCAAGAGGATGCGATGGTTGGAGGAGCCTGTGAATGACACCCTCACTACCTAGTCCTTACACCCGGGGCCCGGGGAGGGAGCAGAGTGTGAGAAACCACCTTTGCATTTTAAATGATACTCAGAATGCGGGGAATAAAGTAACGAGCACATTCTAATTCATAAAATGGATTCTCGGCGGTAGTCTAAGATCAAACCAACACGCTACGGCAGAGACTGCTCGTTGGCCTTCCCCGGTGTGTGCTCTCCACCATTTCATAACAGTAGCATTCCGCATGGCCACTTAGAGCAAGTACTGTTTCTCAGCCTTCCTCACAGCTAGATGCGTCCGCGTGGCTGAATGCCGTCCAGTAGGATGCGGATGGATGTTTTGTGGAGCGGTTTCCGGTAACACTTCCTAAAGAAGAGCTGGTGGATGCTTTCACCCCTCTGCCCTTTGTTCTTTCTTCCCTCCTGCTGCTTGAAGATAACTGTGATGGCTGGAGCTCCAGCCAACATCTTGGACCATGAGGTCTAGGGCTTCAGTCCAGGAGTAATAATCTGGAAAACACCTGGGTCCCTGAGGACTAACTGGTATGGAGCCTCCTTACCAGCCCTGGACTGGCTACACCTAGGCTTTTTCCTGAGAGTGAGAACATTTCCATCTTTTAAAAAGCCACCATCAGTCACCCTCAATAAAAAGTCATCCTCACAACTACCGAGATGAAGAGAATGCAGCTGCAGCTCTCATCTTGATTTCCGTACTTGAGTGTGTGCTTTCTTCCATGAAAACTCTTCTGACTTTATGAAGTTGGTTTCAGAGGTTCAGGAATGTTGTCCAAGGAAAGTCCCTTGGAAATGACAGAGGATGGGGAGATTTTAAGCTCTACATATAGCAGGTGCTCCAAACTTGTGTGACTTCCATGAATGACATAGAATGTTTCAGCTGGCATGACCCTGGAAGTCTGCTAGGCTCTGGCAAGGGTGTCAAGGGAAGGGTGGGAAGGGAAATAGAAATCCCGTGGCCTTAAGAACACAGTCAAGTGGGAGAGAAGCATTTGCAAAGAACCTTGATTGATACATATGATTGACATATAACATTGTATAAGTTTAAAATGTACAGCATAATGATCTTATACATGCATGAGATGCTCACCACAATACGTGTAGTGAACTCCCATCACATGTTTTTCCCCTGGTGACGAGAATTTAAAGATCTACCCTCTTTAGCAACTTTCAAATATATAATCCAATATTGTCAGCTGTAGTCGCCAACTGCACATCATACCCCCAGAACTTATCTTATAACTGGACATTTGTACCTTTCAACCACCTCCATCCATTTCCCCCAGCCCCCACTCCCTTCCTCTGGCGCTGTCTCTGTGTGTCCAAACCTCCTCCTCCTGGAAGGACTCCAGTCACATTGTGTTAGATCCTACCCCAACGGCCTCATTTTAACTTGATCCTTTCTTTTAAGGTCTTACCTCTAAATACAGCCACATTCTGTGGGGGGGAGGGGTGGGTAGGGCTTCAGCATAGGAATTTGGGGGGAACACAGTTCAGCCCATGACAGCACATTAGCCGCAATGTTAAGTGTGACCTTCTATTGTGTCAGGTTCCTCCAGAGTGTCCAAGGACTGGACTGGAGGCTCTGATCGCTGCAGAAATGACGCATCGGCTCATGTTTCCTTCCGGCAGCCCCACTCACCCGCCTCCACACCTTGAGTGAGAGAGCGAGGACCCCCTGGGAGGACGTGTTCGGAGAGGGCTGCGGTGCCTCCATCTCACCTCAGGTCAAGGGAGGCATTTGGGGAGAGGTTACCCAAGTCTCCACAGGTTCGAAGGTCACAAAGGACTGGAGTCTGCATCCTGCATGGAAAGTCGAAGAGCCAAGGCTGAGGGTGGTGGGGTGGGGGTGGGCTGACTTGAGCTTGGATGTGGGAAAGGTAGTGTTGTCTGTCTATCATCTGCTTGTCCCAGGGTTTCTCAGGCTCAGCACCGTGAACTTTTGTGACTGGCTGGTTCTGTGTGTGAGTGTGTGTGAGAGAGAGAGAGAGAGAGAAGGTCCTGTGTAGTGTACGATGTTTAGTGGCATCCTTGGCCTCGACCTACTTAATGCCAGCATCCCTCCTCCCCCTTGGGGCAACCCAAAGTGTCTCCAGACGTTGCCTAATGTCCCCTTGGGGCAGAAGCGCCATGGCTGAGAACTTCTGGAGTATTCCATGGAAGAGATCTACACTGCATGAACTTGAGATAGACTTTGGCCAAGAGGACCACTTGGGCTGTGGGTTGTGGGGGGGGGCACCTGGTGAGGTGGCTCTCCAAAGAGGGGGACTATGGAGTCCCTTAATGCCCAGGAGGAGAGCCGTGTGGTCGGTCGAAGGGCGCAGGGGGCACTACCCATGTGGAGGGCCATGCAGGGGATAGGCTCCTGCTGACAGGCGGGGGGCTTAGGGGAGTCTCCAGTTTGCGAGTGAGAGACCCCGCACCTGGAGTCCGCTCCCCGCAGGGGCACCCCAGCCGGAGTACACCGCGGAAATCCTAGGAGAGATCTCTGCCCTTGGGCAAGTGTTGGGGAGGCCAGCTGAGCAGACAGTGAGGAGCTGGGCCAAGCGATCTCCTTTTCCCCTGGCCGCAGGCTTCAAGCAGCCGGCAGGCCCCGCTGAGAGAGGAGGCATTTCCAGTGGCTTAAAGTATTATTTGGAATTTGAGCAGACTGGGTTTTTTATTATCGAAGAAGGACGGGAAGCACTCTGCTCACAGCTTCACTTGGGGGCGGAGACAGCTCAGTCAACAGAAGGGATTCAAGATGCAGAAGAGGGTACGTTTGCTTTCTTGCCTCTGTCATGTTGAGTTCAGCTCCTTTGGTAAACTGGGAAAGGAAAACTTGTGAAAGAATGAAAGATTCTGAAGTGGACCGAAGGGAGGGAGGGAGAGAGATCCGGGAGTTCTGTCTGGTGCACCTCCCTGGGTTATCTGTGCCTTTCATTGTCTTTGAGCTGTTTTATAGCTCTGTATGTTGTAGAGATTTGAGAGAAAGGCAAATGCCTTCTGTCCAGGGGAATACGGTTAATTACCACCCCAGGGATACAGGCTGTGTCTGCATCTCGCTGTAAGTTCATCCCAGCGTTCCTGGCCGTCTCTACGTGTGTGCGTTCTGTGTCCCTCCTCCGGAATAGCGGCATCACCTTCCTGGTTCCTCCATTAGTTAACGAGTTGCGGACACACATTCATTTTATGTTTGTATGAAAATCACGATTTTACTCTTCAAACAAATGGTACTTTACCGCCCGGCGGCACTTTCAGTGAACGTGTCTCCGCGCTTGTCGCCATGAGCTGGGATCTGAGATCCCTCAGTGCCTACGAGATAAGGCTCTCTGAAGTATGTGCTTCCTAAATGCCACCGTTCTTGAGAAGAAGGTGGCTTCGTGAGGGTCTTCCAGAGAGCCCCCACTTGAGTTACTCACCAGTGACTCGCACAAGGCACCATGACTGCCTCCGTCCCTGCCAATTTCTCCTTGAAATAGTGCTGTGCGTTTGCTCGCCCGCGTAGTCCGTCAACGGGATCCCCTCCTTCAGCTCTTCCCGGGGCAGAGTTCTGACACGCAGATGAGGGTGGGTCTCAGAAAGTTGAGACGGAGCCTCTCGGGTACTCTGCCTCTGCAGAAAAGCAGCAGGAAATAGGAAGAATCCACCTAAGGTCCTGTTCGATGTACTTGAGGTTGACCTCAGTGAGACACCAGCCCTAAATGTGTTTTGTGAAAGCCCAGGAACTCAGCAACACCGGCTTGCAGTTGGTAGTGGGGACTTGTGTTCTCAGTAATTCATGCTGAGAGCCCATTGAAACAACCACCTCAGTTTTATTGGAATTGCCTATAATTTGTACATTATGTTTAAAACGAGAGACATGACCCTGCTGGCAGATTTCGCCCTCTCTCAATTACCATGTAACCCCTCTCTCTCTTTTTTAATGTTTATTTTTGAGAGAGAGACAGAGACAGAATATAATCCCATTGATGGGATTGGCGCCAGGGAGGGGCAGAGAGGGAGGGAGACGCAGAATCCCAAATAGGCTCCAGGCTCTGAGCTGTCAGCACAGAGCCCTACGCAGGGCTTGAACTCACAAACCATGCGATCACGACCTGAGCCGAAGTCGGACACTTCACTGACTGAGCCACCCAGGCGCCCCTGCCCCCCCCTTTTTTTTTCCTTTAAAAGCCCAAGCACCCTAACAAGAAATAGGATTAAATGAATCAGTTCCAGTGCAGCGAGAAGACCCGAGATGACTCTTTAGAGCAGTCTGCAGCCCCAAGTAAGTGCGGGTGACCTGTGACCTCTGTCTGAAACCCGTCGCTCCGCCCTGCTCGGGGAGGTGCGCTTTGTCAGCTCTGGCTAGGCTCATTTTGCATCTGTGTTTCATCCACGTGAGTATATTCTATTAACACGTATTTAATTGTTTTCTCATTATCAATGGGATTATATTAATTGAGGAAGAACAATCCAGAAAGGTGTAAAGCAGGGACTAAAAATAAGATACAGTGCTACTACGCAGACTTTAATTATGACGTTTTCCTTTTAGTCTTGATTTTATGAAGAATAAGTTACGTATGACTAGAATTTATGCTTGCTCTGGTGAGTTTTCTCCTGCTTCTCCTTTATTACAGCAGATACAGGCCCCTGGTCTTCCCCAGCAGGGAGGAGCTCACGGAAGGGGCAGGGCAGCAGGCTGACATTGCCTACGCTCCTTCCTCTGCTGTCTTTATTTCCGCATCAGTGCTCATTGACAGAAACAAAGAAAAGCTTCTCTGGACCGGTGAGTCATTGTCCAGCCTCAGGTATTCTGGGACAGCCCCACCCTGGCAGTGGGCCGATCTGGGCAGACCTCCTAGGGTGATGCTTCCAGGCTGTAGTGTGCACAAGAATCACCTAGGGATCTGGTTGAGAGGGAGATTCTGATCCAGCTCCACCCCAGTGGTGTGCGCAGCTGGTCCAGACTGCCCTCAGAGCAGCGGGCTCTAGGGGGCAGTCCAAGGCCACTCCCGGGGATGCTGGCAGAAGGTTCTGCCAGACTCCTGACCTTTCCTGGTCCTCACGGAAAGACCAGAGCAGCAGATTGGGGAGAATCATGGGGCCTCTGTGACGTGCACTGGGGATAATCATTGTACACACACGAGCACAGACACTCGGGTCCTGGGTGAGATCCAGAGCCTTGACAAAAACCTGGGGTAGGGTGGGAGGAGGAAGATCTCAGCCTGACCAAGGCCAAATTTCTTAACAAATCTGCAGGATTGGGACGTAGAACTAAAACTGAGTTGATTTGTGAAAACTAAAGACGTGTGTGCTTTCTTACATGCGTGGATTTGAGGACTGAAGTTGATGCTGTGTTTATAGTGTACGTTTAAATAAAGGCTCAGTGTGTTGCGCGAACACGTTTAAATCCTGTTTTCCTTTGACTTATGATACCATGGACATTTTCTCCACTTGTGAAATATTCTCTGAAAATAACACCTTTAATAATTCTGGGACAGCAAAGACACGGTCCCTTGTGCTGACCACTGTGTGTTCAGTACTCAGCACAGTATCTGACGTAGGGTAGGAGCTCAAGAATTACTTGTCGATTCATGCAACGGGGGCCATACTTCGATGGATGATTGCTTTGCCGTTGGCCACTGAGACTGCTTTTGGTTCTATGAATAATACTGCGGTGGACATCCTTGATGGAACCCTTTACACACAGTCTTGATTATTTGGATATCTGTACAGGTGGATTTACTGGCCAATGAGTATGCACCATTAAAATAGGCTGGGGGCGCCTGGATGGCTCAGTCAGGTGACTCCAGTCATGATCCTGTGCTTTGTGGGTTCAGGCCTCGCATCGGCATCTGTGCGGACAGCTCGGAGCCTGGAGCCTGTTTCAGATTTTGTGTCTCCTCTCTCTGAACCCCCCCCCCCCACTTGTGCTCTCACTCTGTCCCTCAAAAATAAATAAATGTAAAAAAAATAGTCTGGATATTTACTGAAAACTTGCCCTTTGGGGAGACATCATACCGGTTTGCGTTTCCATCAGCAGTGCCTGGGAGTGATCATTTTATCCTGCTCTTGCCAGGGCTGGGATCACCATTTAGGAAAAGCAAAACCTTGCCAAGCCCAAAGGGTGTCTTATTTTTGTTTTAATGAACATGTTTGTTTTAATGAACATTGCTTTGATTGCTAGTGGAGCCGAGCGGTGGTTTTGAGTGTGCTCAGTGATCTCTGTATCCCTTCTTTAGTAAATGGGGCTGCTTGGGTGTTGTGTCCGTTCTTCTGTTGGCTGTACCTGCCTGTCTAATTGGCGGGTATGTTCATCTCCCATTTTCCCATGTGCTCATAGCTCTGCTCAGAAACACAGAACATAGATGGAGACTTAATATGAAGCAGGTGTTTCTTGAAGCCCACTCTGTGGGTTAGATCACTGAGATACAGCTCTTAGGTTCCCAGGAGGCTAGCTGAACATACCGTGTGAAAGAACAACTTGCGGGGCGGGGGGGAGGCGGCGGCGGCTGGCTGCAGCAGTGGTGGTGCTGAGAGAAATGGTTTTTATTTGTAGGTGGTGCCATCTAGTGGTTATAGAAGATAGTGCAGAAGCCGAAACTACTTTGGGGGTTAAAACGGCTCATTTACCTTTACCTTCTCTAGTCCAGGCCGTCCTGTTTCTGCCTCATTATTGGTACCTCCCCCCATCCTGACCCTCCCTCTTCATTCTTTCCCTCCTTATTGCATCCTTTGCATTGCAGGGTGGTTGTTTTAAAATCCTATCCATTCGCTCACTCATCGTTGTTCTTTACTTAGCCCCTTAACCTGGTTTATGAAATCTTCCACGATCCAGGTCGGCAAACTTTTCCTGTAAAGGGTCAGATGGTAAATATTTTGGAGTTTGGGTGCTGGGCACACCGTGTTGCGATTTCTCAGCTCTGCCTACCGGCTCTTCATTGTGCCCGGGGCCACCGACTTCCTCTCCTCAACCTTCCTGCTCTGTGCTGTCTGGCAGCTCTCCATCCCCTGTGCTTCCCACTCAGCTGTCAAAGACCCAGTGTCCTTATTCAGTTGTGAGCAGAGAGGGGACAACCACCTGGTTTGGGGTAAGAGCCAAAAAAATTATGCCATCTTCGGAGGCTTCTGGGGGCCTCCCATAAGCTGGCTTCCCTCAGACGGCAGGCCTCGCCCAGTGTTCCTCGGCGCGTTTACGTGCCGATCCACCCACACTTGTGGGGGCCGGGCCGAGACTGCAGATGGAGGCCCCCGGACGAGGTGTCTCAGTATTTAAAGTCCAGAAGTCAAACTAATAACTGCTAATTAAAACAGGCCCTGTCTTGTTGCTCGACATAGATACCTTCCCAGGGAGAACCGTGAACATGTAATGAAAGCACTATTCAATAATAAAAACCAAAATGCAGGTCTTATGTCAGCGAGTTGGCAAATTACTGAAGCTGGTGACATTTTATTATTACTGTGCTAGATTGGGTGTTCCCTCCCTGGACTGACAATGTTTGGGGACCGAGTACTAAAATCAAGAGACCTAATTCATCAATTGTATTTATTCCACAAAATGTATTTTCACCGCCTTTTCAGCCAAACTACTATGTTGTTGAGCTTAAGGTTTTCACGTAAATCTCATGTTTTATTGACAGGGAAGGCTTGCAGTGCTGTTCCGAGCACGCTCCCAGGTCCCCAAAGAGACTTCTGTCTCTAAATGGTCTCCAGTGGATGATGATGTGAGATCAATAAGATCGGTCCTTACTCTGTTTCGTGTCAGGCTCCATACTCTTTGGTAACAAAGGTGACATACTGGTTGTACCCAACACTTTGAGAATCATGGAAAGAAGTTTTACAAAGTACTTATATTTAAAAAATTTTTTTAAGTGTATTTATTTTGAGAGAGCAAGAGAGCAAGTGGGGGAGGGGTAGAGTGAGCGTGCACGATAATCCCAAGCAGGCTCCGAGCTGTCAGTGCAGAGCCCAACATGGGACTTGAACTCTCAGCTGTGAGCTCGATCATGACCTGAGCCAAAATCAAGAGTCAGATGCTTAACCGACTGAGCCACCCAGGCGCCTCTACAAAGTACTTTTAAACCAAAGTGCAGTAAACTTGAATATATTTCATAAAAATATAAATTAGGGGTGCCTGGGTGGCTCAGTCGGTTAAGTGTCTGACTTTGGCTCCAGTCAAAATCTCATGGTTTGTGGGTTTGAGCCCTGCATCAGGCTCTGTGCTGACAGCTTGGAGCCTGGAGCCTGCTTTGGAGTCTGTGTCTCCCTCTTTCTCTGCCCCTCCCCCATTCACACTCTGTTTTCTCTCTCTCTCTCTCTCTCTGTTAAGAATAAACATTAAGAAATTAAAAAAAGAAAGGTATAAATTAAAATAAGAAAAATTTAAGAATATATATACTAAAATTATTTTCCTTCCAAAATATTAGAAACATCTCAAAAGACAAAATAAAAAAATAAAAAATAAAAATTATGTAATTAAAGCTGACATTTGAAATTTGAAAATAGCTTTTTTTAATGTTTGTTTATTTATTTATTTAGAGAGAGAACACAAGCAGGGGTGGGGCAGAGAGAGAGGGAGACACAGAATCCGAAGCAGGCTCCAGGCTCCGAGCTGTCAGCACAGAGCCTAATGTGGGACTTGAACTCAGGAACCGTGAAATCATGACCTGAGCCGAAGTCGAATGCTTAATTGAGCTACCCAGGTGCCCTCAGAATTTAATAACATTTTAATTAAGCATTTTTATGTAAATCGTAAGTAAGTGTTTACGTAAGTTGATCTACTTGCAGTACTTGCATTAGGCCTCTGCCTGGCTGCCAGTACTAAGGACAGGAGTAGCTTCAGTGCGTCCTGTCGACACGTGCACGGGCACACACACCTAAGTTTGCTGTGAGACGGCTCAAAGTGCCAAGCATCCTTTAGCCACCCTGTGAGCTGTCGCGGCCACTTCCCGATTGATAAGTTTATGTGGAGTCCCCAAATGGATGCCAGGGGATGGGTAAGAAAACGATGCCGGACGCTCCCCCACGCCCGACCCCTGCAGTGGTGGTTCCTGACGCAGAAAGGTGCTGAGGAGGAGCGCCCTTTTCTCTTCCCTAAGCATTCCTTTGTTCACACAAAGCCTCGGTCTCCGAGGCTGCACAACTTCCAGACTTTCCAGGTGCTTGGATGCAGGTGCCTTTTGGATTAAGGGCCAGGGCAAGAGACACCAAGAAGCATTTCCCAGGGGCCAGAGGAGTGTCAGTCATGAGAGCCAGTGCTGGCGTTGTGAGTCCTAGGGACCCGTGTGGTGACGACTGTTTCTGTGACATGCGGGGTCTGAAGAACTGATCTGAGCACGAGATGGTTTATGCACGTGAAAGATTGCTTTTCTTTTTGGCTGTGGTGCAAGAGAAGAGTGACCTAGAACCTCCCTAAAGAGAGAAGAGGCAGGCATGTGACAGGAGGGATGGCCGTGAGCCCGGCGCCTGCCCGGCCTTGTCCTTGGGCTGGTTGATGGCCTAGACGCAGGGGGCACAGCCAGAAGCCGAGTGAGCTGTTTCCTCCCGATTTTTTGAGACCCGGGGCTTAGCGATGCTGCTTTGGGCTTCAGAGGACCAGAGGAAGCACGGCTGTGCTCTCCTCCTCCTCCTCGCGGGATTGGCAGTGTTGACAGAGCCCTGCAACAGATACCGGTCCTTTTGTGCGGTGACAGGGAGGAAGCATTTCACAAGGTCCGGTGGCTTTCCTTAAGTCGAAGTCTGTAGGGGGGACGTGGAGACCTTACAGCAGGGCCTTTAAGGACCCCCCAGGCCCAGGGTGGTTTTGGTGGCGTGTGTAGGGGAACCTGGAGGTTTTCTGTGGGCGGGCGGGGTGGCTTACCGGCGACACATGTATCCCTGACTCCCCTCTGACCGTCTCCCCAGACTGCAGAAGCGCGGGGCACTCAGATCACACTGAGCAGGCGGACCCTGCAGCAGGCGCCGTGTTAGCGTCACGAGGAGGAGAGATGTGTACGTACGTAGATGTGGAAGGAGATGCTCGTTCCTTTCCTGTTTGAGGCCCGGTGACGGGACTCGCGCTGAGAATCCGCGTCCCCCACCCTTCGTCCCCCGCCGTGGGCGATAGCCGAAAAACCCAAACAGGTTCTGTCTGTGAGTTGGAGGCTGGTTTTCCAGGAAAAGATACTGCCTGCAGAGCGGGAGGGGTTCGCAGGGAAGGGGGGTGCCTGTGTGGGGAGAGAACAGGTTGGGCGGTGAGAGAAGGAGCCGCGTTAGCGTTCTGGGGAGAACCTTGTAGAAGCAGGGAGAGCAGGTGCTGTCCATGGGGGGAGAGTGTCTGAGGGTGCGGTAGGCAGAATAGGGCCCCTCGGAGATGTCCTCATCCTAGTTCTTGGGACGTGGGACTCTCTTAGGTTCCGTGGCAAAGGGGAACCAACGTAGCAGATAGACTAGAAATGGGGAGAGGAGCCTGGTCCACTTGGGCCCAGTGTAATCACAAAGGTCCCCCTTTATTTTTTTAATGTTTATTTATTTATTTTGAGAGAGAAAGGGAGCACACTCAGCTGGGGAGGGGCAGAGAGAAAATCCTAAGCAGGCTCTGTGCTGTCAGCGCAGAGCCCGACGCAGGGATCAAACCCACGAACCACGAGATTATGACCTAAGCTGAAATCAAGAGTCAGATGCTTAAGCGACTGAGCCACCCAGGCGCCCCTCACAGAGGTCCTTATAGTGGAAGAGGGGCAGAAGGGAAGGTCCGAGAAGGAGGTGTCACAGCAAGCCGGGCAGAGAGAGGCCGTGCTGTTGTCTCCGCAGGTGGAGCTTCTGGAAGACTCCAGAAGGGGGCATGGCCCGGCGGCACCGTGACCTGAGCCCGGCAGGGACCCGCGTGGCACTTTTGACCTGCTGAGCTGTAAACGGTCATAGCTTCTGACTCCATCATTTGTTAGAGCAGCAGCAAATGCTGATAAGCTTCTTGTGCTCTGGGGTTTGCCTGTTTCCAGAACTGTCTGCTTCTCCAGAGGCACGTAGGGCGGTCCCTTGGGTGCTCCCTGGACACGGCGATGCACTCGCACTTGCTGCCGGCTGGCCCTTTCCCTCAGTTCTGGCTCCGGGGCGGTTCTCAAACCTCTTCTCAATGTGCTTCCTTGCCTTGTAGCCATGCTGGGGGCGGAGATCCTTCCAGATGGTTCCGGGTTCTCCGTGGGGACCTCTCGGCTCTTGGGAAGGGTACGTCCTCATCACCCCAGGCAGCAGGGATGTGGCTGCTTCTGCTGCCTTCTCTTCCTGCTGTCACGGGCCGACCGCCGCAGCTCTCTCCCTCGCTCCCTCCCGGCCTCAGTACCTCGTGCACCCCAGAAGATGTGGGGTGAGAGCTGTGCCGTCTGGCTGCTCTCATGTCCCCTGTGCTTACCACTCAGGTGTTCAGAGACCCAGTGTTCTTGTGCGGTTGTGAACAGAGTCGGGGGCAGCCAGCTGCTTTGGGGATAAGAGCTGAAAAAAAATTATGCCGTCTCTGGAGGCTTCTCTGGGTCACACATAAGCGTGTCAGAGGCAGAGCTCTGAGCCCAGGCTGCAGGCGGCTTGGAAGCTGTCCTTGGTGGCACTGCTGCCCACTGCTTGCTCCTCTCTTGTGCCAGACTCAAGCAGGTGACCGGACGTTCTGGCCTGACCCGTGAGCCAGCCAGTGCTTGCACCCAAGTCCTCTGACTCCTTGCCCAGTGCTAGCTCTGTACGGCACTGGAATTTGGTGTCCACCAGGGCCGTTTGGCGGCCCGACTCACCAGTGGTCTGTCCTCTGCCAGTCTCCGAGTTCCGATCTCTTGTGCAGTCGGGACCAGGTGGGGAGGCTCAGCTCCAGCGTTCAGGGAGGCACCGATTCGTTCTCCCGACGGCAGCTCCAAACCCGTGAGTGAGTTTTCTTCTGAGCCTTGGGATTCCTCTTAAATGTAGAAATATTCGTAAAGGAGTCTCTTGTGTGTGAAGGAAAAATACATTTGTTTAGACAGGTTAATATCCAGCCCCAGGCGACAAAGCCTTCACCTTCGGAATTTCTTCCAGTTTACGAAACCTCCTTTCCTCAGGGAGCCGAGCCTGTTCACGTGCCTGGCACAAAGATGAGGTAGGATTTGGTGCCATTTCTGGCCCTGTCACTTATTAGAATGTCTGGGAATTGTTTGTGAGGAACCCTGGGAAGGGACAGCGTTTTCTTTGCTAAAAAGGCAAGGTGCCCGGCGAATTTGGGCAGTTAGTGGAGACCGTCAGCTGCACATGTGGCCGGGCTCTGGCTCAAACATGTTTAAATTATGCAGGCGCACTTTTTAATTAAGGAGGGATTTTGCTGGAGGGAAAAATACCGCCCGAATTCCTACGGTGCCCTTCTCCCTCAAGGGGTGGCCTGTAGTCTTCTAGACTAAGCAGGTTGGCCTCTAAAGGCTTCCTACAAAAAAACAAATGGAAAAAAGTTGTTGATCCTTTATCAGAAGAGAGGAAATGAATGTGCCGATCACAGAAGGAGGCCAGGAGAGAACTCATTTTTCACGTTCTAATGGCTTCATGGTCACGGTGCTCATTACCGCGTGAAAGCCAAGAACCGTGGCTGGGGAGTTAATTACTGATCTGAGATAGTTTCAGAAAACATTGTAAAGAACTTGCCTGGCGACAGATAATGACAATAATTGATAGGTAGGAGAAGGTGATTTTGTACAATGGAGATTCCGCTGTAAACAATAACATCCATCTATTTCCAAACTGAGAGGATTCAGAAGACCTGGCAGAGATTATCTGGTCGCAGGCAGATGAGCCCCAAGGAGGTACTGCAAGGTGAAGAGGGGGGCTGAGATTTGCGACAGAAACCCCCTCGAATCTCCTTTAATCTGGGTAGCTTGACTTGCCCTAGCTGGATAATTTAATCAGTTCTTCAGTTCATCTTTCAGGTATAAACGTAAGTGGAAACAGAGAATAAAGAGCACTTGACATGGCGAGGGGCATTTTAAAGGCTTATCCCAAAAAGCTCAAAGAGGATGAAAGCAGGGGTGCTGTGTATGGGTAGGCGGGTTGTGCACTGCCCAACTCTAGGAGGTGCCATGCACCTCCATGCCACGCATGTTTGCTAGAACACTTTTTCTTCCTGCCATGAGGGCGTAAAATAGCTCCGGGGGAAGGGCTGCCTGTAGGTAACGCGCATTCCAGTGCACAGGGGCTGGGAGCCCCTCCCTCGAAAACTAATACCGCAGCAGCTGCAAAACTCCTGTTTCAAGGGCGGACTGTGACGGCCCGTGTTTGCTTGGTCTCGCTTGTCCCTTTAGACTGCAGAGTGTGGGCCGGCCTGCATGGCGTTAAAAAAATGAAGCTTTGAATTATTTGCCGACAGTTAAAACTCAGATACGCTGACATAAAGTCTGGGTTTCTAGTTTCTCTCAGAAGGAGACTTTGGGGAACCTCGCTTCCCGTGTAACAATAAATACTTGTAGATGGTGTTAAAGGTTCCCTGAAGATCGGGACGTGGCTCTCCGTCTTGCCGTGATCCCACCACGCTGTCCTTGACAGTCGGGCCCGCCGTCAGCTGCTGGTTAGCACTACACTTGTCCTGCATTTTTCCCAGAGAATTAAGAGGGATGCAATACTCGCTCTCCTAGCCGTGTCTCTGTAAACTGCTCAAACCCCGAAAATAGAAGAAGAGGGCACAGTGTTTCCATAAAAATAAATGGTAGAGAACACATTTTTTATTGAAGGGGAGACCTCCTTTGGGTTTCACGTCCACAGTTCGTGCCGAATGAGTAAAATCCCTGCCCCCCACGGGCGTTTGGGTTTGTAACCTCTGCAGCGGAGAGACCTGTAAAAACGCAGTTTAAGGGGCCCTTGATGGAAAAACCTGAGAGAGGAGTGGAAGGAATGGAGCGAGGCGATGGGGAAAGTGGTCACGCTCCGTATCCTGACTTACGGCTCCACCGCGGGGCGGGGGGTTCCTGGAGGATGGGACCCCCTGGCCCACGGATGCCAGGAGTGAAGCAGGCATTCTGCTGTGTGTCCCCGGCACCCAGGGCGTCTCATTTTACCCGCTGCTGCATGGGTAACGCTGCATATTCCCGTGGGGCCCGCCGCTGCCCCCACAGCCTGGTACAGGGATCGGCACCTAGTAGGTGTTCATTAAACATCACCGAATGCCAAACTGCTGTGGGAGTTAGAAGTGGGAAGGGGGCCATTGATGGTGGCCGGGCCTGCAACACACAGTCGGTGGGGAGAGGAGAATTACACCATTTGGGATTGTTTGGTTGCAAGAGATGAGACTCAATCTTGCAAAATGTATGCATAAAAGCAACATATTAGAGGTTATGGGGTATTCCTAGAATAAGAGGAAAGTCCGTAGAAACCTTTTGTTTGGGGGGGAGTGAGACCTCAGGCAGCCCCGGGGCATCCAGGTAGGGGGTAGCAGTCTTCAAGCCAGCACTGTGTCAGGATCCATCGGCTGCGACTGTTTCCTGTGGGGGAAAGAGAGTCTGACTGGTTTTAGTTTTGTCATGTTGCCAGGGAGGTGGGGGGGTGTGGGGACAGGGCCACTTGACTGACAGTCTTCGCCAGACCGCAGAAGCTGATGGCAGAGCGGGTCTCACAGGAGCAGGTCTGCAGGCAGAGGAAACGGGAGCTTAGTTAAGAGCTAAGTCGACCCGTCCCCAGCCTTTCTCGCCTGGGACTGGCAGGCTTGGTGCTGCTCTCCCCTCCGCACCTACAGCCCACTGTTCCCCACACGCTGCAGTAGGACCCGACCCAGCCACACACGGCCAGTTTCCCGGCCAGGGAGGAGGGCTGGAGCGCTCCTGCGTCCCCCAGATGGGGAAGAGGGCCGAGTGCTTGGTGACGCTGCCCTCTGCCCCACCTTGCCTGCCCCATCTTGGTTAGGTCTCCATCTGCCTAGTTGGAGGAGAACTGTAAACTTTGGAAATTTGGTTTCAGGAATAAGAGTAGTAACAATAGCTATTCTTTAGCACATCGCTCCCACCAGGAGCCAGGTCCTGTGCTGAGTCGCTGGCCTGCGTCGTTCCGTTTGATCCCCATGGCTCTGACGAGACACTCTTGCTTTACTGTGGACTGTGGTACTGGAATTAGAGGCCGCAAGTCTGTGGCTGATGGGGCTCAACTCAAATCCAGCCTGATGGGTCCAAAGCCCAGGGTCGTGTTTACCACACAGCGCTGTCCCACACACTGCTGAGAAGTCTGAGGGCTCCGAAGAAACTTTAGACCTTTCTTAGGCTCTGAGTCATAGGATTTTAGATGCAGCTTTTCTAGTGCATTCCAGTTCACTTGGAGTTTTGGTTGTCAAAGATGAGTTGTTTTCAGTTAACAGTTTTTAAAATGTTTTTTTTTTTCTTATTTTTTGAGCAATGGTGTCTATTTCCTCCCTGAATAGATAAGAGAAGCCAGAAGTCTGAGTTCAGGCCAACAGTGTGCCATGCTGCGCTAGCCATGTCCGCAGCCAGCTGACTTGATAAAAGCCCCAACCATGAGAGTTTAGCTGTTTCCTCAAATGCCAATTTTGTACTAGTTGTTGAGATGATAGAATCTTCATAAAGCTAAATGTATTCTGTGTAAGGGACTGCTCTTCATCTGGGATGATAGCCAAACGTTTTTTTCTTGTGTGAAATGATGACAATAGTAACTAATGTCCTATTTTTTTATGTTGTAAAATAAGAAATTTATGCCATTTCCAACTGTGCTTGTGTTATGTTTTGGGGCAGGGGTGAAATTTTGAAATGTAGCCAGTTCATCAAAAAATTTTTTAATGTTTTTTTTCTTAGAGAGAGAGGGGCAAAGCATGAGTGGGAGCGGGGTGCAGAGAGAAGGAGACACAGAATCTGAAACAGGCTCCAGGCTCTAAGCCATCAGCAGAAAGCCCGACACGGAGCTCAAGCCCACGAATCATGAGATTGTGACCTGAGCTGAAGTTGGACACCCAATCCACTGAGCCACCTGAGCACCCCTCAAGTACAAGTTCGATCCAGTATCCTGGCTATCCTTACCTGCTAAAGCATAGTAAATAAGTGCATCTCGAAGATTCCAAAAATCTAAGAATATCATGAGGAGTAAAATAAAATATGAACAAACTTCAGAAATAAGTACACATCAAGTAGAGAAGTACTTGTCATTTTAGTGCTTGTCAGTACTTCATAGAACCAAATATTCTTTCTTGTCTTAACTATCCTGCGTATTGTGCAAAGTCTGTTTATTAAGGTCGGTTATTTATTTATTCTGGTGTTGAAAGACCTTCAGATTCCAAATTTTTGCCCTGATAAGCAGTGTTAAGTTAAATACTCTTGTACAAGTCATCATTTTTCCTCCAGTATATTGTTAGTTTTTTAAAAATAAATTTCAAGCCCAGAAAAGGAGAGGGAATAGTAAATGAATACCTATAGTCACATATCCTGTGATAAACAGTTGTTAGTATTTTGACCTATTTGTTTCATCTCTTGGTTGCCATATTTGAAGTGGATTAGCATCATAGCATTTTACCTCTAGATATCTCAGTATGAGTCTCTGAAAAATGAAGATGACCTTACTAGTAGCTCTTGAATATCATCTAATGTCCTGTTCACATTACATTTTCCCCAGTCGTCTCCATAATGTTATTCAAATCAGAACCTAATCAAGGACTCCTCATTGTACATTATACTTGACTGTTCTATTTTGTCCGTAAGCGTTCCTTTTAATGCTTTTAACATCCCCCACCTACTCTTTTTTCTTTTTTAGTGATACTGTCTTAAGACCTAGTCTTATCTTTTTGACTTGAGGATTGCTTCTTTATGATGGTGCTTAACTCGTTTGTCACCTAAATTTTCTGCAAGCAGTTATACCTAAGGACTTGAATAGATTCAGGATGAACTTTTTGGCAAGAATATTTGGTAGGTATAGCAAATGTATTTTCCACATTGCATCAAAACAGAAAACACATAGCATCTGGCTGTCCCACCATTGGAAATGCTATTATTATTATTACTTCTAATGTTTATTTGTTTTTGAGAGAGGGAGGGAGCAAGCGAATGAGCAGGGCAGGAGCAGAGAGAGAGAGGGAGACAGGATCCGAAGCAGGCTCTGTGCTCACAGTGGAGAGCCCAACTTGGGGCTCAAGCTCACGAACTGTGAGATTGTGACCTGAGCTAACGTCAGATGCTCAACCAAGTGAGCCACCCAGGCGCCCCCTGGAGATGCTATTATTGATGACCTGGTTAGGATTAGGAAGATGTCACATTTCTGCACTGTAAAGTCACACATTTGCCCCCTGAAAACAGGAACAAATCTGTGGAAGGGTATATTGGCACCATATACTTGTCGAGTTTCCCATCATTTCCCTCTGTGCTGGGCCTGGTGTCAATCACTATTTCACTTGGGGTTGTAGGATGCTGATTTGCAAATTCTACCATGTCTTCTATGTTGACATTTTTCCGTAAAGAAGAAATTTGTCATTTACTGAAATTGTAGGGTGACCCTAAATTATAGTCACTGTTAGCAACGTAGGGTAAACACTTAGTGCTTTCCCATTAATTGTCAATGTTTAGAATAAGGAGACAATACAGGGGTTATCTCCAGTGATGGTGGATTAGTTTGAGTTGCGTTTCGTTTAGCAACCTTTTTCTGTACCAGTAAGGATGTATGGATTTTTGTATATTTTCTGTTTCAATCAGTTATAGCCCATTGCTCCTTTTGATGTTCTGCTCATCTTGACTTTGGACATCAGATGCCCCCTTCTGGTCAGCTCATGTGTCCCATAGACATGAACTCATGACTTGTTGCTTTCTAGTACAAAAACATGTCTTGGATCGTCCTCGTGTCCTTGTGCAAAGATGAGAATTAGGGTCTAGGATTAATTCTGGAAATCAGAATTATTGTGTTGCATGTATTAAATGTTTTGAAAAAATGACATCCAGTTTGTCGCCCAAGTACGGAACCGATGTATTTGTTCCCCCTGCACCAGGAGAGTACTGGCCATACCAGACCTCCTCTAACTTTGGTCAGTCCTTGAGATGATCAGACTTTAATGATGTTTCCAGTCAAGTAGGTGAAAATGGTTGGTTGCACTTTAAGTTTTTCTCCAGTTACTAGTATTGTGGAACATATTTTAATATATATTTATTTACCATTTGAAACTTTTATTCTCTTGTTTGCCTCCTTATATTCTTTATTCATTTAACTGGGTGACTCTCAAGTGTTTTTTTTTTTTAAAGTTTATTCATTTATTTTTGAGAGAGAGTGCGAGAGCACACGTTTAAGCAGGGAAGGGGCAGAGAGAAAAAGGGAGACATAGAAACCAAAGCTGGGTCCAGGCTCTGAGCTGTCAGCATAGAGCCCAGTATGGGGCTCGAACTCATGAACCGTGAAATCATGACCTGACTCGAAGTTGGACATTTAACTGATGAGCCACCCAGGCGCCCGACTCTCAACTGTTTTTTTTTTTTTTTAATTTAAAATAGTTTATTTTCAAATTGGTTTACATAAAACACCCAGTGTTCATCCCAACATGTGCCCTTTTTTAATGCCCATCACCCCCTCTCCCCCCCCCATCTCCCTCACTCTCAGTTTGTTCTTAGTCTTTGAGAGTCTCTTATGTTTTATCTCCCTCCCTCTCTGTGTCTTTTTTTTCTTTCCCCTCTTCCCCTCCCCCTGGTTTTTGCTTAGTCTCACCAAGTCCACCTATTCGTGGAAACATATGGTATCTGTCTTTTTCTGACTGACTTATTTCACTTAACATAATACCCTCCAGTTCCATCCATGTTGCTACGCATGGCCAGATTTCATTTTTTCTCATTGCCACGTAGTAGTCCATTGTATATATGTACCACATCTTCTTTATCCACTCGTCAGTTGATGGGCACTTAGTTTCTTTCCATGTTTTGGCTATTGTCGAAAGTGCTGCTATGAACATTGGGGTACACGTGCTCCTATGCATCAGCAATCCTGTGTCTCTTGGGTAGATTCCTAGCAGGGCTATTGCTGGATCATAGGGTAGCTCTATTTTCATTTTTTTGAGGAACCTCCACACCGTTTTCCAGAGTGGCTGCACCAGTTTGCATTCCCACCAACAATGTAGGAGGGTGCCTACTTCTCCACATCCTCGCCAGCATCTATAGTTTCCTGATTTGTTTATTTTAGCCACTCTGACTGGTGTGAGGTGGTATCGCAGTGTGGTTTTGATTTGTATTTCCCTGATGATGAGTGACATTGAACATCGTTTCAAGTGTCTATTTGCCATCTGAATGTCCTCTTTGGAGAAGTGTCTATTCATATCTTCCCCCCATTTCTTCACTGGGTTGTTTGTTTTTCGGGTGTGGAGTTTGGTAAGTTCTTTATAGATTTTAGATATTAGTCCTTTATCCGATATGTCATTTGCGATGATCTTTTCCCATTCCGTTGGTTGCCTATTCGTTTTGTTGGTTGTTTCTTTTGCTGTGCAGAAGATTTTTATCTTGATGAAGTCCCAATAGTTCATCTTTGCTTTTAATTCCCTTGCCTTTGGAGACATGTCAAGTAAGAAATTGGTGCGTCTTAGGTCAAAGAGGCTTTTCCCTGCTTTTTCCTCTAGGATTTTGTCGGTTTCCTGTCTCACATTCAGATCTTTTATCCATTTAGAATTTATTTTTGTGAGTGGTGTAAGAAAGTGGTCTAGTTTCATTCTTTTGCAAGTTGCTGTCCAATTCTCCCAGCACCATTTATTAAAGAGGCTGTCTTTTTTCCATTGGATACATTTTCCCGCTTTATCAAAGATTAGTTGGTCATATACTTGCGGGTCCATTTCTGAGTTTTCTATTCTATTCCATTGGTCTATGTGTCTGTTTTTGTGCCAACACCATACAGTCTTGATGACCACCGCTTTGTAGTAGAGGTTAAAGTCTGGGATTGTGATGCCTCCCGCCTTGGTTTTATTCTTCAGTATTATTTTGGCTATTCGAGGTCTTTTGTGGTTCCATACAAATTTTAGGATTGTTTGCTCTAGCTCTGAGAAGAATGCTGGTGCAATTTTGATTGGGATTGCATTGAATGTGTAGATTGCTTTGGGTAGTATTGCCATTTTAACGATACTTATTCTTCCAATCCATGAGCGTGGGATGTTTTTCCATTTCCTTGTGTCTTCCTCAATTTCCTTCATAAGTTTTTTATAGTTTCCAGTGTAGAGGTCTTTCACATCTTTGGTTAGGTTTATTCCTAGGTATTTTATGGTTTTTGGTGCAATTGTGAAAGGGATTAGCTTCTTTATTTCTCTTTCTGCTGCTTCATTGTTGGTGTATAGAAATGCCACCGATTTCTGTACATTGATTTTGTATCCTGCAACTTTGCTGAAATCACGGATCAGTTCTAGTAGGCTTTTGGTAGATTCCGTCGGGTTTTCCATGTAAAGTATCATGTCATCTGCAAAAAGTGAAAGTTTGACTTCCTCCTTGCCAATCTTGATGCCTTTTATTTTGTTTTGTTGTCTGATTGCTGATGCTAAGACTTCCAACACTATGTTAAATAGCAGTGGCGAGAGTGGACACCCCTGTCGTGTTCCTGATCTCAGGGGGAAGGCTTTCAGTTTTTCCCCATTGAGGATGATATTAGCTGTGGGCTTTTCATATATGGCTTTTATGATGTTTAAGTATGTTCCTTCTATCCCGACTTTCTCGAGAGTTTTTATTAAGAACGGGTGCTGTATTTTGTCAAATGCTTTTTCTGCATCTATTGACAGGATCATATGGTTCTTATCTTTTCTTTTGTTGATGTGATGTATCACGTTGATTGATTTGCGAATATTGAGCCAGCCCTGCAACCCAGGGATGAATCCTACTTGATCATGGTGGATAATTCTCTTTACGTGTTGTTGGATTCGATTTGCTAGTATCTTATTGAAAATTTTTGCATCCATATTCATCAGGGATATTGGCCTGTAATTCTCCTTCTTTGCTGGATCTCTATCTGGTTTGGGAATCAAAGTGATGCTGGCTTCATAGAATGAGTCTGGGAGTTTTCCTTCCGTTTCAATTTTTTGGAACAGCTTGAGGAGGATAGGAATTAACTCTGTTTTAAATGTCTGGTAAAATTCCGCAGGAAAGCCGTCTGGTCCAGGGCTTTTATTTGCTGGGAGATTTTTGATAACTGATTCTATTTCTTCACTAGTTATGGGTCTGTTCAATTTTTCTATTTCTTCCCGTTTGAGTTTTGGTAGCGTGTGGCTATTTAGGAAGCTGTCCATTTCTTCCAGATTGCCAAGTTTGGTGGCATATAATTTTTCATAGTATTCTCTGATGATTGTTTGTATCTCTGAGGGACTGGTTGTAATTTCTCCCTTTTCATTCATGATTTTATCTGAGTTCTCTCTCTTTTCTTTTTGAGAAGCCTGGCTAGAGGTTTGTCTATTTTGTTTATTTTTTCAAAGAACCAGCTTTTGGTTTCATTGATCTGTTCCACTACCTTTTCTGTCTCCATATGGTTAATTTGTGCTCTGATCTTAGTTATTTCTCTCTTTCTGCTGGGCTTGGGTTGTTTTGTTTGTTCTGCTTCTAGTTCCTTTAGGCGCGCTGTTAGAATTTGTGTTATTGATTTTTCTTGTTTCTTGAGATGGGCCTGGATTGCAATATATTTCCCTCTCAGGACTGCTTTTGCTGCGTCCCAGAGCGTTTGGATTGTTGTATTTTCATTTTCATTTGTTTCCATATATTTTTTAATTTCTTCTCTGATGGCTTGGTTGACCCAGTCATCTTTTAGTAGGTTATTTCTTAGCCGCCATGTTCTTGGATATTTTCCAGGCTTTCTCCTGTGGTTGATTTCAAGTTTCAAAGCATTGTGGTCTGACAGTGTACACGGTATGATCTCAATTCTTTTATATTTATTCAGAGCTTCCCTGTGCCCCAGAATGTGATCTATCTTGGAAAATGTACCATGTGCACTTGAGAAGAACGTAAATTCCTTTGCTTCTGGATGAAGGACCCTAAAGATGTCTGTGAGGCCCATCTGTCCTAATGTGTCGTTCAGGGCTATTGTTTCTGTGGAGATTTTCTGATTTGTGGATCTATCCAATGCTGAGAGTGGAGTGTTGAGATCCCCTACTATTAGGACATTTTTATCGATGAGGTTGCTAATGTTTGTAATTAGTTGTTTTACAAATTTGGGTGCCCCCAAATTCAGTGCGTAGATATTTACAATTGTTAGCTCTTCCTGCTGGATGGTCCCTGAGACTATTATATAATGTCCTTCTTCATCTCTTATTACATCGTTCATTTTAAAGTCTAATTTGTCTGATATAAGTGTGGCTACTCTGGCTTTCTTCTGCCTTCCAGTAGCATGGTAGATAGTTTTCCATCCCCTCACTTTCAATCTGAAGGTGTTTTCAGGTTTAAGATGAGTTTCTTGAAGACAGCAAATAGATGGGTCTTGTTTTTTAATCCATTCTGTTATCCTGTGTCTTTTGATTGGCGCATTTAGTCCATTTACATTCAGTGTTAATATTGAAAAATATGGGCTTACAGTCACTGTATTATCTGTAGGTTTCATGATTGTAAGGCTGTCCCTGGCAGTTTGTGTTCTTTGCAGGTTTGCCTTCATAGAATGCCCCTCAGGATCTCTTGCAGTGCTGGCTTATTTGTGATAAATTCTTTCAGTTTTTGTTTGTTGGGAAAAACCTCGATCTCTCCTTCTATTCTGAACGACAGGCTAGCCGGATACAGAATTCTTGGTTGCATGTCCTTCTTGCTCATCACATTGAAGATATCCTGCCATTCCTTTCTGGCTTGCCAAGTTTCTGTAGATAAGTCTGCTACTACCCTTATAGGTCTCCCTTTGTATGTTAGGGTTCTTTTGTCCCTAGCTGCTTTCAGGATTCTCTCCCTATCTTTGTATTTTGCCAGCTTCACTATGATGTGCTGTGCAGAAGGTCTATTCAAGTTACGTCTGAGGGGAGTTCTCTGTGCCTCTTGGATTTCCATGCCCGTTTCCTTCCTCATGTTGGTGAAGTTCTCAGCAATGATTTGTTCAAGAACCCCTTCGACTCCTTTCTCTCTCTCTTCTTCCTCTGGGACTCCTATGATACGGATATTGTTTCTTTTGAGTTCATCGCTCAGCTCTTGAATTTTCCTTTCCTGTTCCTGGATCAGCTTCTCTCTCTTTTTATCTGCTTCCTCTTTTTCAATGATTTTGTCTTCTAAGGCACTAACTCTTTCCTCTACCTCTTCAATCCGTGCTGTGGCTGCTTCCAGTTTCCCCTGTATTTCTTCTAATTTCTTCTTTAATTCTTCCTGCCCGTTTTTAAGGTCCTTGAACTCTGCCGCGCGGGACCCCTTGCATTCTTCTAAGCTTTTTTCAAGGCCAGCGATTAGTTTTATGATTGTCATTCTATATTCATGTTCTGTTATGTTGCTTATATCTGTTTTCATTAATTCTTGAGCTGTCACTGCTTCTTGTGGATTCTTTTGAGGAGAATTCTTCCGTCTCGTCATTTTGGCTGGATGTGTTTTGGGTTGTTTCTTGAAGTTGCCCTGGAAAGGAAAACAGACTGACAGACAAACAGAAAACAGAAATACTCAAACGTACTAACAAATGATACAGACAAGCGGTTCAGAACAGCAAAAAGAATAACAAATGACACTCTGAGGACAATGTCCTGAAATACCAGCTACACGGTAAGGACAGGGTGTGTACTGTGCTGGTGGCAGAGCGTCTACAGAGAGAATAATGACAGTTCCGGGGGAAAGAAGGAAATGGTCTTTGCCCGGGTAGAGTGGCTAAAGAACTTAATCCAGACTGAGAGAAATCAGAATGACAGTTACAAGGAAAAAGGAATGAAGACAGAAATTGCTCGGGTGAGATTATGTGGCCTGGTTACTCCAGAGAGAGAATAAGGGAAGTACAGAAGGAGATGAAAAACATGCCTTTAGAGAGTGGAATAAGATTTTGTTTAAGTCAGCCAGGCCTCTGGATAGTCAGCTCAGGAGTGGGGATCAGAAAGAAGAATAATGGGGAGCATCTATTTTAAAAAGAAATGACCTGGAGTTACTCCAGGCAGCGGTCTGGACTTGGCCTCTGTAGCTCCTGCGGAGAAGTGTCACTCCTGCGCAGATGGGCGTGGTTTAGTGTAGGCGGGAGTTCTCCACTGAGGCAGGGATGGCTCTGGGAGTGACTTCCTGGGGCTGGTGCTTGTGGGCCCGTAAGACAACAATGGCGTCCCTTCTGTCCTTTGTTCCCAGTCCCAGGGCTTCCACTCGCCCCCTTGTTTGTGTCCTTACTCCGCTATGGGCACCGGCGCAGTGCGGTCCACTGGAAGGTGGGCGCCTGCCTGCTTGCCACCCCCCAACCTTCTGCAAATGTGTCAGGGTTAGAGGTGCTCCACAGGCGACTGAGGGCACCCCCGGCAGCCGGTCACGCTGAGGGCTCCCCGCTCGCCTGGCCGGGGCGACTTGTGCGCACTCCCCACTCAGGCGACCGCGGTAGCGGCAGTCCCAGCGTTTGATCGCACCCCACAGGGCCCTCCGCGGCGACTAGCGCCTGATCCGGGCTCCGGCGGGCAGCGGCAATGGTCCCCGGTCGCCGGCTCTCCAGGGGATGGTGGCGCGACTGGCGCACAATCCCTGTTGAGGTGGTCCCAGCAATGCAGCGGTCCCAGCAGTTTTTCGCTTTCCACCGGGCGCCCCAGCCGCGACTAGCGCGCACTCCCCGTTCGCCGGCAGCAGCCCGCGATCCCGCGGTTGTTCGCTCAGGGGGCCGGAGGCCGCAGCGGTGCCTGGCGCGCACTCCCCGCTCCAGCGATAGCAGCGGCAGCGGTCCCGCTATTGCTCCCTCCTCACGCTGCTGGCGGCTAAGCAACTCTGGGCCGGGCGGGCTAACTGTGCCTCCGTCCGCGGTCCAGCACAAGGAGAGTTCTGCTGGGTTCTGCTGTTAGACACAGAGCTTCTCCTCCTAAGCCCTGTCTTTAGGGGCTGGATGTTGGTGGACTCCCCCTCTCTGTAGCTCTCCTTTGGATGTTGGGGACTTTCCCAAGTTTCCCGAGTTCGTTTTGTCCGTTCTCGGTTAGACTCACGGTCTTAGGGCGTTGTCTATGTTTCTTGCGTTCCTTGTAAGCTGCTACACCTTTTCTGCCAGGTTCTTGGAGTTGAGAATCTCTCTGTTTCGGTCCCTCTCAATTCAAAAAAACAAGGGAAACTTTGGTCCTCCCTACTCCTCCGCCATCTTGGTCCCCCTCCCCCTCAACTGTTTTTAAAAAACTTCCCTTAGGTCATTTAAAGTAAACCCATACACAGAATTTTCATTATCAGCAGTAACCAAAGATAGCTTGTTATTCTCCGTTGTTTCCACTGGGTGTCACTCTTTGCCTGCTTAGGGAACAGAGAATCATCCCGGGTAACAGGGAAGTCTGTGGTTAAAATGGATCGTGGCCACCTGGCTTTCCTTGTCAGGGCATTAGATACTCAAGAGCATTCTCTAGAAAGTTCAATCTCCGGTGCATAAATATTGTTTCTGGATGAAACCTAGATCAAAATCCAGTCAAATGTCAGTATGCCTCTCTCTTGGCTCTTTTAAGTCTCTAGAAAATGTGTCTTTCGTTTAAACTGAGGGCAGGCAAGCGGAATGAAAACCAGTCACGTTTAAACACCTTCAAATGGATCTGCACAGAGATAAAGACTCTTCCGCTTGGAGGATGAACTGTTTCCTCTTGATAAGAAACCTGTTAATGATAAAATATACATTTGGTTTTTGGTAACGTTGTGGGCGTTGCATGCCATCCGATTTTTATTGCTTTTTATCTGTAGGCTGGTCATTTTTAACTGGCAGGGCTTTGCTTTTTTGCTCTTTTGATATTCATTGGAGAAAATGTCACTAAGTGAATTATATTGATCAAAACCTAATCCTTCATGGGAATTGATAGCTATTTTTTAACAAGTGCCCAGATCATACATGTAAGGCTTAGATTTTCGAATGCTGAGCACACCTACATAGGGACCATTAATATCAGGAAATGCAGGGGCGCCTGGGTGGCTCAGTTGGTTAAGCATCCGACTTCGGCTCACGTCATGATCTCACCATTCCCGAGTTCGAGCCCCACATCGGGCTCTGTGCTGACAGCTCAGAGCCTGGAGCCTGTTTCAGATTCTGTGTCTCCCTGTCTGTGCCCCTCCCCCCCCTCAAAAATAAATAAAAATTAAAAATATATATATTTATCAGGAAATGCAATCTGACCCCACCCCAAACTCCCAGCTTGCCTCTTTCTGGTCACCCCTTCCCTGGTCCTACCAAGAGTAACCACTTTTCTGACTTCTCTCCTCAAAGTTAGTTTTGCCTGTCTTTGTGCATTTTATTAATGGATGTGAACAATATGTACATTTTGAGTCTGGCTTATTTCTCTCATTTTTATGTGTGTGAGGCTGATTGTATCATTGAGTATAGTTCTGTCCTTCCATTGCAGTATAGTATTCCATTGTGTGCATATGCGATGGTTTATTCCATCACCAGTGAGCATTTGGGAAGTGTTTAGTCTGGCTATTATGAACAGTACTGATTCATGAATAATAATGTACATTAAGCATCGTACGTTGCTGTACGATAGAACCATGAATGGCAGTGAACCTCGTGGTGTGTCCTTTGGGAACATCTGTGGAATTCCTGGGATGTAAGGCAGCATTTGCTCAGCTGTGATGGATACTGCCCAAGTCAGCTTTGCAAACCGGCTTGTATCACCTGACACACTGTGTTTGGGAGTTCCTGATGCTTCACGCCCTCACTGGCACTGGCTACTTTCCGTCTTTCTCATCTTTGCCATTCTGGTGGGAGTAAATTGTGAGGTCAACTATTATCGTTACTATTATTATTATTATTTTTAATGTTTATTCATTTTTGAGAGAGAGAGAAGGAGTGTGAATGCACATGAGCGAGAGAGGGGGGGACAGAAAATCCAAGGTGGGCTCTGTATTGACAGTAGAGAGCCCAATGTAGGGCTCGAACCCATGTACCATGAGATTATGACCTGACCCAGGTGTTCCTGTGAGGTCAAGTTATTAAGCTCAGTTATTTAATTTGGGGATGTTGAAGGTTAAATTTGCTATCCACCTGATAGCACCCGCCCCTGTACACATTAGTGTAAAAATAGAAAAGAAACACAGTGTACTTTCTTTTCTTCTTAATTTTCCAAATGATAATTGCTGTTTTATCCTGATCACAAAAAAGACTCATGGCTATTACAAAATTTCAAATAATGTGGTACAACAGGGTGTTGAAAAGCGTATCCTGAAATATGGATGCTGATATAACCCGATGGCCGGCTGACTCTCTTCTACTTGAGTGTCAAGTTGGGGTAGAGCTAAAGAGTTTGACTTTTTCAGAGGAGGAAGGGGATGTGGGTGCGGTGGGCAAGTCTGGAAAAGGCAGTGTGACCCCATCTCCATGCCAGGAAGCAGGGAGGCAGAGGGAGGGGCCCGGTGTCCCTGGAATTTTCCTGGCTCTGTTTTCCTGGACCAGGCTGGGCGAGTGCGTGCCAGCTGTCGGCGAGATTCCTAGTTCCTGGCAGATCTAGCGGGCTCCAAAGCCCGGCATCATTCCTGGAGTGAGCTCAGTCAGAGCAGGCTCCTGCCACCAGGTGGCGCCCCGAGGCAGCCAGGATTGAGGGTAGGGCTGCGGTGGGACCTTCTCCTGGGAGGGCTGCATTCTCTTTGTAACAGCTCCAGCTCACATTGGATGTGGTTAGATTTTGGGATCCCACTCATCCCATTAAGGCCAGGCTTTACTGTCATCAGAGTGCCGCCCGAAACCACATCCTGCAGCTCAGCCCCACCACATCAAGATTCATTGTTCCAGAAGTGTCTCTGAGCCTAGAAGGAGCTGATTTGTGCAGAGCTCACCTGAACTGGTATGGTTGGCTCTGGAATGGAGAGATTTGGGGAGCTGGAGTGGGTTGGGAGTTGCTGGCGAGGTGCGATGATGAGCATTTATCAGGGTACAGTGAGGGGCCCTGGCCATGCGATGCGAAGCAGGTCTCCTTCCCCCGGGGCCTTGCGGGGTCACTGGGGTACAGGGCGTACATAAATATTGTACATCGGTGTAGGTTTACCACTTCACTGTTGAGAACGTCAGGGAAGGTGTGTGTGTGTGTGTTTTTTTTAACGTATGTTTATTTTTGAGAGATGCAAGAATTTTGTTGATTTCGGAGCACAAGTGGTGGAGGGGCAGAGAGGGAGACACAGAATCCAAAGCAGGCTCCAGGCTCTGAGCTGTGAGCACAGAGCCTGACACGGGGCTTGAACCCACGAACTGTGAGATCATGACCTGAGCCGAAGTCGGACGCTGAACCGGCCGAGCCCCCAGGCGCCCCTCACTGTCTGACATTTCTTAGCAGCACTTTGTTTCCCCATCCTTAGGGCACAGGATTTGTTTTCTAGACCTCAGCTAGTGACAGTGGGTGAGTAGAAGTCATTGACATATTTCCTTCCTTTCTTTTTTTTCTTTCTTCATAGTTTCGTTCTGTTGCAGGATCTCCTTGGATGTTAATCGTTATCTTACCAAACGTGTTTCTTCCTCCTCCAAGTGTAGGATGCCAGTAGCATGCACCTCTTAGGGCCGCTCTGAGCCTTAAGCACAGGCATGTGTGTGACGAGCCTGCTGGCGTGCCTGCAGCCGGTGTTCAGTAGTCTTCGCTCCTGTCTTCCTGTCCCTCTTCGGAACAGGCTGCGGCCGTCTCTTGTGCCTATGATACTCTCCTCTTGACTCACTCGCGGTGTACCTGTAGGATCACCACCTGCGTGTCTTTTCACCAGAAGATGTCTTCTCTGTGGAATTTGCTTCCTTCTCTCTCTGAGCAATCTCTTCCTCCTTTAGGACTTATTCTCCCCACTGGCCTGTTGGTCTGATGCAGCCGTAACAACAAAACACCAGAGGCTGTGTGGATTGGAAATGAATGAATGAATGAATGTATTTATTGGAAGTAGAGTTGGCACAAGTGGTTGCATTAGTTTTGAGCATAGGACATAGTGATTTGACAACTCTGCATGTTACACTATGCTCACAAGTGTGGCTACCATCTGTCACCATACAGCGCTATTACAATACCACTGACTCTAGTCCCTGTGCTGTGGCTTTGTCCCCGTGACATAATTCATTCCATAACTGGTAGCCTGTAGCTCCCGCTGCCCTTCATCCACTTTCCCCCATCGCCCCCATCACCCCCATCGCCCCCACTTGGGCAACCAGTTTGTTCTCTGTGTTTATGGATCTATTTTTGTGGGGTTTTTTAATATTTTTATTTTTAAACTTTTTTAATTTTTTAAAGTTTATTTAACTTTTGAGAGAGAGAATGGGGGAGAGGGGCAGATGGAGAGAGAGAGAAAAAAAATCTTAGGCATGCGCCATGCTCAGTGGGGCTCAATCCCATGACCCTGGGATCATGACCTGAGCTGAAATCAGGAGTTGGATGCTCAACCAACTGAGCCACCCAGTCGCCCTCGCTTTTTGTTGTTGTTGTTTTGTTTTTTAGTTTCTACACATAAGTGAAATTATATGGTATTTGTCTCTCTCTGACTTAATTTCACTTAGCAGAATATCATAAAGGTCCATCCATGTCATAAATGGTAAGATCTCATTCTTATTGCTGAGTAATAGTCCATTGTATGAACACACACACACACACACACACACACACACACCCTCTTTATCCATTCGCCCATCAGTGGACACTTATGTTGCTTCCATATTGTGGCCATTACAAACAATGCCGCATATATCCTTTTGAACTCTTGTTCTGTTTTCACTGGGTACGATAGAAATTTATTTCTCACAGTTCTGGAGGCTGGAAGTCCGAGGTCAAGGTGTCAGCAGGTTGGGTTTCTCCTGAGGCCCATCCGCCTGGCTTTCGGACAGCTGCCTTCTCACTGCGTGCTCACGTGGCCTTTTCTCTGGGCGCACACATCCCTGAGAGCTCTTCCTCTTCTTACGGGGCCGCCGGTTCTGTGGCCTCAGGCCCTGTTCTTATGACTTCTTTTAACCCTAATTATCTCTTTAAAGGCCTAGTTCCAAATACAGTCACATTAGGGGTTAGGCCTTTAAAATATGAATTTCGGGGAACACAATTCAGTCTAAAACACTCATTTGAGACTTAATCATATCTTAGCTTGTTTTGCCGTCATTTGTGTGTTCATTGCGTGTGACCAGGGTGGTCGTGCTAAATTAGGCAGTTATTTGCCAAATAGAACTTTCTCTCCTACCTCCACGGGGGCGTACATTTCCCTGCCCCTGACTTTGGTTTTGGCCGTGTGACTTGCTTTCTCAAACCAGAAGTTAGCAGATGTGAGCAGAATCTTAGAGCGAGCTCCTGGGGTCAGAGCTGCCGTCTTTGGCTACTGTGTTTCTTCCCCATGACCACCACATGCTTCAGTAGCCACCCCCCTCCAAGGGGGATGAGAGACACCGGAGAGGCCTGGGCCCAGCTTGCACCTGGAAGCCAAGCCCCACTCAACTCCAGCTAATCTGCAGACATGTGTGCAAGAAATAAATGCCTGTTGGTGGATGCCCCTAAGTTTTGAGAGTGGTTCGTTATGTGACGTTGTTAGAGTAGGGGCTGACTAATACAACAGTAAGGATTTATGGAATTCTTGTTTTTAACATTTATTTATTTATTTATTTATTTTGAGAGGGAGAGAGAGAGAGAATGCAAGCAGGGAATGGACAGAGAGAGAGAGAGAGAAAAAACCCTAAGCAGGCTCTGAGCTGTGGGCGTGGAGCCTGGCGAAGGGCCCAAAGCCACAAACCGTGAGATCATGACCTGAGCTGAAACTGGGAATCAGATGCTTAACCGACTGAGCCCCCAGGCGCCCCGGAATTTATTGAATTCTGACCACGTTCCAGGACCTGAACAGTTTCTGTGACATGATCTCATTTAACTGTTGGAAGGCTCCTATGATATAGATACGTGTATTTCCTCCATTTAATAGATGGGGAAACAGAGAGCCCATCCGGTTTTCTGCAGGGCCACGCAGCTGCCCGGGGCAGAGCCAGCCTCCGAACCCAGGCCAGGCCGGTGACTGTGTGACAGGAGCCTCTGCTGTGCACTGCAGCAGGACAGAGGCCGTCACTTTTGTCAAAGCTGGGGCTGGATTTCCTGGTTTCCAACTTCCACTTTAATGATCTTCATCCCACAGGAAAGCTGTTGTTTGTAGCACTTTCCCGAACTACCATGGGCCAGGGACGTGGCTCCAGTAGCTCTTCTTAATGGTCCCGATGAAGCACCACGGTCTCGCTTTCTCTTCGAGACGCGCAGCAGCAGCAGCGGGGTGCATCTGCCGGCGTCGTGTGTTGCATGAGCCTGTGAAAGCCCCTTTGATCTGTGGAATGAGTTTCCCAAACCTCTCGCCCAGTGCAGTTCTCCTTAAGTCTCCCGGATTTGTCTTCTGTAGCTCACCTACCCCTGCAGACAACATAGCACGTCTCTATCTTTGCCTTTTCCCCACTCCCGCCAGTTTCCTGGGCTTTTTCTACCTGTTTGCTGATTCTTGGTTTGGGGGCAGACGGTTGAATCAATTAATAGAGGATTTGCAGAATCACAGGGCAGTTATTAAAGGACGGTGTAATTAACTTCTTCAGACTAATTGAAAATGTTCATTTAGAAGGAGCAGCCAAGTGCCTCCATGTCTAAACGGCTTTCTCACATAAAACAGCCCTCATGAAAAGATTCTTTAATGTGTATCCATAAACCAGAGACCTCTAGGCTGCCACAAAACTTTGGGAAAAGAAGCGAGTCATTTCTCTCTCGTTCTGTCTCCCTCCCCCCTCGCCCCCCCCAGACTAATCCTCAGAGTTACACTACTTCCTGCACTCTATTGTCTGCTGCTGCTCGGTCACAGAGCAAGGTCGGGAAAAATGGGCCAGAGGAAGGAGCTTCAGACATGGAGTGCCTTTTGATCAGGAGAGCGAGGGAAAGAGAACTGGGGGAGGGGTGGGGGGGCACCTGGGGCTCTGCTTTGTCATCTCATGCTGCCGCTTCTGGTGCTGGCAGTTCCTTGATTTCCATTTGGGGGGCCTGCACCTCCCACTCCCTGTCTAGGCTCGCTGGATGTGGCTCTCCCATCCTCGGGCTCCAGGGGTGCTCACGTGACTGAGGTCTGTCTGGTCACATGGTGGCGCTTCCTTGTCACAGAAGTGATGGATGCGGGAGCTGGCACTTGACCCCCCAGATGGACCCTGGAGCACAATCCGAGATGTCTGCTGGAACTGGAGACATCAGACCGACACTCAGTCTCTCTGGCCCTCTGCTGCTGTGCTTGCCTGGACTTCTCAGTGGCCACGTTGTCACTGGGAAGTAGAAGCATACCTGAGGATAAAGCTGACACTCAGGAAGCAGAGTCAAGAAGGAGATATCCCAGGAGCCATTTGAGAGCCTGGATCCTTCCGTGCCTGAATTAGCCTCTACTGAATTTTCCAGTTATATGTGCCAACATATTTGTGGACTTTTTTTTTTCTTTTTTAAAACCCGGATTGGGTTGGACTTTGCTCTTTCCAACTCAAAGAGACTGGCTGAGGGGTGCCTGGGTGGCCCAGTTGGTTAAGTGTCTGACCTCGGCTCAGGTCATGATCTAATGGTTCTTGGGTTCAAGCCCCACATCAGGCTCTGTGCTGACAGCTTGGAGCCTGCTTCAGATTCTATGTCTCCCTCTCTTTGCCCCTCCCCTATTCATGGTCTGTTTCTGTCTCTCAAAAAGGAATAAACATTGAAAAAAACTAATGCAGCAATTATATAATGAAGTGTAGACTTTGGGTGACATCACTGGCCTCTTCTGAGCTGCAGTGTCCCCACACGTAAAGCGGGAACAGTTACCACTTGTGTTTCGTGACGAGGTAGTGAGAGTGATGGACTCATGTTTAGGGAGTGCTTACCTGGTGTTGGCACTGGGGAGGGGCTAAACGTGTTGGTTCTTGCTGTCACGGGCGGACTCTGCACTGACTACCATATTTAATGGAGAATCGGGACAGACGAAGTGATTCGACCACAGGTGATCTCAGCCCATCAGTGTGAGGAGTTTTCAGTAAGGAGAAAGACCTGTGACTGTGCCCCCATTGCCTCCTTCGCATGTGCAAACTCGTGTAAGGAAACCAGTTAGGGTTTCACGGAGAAAATAGTCCCAGCGGCTGCGCGTCGTGAGCCAGCGCTGCGCACAGAGTGTCAGGCTGTTTTCCCAGAGCCACCCCTCTGGAGCTGTCGGTGCAGATGGCGTCCTGTCCCACCAGAGGGCACAGGAGGCAACGAGAAGGTTTCCGTGGGCGAGGCCCCAGGGATCCTGGAGGCCAGGAGCACTCCGGTGATGGAAGAAACTGTGTTTGGCAGTGCCGAGCAGCAGGGGATCCGTCTACAGCCTCATTCCTGCAGGCAAACCTGAAACTTCCGCTGAACTGATAAAGATCTTTGTTTAATCCTTACAAGAACCGCAAGCGGTACATAGGATTATTTTCTCCATTTTTGCGCACAGAGGAAAGATGCTGGGAGGGACCTTGTCCCTTTCCACAGGTGGCACCTAGTACACGAGAGAGGAGTCTGGGATTTGAATTGAGGTCTCTTGAAGCACTGAGCCACAGGAGCTCCCTCCTGGCAAGGAAATGCTGGGCCCCTGGCCGATGCCCCCTAGCCGTCTTTCCTTCTGAATAAGCCTGCTTCCCTCTGCCGGGACATGCACAAGCCTGTTCTTACAAGGAAGTGACAGAAGGTTCTAGGTGGTTTTGTTGTATCCAGCTCCCAACTGTCAGCTAGTAAATAATTGTTATGTGAGTAAGCGATGAACTTGAAAGGTACCTTCCAATAGGAGAAGCGCTGTGTCACTGTGCACAGGCCCAAGACGTCATGGAGCAACAGTGTCTCAGTTCATGGGATCTGGAGCCAGACCGCCCGGATTCAGAGCCGAGCCTCTGCGTTTATACCTGGCGGGACTCTGTCCCAGTCACTTGACCTTTCTCAGCCTCAGTTTCCTCATGCGGGACGCAAGATCCCGAAGACACGTGTGTGTGTAGAGGGTCACCGTGGGCGTAAATGAAATAATGCGTCGTGTTTGGCATGTGGCAAATGCTCAGGGAGCATCAGTGTCCGCGGTGGTCACCACTGCCTGTCCTCCACACCGTGCAGCATGTGCCCCGTATCCTCGCCTTGCTCTCTCAGACGCGCAGGGGGATCACAATTTAATTTTGAAATTAGCATTTATCTTTACCTCTCTACCTAGGCCCCGTTTCATTAGAGTGTCTGGGTGGTGTTTATCGGAAAAAGCTCTTTGGTTAATAATATGCTATTGGATTGCTGGGGCGCGTCGATTGTGAGGCAGCAGGAAAACAGCACTAAGTAAAGTAAACACAGCCATAACCTTTTCTTCTCACTGCCTCTCGTGCTGTCTGAAAGGAGCACACGGCTTCTCCTTTTCCGTAGCTCACTCATAAATGGAAGGAGCATGTAATAAATATCGTGGAGCTGATGGATTTCCAGGGAGCGAGCCTCAGAACTGGGGTCCCTCCCTCTTCTGCGGCCAAGAGAGGGGGTTGTGCCCCCAGGGGAGGAAGGTCAGGCTCTACTTCCCCGGGATGGCTGGGAAGGCTTTTCCACTTGGGGAAGGGCTGCCATGCCACGGCAGATGGAGTTGATAAAGTCGACAGGTGCTGGGACATGGGACTCAGGCCCAGCCCATGACAGCTCTGTACCCCCCGGCTACAGAGATCGGTCAGGACATGCTCGAGTCACCCCAGTTAGAAAACCAAGGCGGTTCTCAGATCACGGCGTAGCTGCAGTGTTGGGAAACGTAGCTCGTCTGCCCTGGGGGGGTCGCTTCGGCAAGAGCTTTGCATGGGTAGAGTTTACTTGAGGATAAAGCAGGAAGGGAGGAAAAAGAGCAAAGGAAGTGGTGAGAGAGGGAGGGGGCAGGGGGAGGGAGAGAATGATTCCTGATGACCTCATGTGGACACTGGTCCGTGCCTGGACCAATCAGTTATTTGAACTATAAATCCTTTATGCTTCAGATAGTTGAACATAGTTTCTGCTACTTAACACTGAAAAAAACTGTGTCTTACACATGCCACGACACTGAACTTGGCCCAAAAGAGAGAGGTTGTAGGTTGGAGATCCAACCTTTGCCATGTATTCGGCCATCATCTTATGTCATGGTTTCTCAACCTTGGGACCTACTGACATGTTGGGCCACTTTGCACACTGTTGCAGCATTCCTGACCTCCACCCCCTGATGCCACTCCCCACCCCCACCTCAGGTTATGAAAAGTAAAAATGTTTGCAGACATTGCCAATGCCTCCTGGGGGACAGACCTCCATCCCCAGATGAGACGCACTGGTGTAGACAGACCCAGATCTGCTTTCTCTGTAGGATGCAGAGAAACATATTTTTTGCGGGACACCTGTGGGGCTCAGTTGCTTGAACGTCCGACTTCAGCTCAGGTCATGATCTTGCTGTTCATGGGTTCGAGCCCTCCATCGGGCTCTGTGCGGACAGCTCAGAGCCTAGAGCCTGCTTCAGATTCTGTGTCTGCCTCTCTCTCTGCCCCTCGCCTGCCCTCTCTCTCAAAAATAAATAAAAAATTAAAAATATTAATTTTAAATGAAAAATTACCCCTTCCTCCCATATTTCTTGGATCTCACTTTTTCAGTAAGAGTTAGCGACTGAAGGGAGATCCTTCAGAACTTTTGCACCAGGCAAACAATCAGGGAGGGGCAAAGGACTTCAGGAGTAAGGGAGCCTCAGGTATTGGTACACGGAGAGCAGCGCCAGGTGCTCTGTGTTTGGGAAAATTTGGGATGAGCAACGAATTGACCCCTGAAATGTTGAGTCATTTAGCTCTGAGGTTGTCAAGGGCTTCCCACTGAGATTCCTGGACGTTTAGTTATGGTGCACGTCACAAGTGGCAGCCATCAACCCGGCCACCTGGCACCAGCTGCTAATGGCTTCGGCAGAGAGAGTCATGGTTGCGGACAGAGCCCAGATGGGAACGGCATCCTACAAGCTCCCCAGATTCACTGCCTACCACGAAAATGTTACATCTAAATAACCCCTTAATTATTCTCAAACTGAACTCCCCCTGCTCCTTGTCTAGCTACTCCGACTCAGCCAACAGATTACTTCCTAGGGGAAGCCTTCCTGGATACCTCATCCTCACAGGAGGTCAAGGGCCCCAGGGTAACAGACACTGCGGAGCTCCACCCACATCCCATAGGTTCCTTCCACTGCTCTGAGGACCCCTCACTGGCCTCCTGGGCTTTTACCCCCACTGCCTACATCTGTACATCTCCCCTGAAGGCCCTCCTTGGGGCTCCTGGCACCATCTTGCCACATCCAAGGAGAACTGGGAGTGTCTGGGTTTATGACTCCCAGGGTGGCCCTTTGCAAGGGCTGACAGGTGTGGGATTATGACAGCCTGGCTCGCTGGGGTCAGATCAGGACAACTGTGAGTCCTCATCTACACTCCCGGTCCCCTGCAGGGCCAGGTGACTTTGCAGTAGGTGGTCCCTATGTTTGGCCTCCTCCCCTTCCCTCTCCTGCTTCTGCCTTTCTCTATCTCCCCAGCCTGTCTGGGGCTGTGTTTTTAAATACATCTCTTTCATGTCAAGATACCCCACCTCCACGTCCCTGCTGCTGTTCTCTTAACGCGTGGACTCCTCCTTTGTAGTCCTTATCAGAACTTTGTTGTATTTTAAGTTAGTTTGTTTATTTATATTGAGAGAGAGAGAGGACAGAGGGAGAGACAGAATCCTGAGCAGACTGTTTTCAGTGCACAGCCCGATGTGGGGCTCGAACTCATGAACCGTAAGATTGTGACCTGAGCTGAAATCGGGATGGATGCTTAACCATCTGAGCCACCCAGGCACCCCCTTACCATTTAAGTCAGGTACTCAGTTATTTCTTGGGTCTCCTCCAATAACACATGCCCTCCATGAAGACAGAGGCCCATGGTCCTACTGCTCACCAAATCTCCAGGGCCTGGCATAGGAAGTGTGACCTATTATTATTTTATTAAGTTACACGAATACTTGTCCTAACTTTCTCTCAACCGTACACGTCCTGACCGAAGCTATCTGAAGTTAGGACCCACGTGTGATGAACTTTACATTCTCTGCTTCATCTTTCACTGCGCTTTGCTGATAAGAGATCAGTCAGTGTTAATGAGTCAATGATAATTGATTGCTAACTTTCACTGAGCACTTGCTCAGTGCTAAGCTCCTCCCCTGCGGTATATCGCTGGTCCCTACAGCAGTCCTGTGATGGGGGACGACGGTCCTTGCTTTACAGATTGGAAGCGAGGTACAGAGGCCTAGGTACCCGGCCCAGAGACACACAGCTGGGCCACGCACAGCAGGAGCTTGACTTTGGTTTCTGCTGGACGTCAGAACTTCAAGTCTTGCTAGCTTCCTTAGAAGGCAGTCAGGATGGGGTGTTGGTTTAGTCATTTCCTCTTAAGCTGTTTGCTGTGAGTCAACTATTGGAGTGAGTGGGGCTTGGGAGGAGTCCGCCGGAGCGAATAGCATCTTGGCCTGTGGTTGTGGCGACTCTGTTGCCCACTATAGTGCTTTATCTTCACCCCCTGCAACAGTCACTGTTGAAGGATATTTGGCAGCACTAACTGCTCTCAGAACAAGGCCTTTAAAGCACCGATTGGCTGGTTAACTTGGTAAGCAAGAGGCCGAAGCCAGGGAGGGCAAGACCCGAGTGACAACTGCCATGCCTAGTCCTTCATCGTGAGGAGGATGGAGGAGAGGCTGGTAAGGGCCTCAGCGTGAGCCATCCTGGTTACCCGGTGAACGGCTCCTTGTTGCTGGGCATCACGTGCATGTTAGGGCTCTTGTTTGCAAGTGTGGGACGTGAATTTGGAATCCCCCCAGTGGTATAGGGGGCTTCACTGGCTCAAATAAATGGGAAAGACCAGCGATTGGTCCTCACTTCAGCCGTAGCTGGATCCATGCCACGAGCACCCCCTTCCTTTCATCGTTTCGCTCTGCATGTCTTGGTAGGGTGTCGCCCTCAACTGTCGTTACCCTCCTGACTCTACACGACAGCGCCAGGCTGCAGTGTCTTTAATTCCCATAGACTCAGCGGGGACTACAGCCTTCTCTTCCCTTTCCTGGAACAAGAACTGCCATTGGCCTGGTTAGGTCATGTGCCCTACAATGGGCCAAGCACTGTGCTCCAGTCAGAGGGCTCCTATTGGCCAGCCTGAGTCACATGGTACCCCGGAAGAAGGAAGTGAATTTGTGATTGGATTGTGTCCACCACGTGGTAGAGGAACAGGTGTTGGAAGTAGAAGTGCCTTCCCGTGGGGAGAAGGCAGTGAAGGATTCTGGGTAGACCTAGCGAGCTATCTGCTGCACACAGCACCATCATCTCTCTCAACGTATTCTTTGTTTGGAACGTTAAATCCACCAATTTATAACTGAAAGAACCCTCCCCTTTTAGATTTGATAAATTTTGGTGTGATGACAGGAATTTTAAGATTTTCCCATACCATATATCTCTTCAAATGATGACTAACGCCGGTAATACTGTTCTTCGGAGAGATGTTTAATGATTCAGTCTGCAGTCTCCTCATTTAATTATTTTCTCAATTTTTTTTATTGTAGCAAAATACACATAACATAAAATTTGCCATCTTAACCGTTTTTAAGTGTACAATTAAATGGCATTATATACATTCATAATGTTGTGCAACCATTGCCACCATCCATCTCCAGGGCCCTTTTTACTTTGTAAAATGGAAACTCTATACCTATTAAGTTAAAACTTAACACCTGTGGTCTTTGTATTCGTCTAAATAAAAAAAATATTTTTCAGGGGGTCCCTGGGTGGCTCAGTTGGTTAAGTGTCTGAACTTGGCTCAGGTCATGATCTCATAGCTTGTGAGTTTGAGCCCCAAGTTGGGCTCAGAGTCTGGAGCCTGCTTCAGATTCTGTGTCTCCTCTCTCTGCCCCTCCCCTGCTCATGCGCCCTCTCTTTCTCAAAAATAAATATTGAAACATTTAAAAAATTTATTTCCCCTTTTTAAATGAAAAATGTTCAACTATACATACTGCCCTGTGCCTGCTTCTACTTCAATAAATATTCCTTTTCTAGTTGAAGATAAAGTGCTCATCTATTCCTTTTTTCCAGCTTTACGATACTCCATTGCCTGCCTATATCGTGATTCTTTTCACTAGGCCCCTGAAGATGGATACAGAGGTTGTTTGTAGCTTGCTGTTACTGGAAATAACACTGTCATGAATGACCTTAGGCATTCATTTCCTTGCACATGTGTGAGTGTGTAAGTATGTACACATGCAAATATATTCCTGGAAGTGGGATTGTTGGGTCAAAAGGTAAGTGCATTTGTAATTTTGATAAAAATTGCCAAACGCGTAATGAAGCAGGTTGTGTGAGTTTGAATCCTGGAGCCTTACTTGGTCATCACCGGTTTTATTTCCACTTGTGTGGAAGTGGACCAGCCCCTGGCCCACGGGCTTCTCTGTGCTGTGTCATGTGACTTCCCCTCCCAGGTCTTCCTGAGGACAATCTTTGTCACCACTCTGTGTACTTGCCTTTGTGACTTGCAAGAGGGAGGGGGCGCAGAGCCTGCTAATGGAACCCACGGGGGAGACTGAATTCAACACTTGTGCAAACATAGAAAGAGTGAAAGCAAACCTAAAGACACTAAGAGTGTGGTCAGGAAACTTACTAAAGTCAGCCATGGCTCAGAATAGAAATGACGGATAAGGAAAATTGTTAGGATGGAATAAGAATGGAAGATGAGGAGAGGGCGGCATTCCTGGGAGGAGCTCACGTTTTCCTAAGAAGGCGGGACCCCTATCGATCATGCAGGTGCTGAGAACCAGCCCTGCCTCCGTAGCAGCTGCCTGCTCTGTGCAGCGGGGCCTGGTTCTGGGCTGAATTCTGGCTTAAGTGAGACGGTAGAGTGAAGACAGAATACGGCCAAGCCTCGTGGTTTATCCATCTGCCAGGAAACAAGAGCACAGCCTCTGGATCTCTCATGGGCCTGGACGCCCGAGTTCTGGGGGTGGTGAGGGGCAGTCCAGTGTTGCAGGTGTGTGGCCCAGGCCAGGCCACTGTCAGGAAGCATTTCTGTTTGAGATTTCTGGCAAATTACCTAGAGAGATCTAAGAAGAAAGGAATTGAGTTTCCAAAATTCTTACCATCTGTCTTTATTTCTTTTCTCGTTTGAAATAAATATGCACTTCTATACCTGTCATCATGCATATAATTCTGTATTCTTTTTCTAGAAGAGGGTCTCCGAAACTTACACAGTCCCACAAAATGTAGCTCTGTGCCTGAGGAATCACTACTATTATGATGATCAGAAGGTTTAGGGAGAGGCATGTGGTGTCCTAGTTTTTGAAAGCGTAGGTTATGGAAGTTAATAGCTAGCCAAAGGGATGCCTGGTCTTCACAAAGCTCTTTCCTCCCTGTCCTTCTTCCCTCTCTCAATTCTTCCTTCCCTGTGTCTTTTACAAGCTCACTGTTCCAGACACCGTGTTACGTGCTGGAACTATCAAATCCCTGCTCTCATGGATCTTGTACCGTAGTTGAGGCAACAGATAAGGGAGCAAAGCATAAATAATATATTTTGCATGGCAAAGCAGAACAGGGAGATATGGGAGCAAGTTGGGGGCGGGGGGGGGGTTACTTTAGGTTAAGTGATCTGCGGAAGCCTTTTTAAAGTGGTGACATTTCAGCTGAGACCTGAATGGTGAGCAGGAGCCAGTCCTGGAGATTGGAGAAATGTTCCAGGCAGAGCAAGGGCAAGGTTTTGAAGTGAGAGGGGCCTTGGCATGTGTGAGCAACAGGTGGCGGTCGGGACAGCAGGGACAAGGTTGACAAGGTGGAGGAAGGGAGAAAAAGGAGGAGAAGGGGAGGGGGAAGAAGAGAGGGAAGGTCTGTGATGAATTTGGAGCCCTAGGCAGCGGCTGTTTGCTGGGGGGCTTTGTTTGCCGTGGTCAGAAGTTTGGATTTCATTCCAAAGATTACGGACAGTGTTGCAGGATCTAAACTGTAGGACAGGTATTTGCGCAGTGCGTTTATAAGCACCCCGAGATGAAAACAGTTACACGCGGGTGCCCAGTAACTATTTCCTTTCTTGTGCTGTTGTTGAAAGTGAGCGATTAAAGATATCCTGTGGATACCGTGCATCATGTTCATGAAAGCACTTAAGGCAATAACTTGTGACAGGTAGTAAAATCTGGAGTGGATGACAATGCCTCACAGCAGATTTGCACCAGTTTGGACAACAGGTTGAGGTCAAGACCTAGCCAAGTTCAGAGAATCTCAGTTCTAGAGGGCTGATGCTGGAGAGGAAAGCTAACAAACTGGACGATGAGATCTGAATGATAAAATAAAATTAAGTGTATTTTATTCAGACAAGTATTAAGACAATTCAGACAAGTATTTATAAAGTGTCGCTTTTTAAATTTTACTTTGTAGGTTTGTGCATATTTAGTCGATTTCTTCCTTACCTTATCTTAAAATAGCTACATTTTTTTTTAAAGAGAGAAAGTAGAAACAAAAATTTTTAAAAATTATTCTTAGAAAAGAGACTCCAAGTGAGGCCGAAATGATACTGAATGGAGGCGGGTTTTTTTTTTTTTTTTTTTAAGAATGATGCTTCTGGAATTGTGAAAAATTAGTGTTGGTTGGTTACAAGCAAGAGAAACCAGTTTGGCTAACTTAAGCAAGACAGGGGTTTATCGGCAGTCTGTGTGGTGGTTCCCACAACGGAGAGGAGGCTGGAGCTGGGCTTGGTGGCTGAGGCATCGGCCCTTGCCACCAGGGTCCATGGAGAGTCCTGTATGTGAATACCTCTTTTTGGAGTTTTCCAAACTAGCTCTGAGAAACCTGGCTTGGGGCTTGGCCTGCTCTTGGCCAAGGGTGGAGCATGTTTGAGATTCTGTTTGACCCAATCGATCCAACAGGGGCATGATCATTCCTGCAAAGGAAGTTGGGGTGCTCTCTTAAAGACAGCAGAATAAATTCTGGGAGGCAAAAAAAAGCCATTTGTAAGCATCCATCGACAACTTTAATATGGTGGCGTCATCTACATTCTTTTTCTGCCTTCTCAGTATTTATTTACTTATTTACTTAGTGTGCATTTTAACTTAAGACCTGGGAACCCTGAGCACTTGCGGACAGTCATAAGTGGCAGGAAAGAAACACATGTCCTTGTAGGGTCCTCTCTGGACACCTCCATGGATTTGGAATGGAATGTCCATTCTGATGACCTGGGACAGAGTTTTGGTGTCCATAGTGGTCTCTGGGCAGCTGCTTTCTGAGGTTTGAGGGAGACTGGAAGTCTGTTCTGTGGCCCACAAACATTGCTTTAGCAAATCAGTTGTTTGCTACATCTTAAAAGTCCTGAAAAGTGACACCCATTATTTTATAGCTAGAGGCTGAGCCCCAGGGAGATGAAGAACCTATCATTCTGCTCTGCACCCAGCTCCCCAGCACCACCTCACACGAGGCTGGTGACCTTAAGGAAGTCATTTCACCTACCTGAGCCTTGAGTTCCTGATCAGTGAAATGGGTATGATAGTATCACTTTTCTCCTTATGGGTCTGTTTTGAGGGGCAACGGAGCAGTGCCTGGCTGAGTAAGTGTATAAATGTCAGTAGTGAAGGTGGGGCCAGAGCTCAGGCAGCTTATAGCATACAGCAGTTAAGACAGGATTTGAAATCCGACACATTTGGTTTTCAAAACTACCTCTTATTAAGAGTGCGAAATTGGTATTCTGGCCCAATGCAGTTTGTGGTGGTATGGATATTAAAATGAGATAACGGGGTGCCTGGCCCTTCGGCGCTGTCCATGGTGGTTTTGCGTTGTTTTCATTGCTATTAGCTAGTATGGAAGTGTTTTAGCAGTACGCTGTTATGAGGACTGAAAATCTAGTATGGGCTGTTTTACCTCCAGAGAAGGTGCTTGGGGAAAGTTTTCTGTAGTTTTTTCATCGTCCTGTAAAGACTAGAAGAAACAGTGCAGTGGAGACAATTTGGGAATTCCAAATATCTCTCTGATTTGTTTGCCCCTTCTTTTCCTGAAGGAAGAAAATAAAAGGCAGAAAGCAGAGGGGTTCCTGTTGGGAGCAGGGTTGGCAGACTTCTGTAGAGGGTCAGAGAGTGAGTACTTCAGTCCTTGCAGGCCTGATGCTCTGTGTCCTAAGTGTTGTACCCTGCCATGCCAGAGAGAAAGCAGCCATTGGTAATACGTAAACAAGTGAGCATGGCTGTGTTCCAGTAAAACTTTATTTACAAAACATGTATTGGTTTAGATTTGACCTGCTTTAGAAGTTGAAAAAGGGGGCCGCCTGGGTGGCTCAGTTGGTTAAGCATCTGACTCTTGGTTTCAGCTCACGTCATGATCTCATGGTTTTGTGAGTTCGAGCTCTGCATTGGGCTCTGTTCTGGCAGTGCAGAGCCTGCTTGGGATTCTCTCTTTCTCCCCTCTCTCTGTCCTTCCCCAACTCTGTCTCAAAAAAAAAAAAAAAAAAACCCTTAAAAAACAAATAAATTGAAAAAAGACACCTTGATGCCTATTTGGGCAAGCCTGACGTAGAGTCTCACCTTTTCAAGACCATTTTCCTTGATGAAAATTATTGATGAGGAAACCTCTGAGGGCTTCACAGCATCAAACATTCTGTGGAAAAGTCTGGTCGTTTTGACCACACTCAAGTGTGAGCTTCTGGCTTTTCCGATTTCAGGTCTGTGTTTAGGGTCAGTGGGTCACTCCAGTGGTCACTTTGCAGAACTTCCATCCTAGGTCCCAATATGCACCTTTCAGGGCCTTCCAAGCCCCTTCCCATCTCTCCAGCCCCTTGAGCCCTCCCTTCTTAGAGGTCACCAGAAATGACCCATTTCCGCTTCCCTTTGGAGAGCTGTGATAGACTGGTAATCCCCACACTTAGGCATTTTGTCCTGGCATTTTGTCACGACTGCAGGGAGGGCGAACCCTGCCAATCGCAAGACGGTTACCTTTGAGAGGGGAGAGCTTTCTAAGCTCTCGGGGCTGGTTATGTCCAGATAATGGCTTGTTCTAGTCTCCGGCTCTATTATGTTTGCTTAACATTTGGGCTTCTGCCAGGTAACTTGCCTATAAGCTATGCATAGAAGAAAGAAACCATCCATCTAAAGTATTCAGATTTTGGCCTTAATTAAAATGCAGAATAAATATGTAAAGGCTAAAGAGCATGAATTATAGATGCTGAGGTTTCTATATTAAAATCGGTTCTCCTCTATAGAGGCGCATGTGTGTTTATGGCAGGGAGGTAGAGTGTATACAAGTCAGCGGCAGGCAATATAATTATGGTCGTGTGTGCTTAGCAAGATGGGAAACGGATCCATTGTAGGAGAATGAATCCTCGGCACCTTTCTCATTTCACTGCCTCTGCAGATTTTTTTTTTCCACCTGAACTCTATAAAGGGCTAATCCTGACCCTTGTTATTTAAATTGCTCCACCATGGGTAGGAAAGCTGCCCTCAGCCTCTTTTCACTCACTGCTCACCGGTTTGGAGGAGCAAAGCTCTTTCTATTCATTGCTCCTCTTGAAAGTGGCTGGCTGGCATGAGGAGGGGGCGGGAGCTTTCAGACCCTGAATGACAAGTCTTGGGTCTTAAGCAAGGCCAGGCCAGAGCTCATTCACCTTGAAAGTGAGAGGCTCTGGGCTATTCCATTAATGGTCTCAGAGGGGGATGAAGAAGCCCCAAAGAGATGAAACCAAGTATCCAAGTATGTGGCTGTCCTTCCCAGGAACGGGCAGGACAGATTAAGGGAAAGAATTCTCAGGTCCAGGGTTACCGATATGCCAGTTTCATTATTGAAACATTTTGTAACATTCACATTTTACAAACTGGTATTAATGAGAGTTTATGTCCACGTATTGTTTTAAAGCATAGCGTTGGGAAAAATCACGCTGAGAATTCATTCACGTTACTCAAGAACTTCAAGAAATGAATGAATGAAATGCGAAACCAACAATTTTAATCACTAAGGGTGGAGGGAAGGTGGCTTTTTGTAACAGACCAAAAGAGCCAGCTTTTCTCGAAAGCATCGAATGTTTCCAGGACTTTAGTTTTCCAGGAAAATGATGCTTTGGAAAAAAAAAAAAATCCTAACGCCTCCAATTGAAACGTGAGCATTATCAGCCAGTGACAAGGAGTCCGGATCCTACTTGGGTGACTTTGCCAGGACGGTCTCCGGGCGCTGCAGTGAGGCTGTTTGGGGTCACATCCGCCTGAGGGAGAAGCCGAGGAGTGAGAATCTCTGTTCCCTGGGATTGGAAGGGGGTCTAGCGGGTGAGCAGCAGCCACCCACCCCTCGGTCTCCAGCCGCACTTGCCCGAGCTGTGGTGGAGGCGGAAGACTTCTGTCCTCTCTTCTGGGCCACTTCAGGCCGCCTGCGTGAAATGGACCTGAAAATCCCTGTTGAGGGTTTGCGTGAGAGAGGAGGATGGGATCCACAAGGTAAAAATAGTAAATAAAGCTGTGTTGTTGTCAGTTTTTTTCCTCCTCCTCGTTTGAAGCAAAATGTCATAGCTGCTACGTTGGGAGATTTGTCCAAACCTCAGAGATCCTGGGGCATTTCCGAAGCCGTGAAGGTGTATGGAGCCAGCCCGACTGCTAAACCAGGGGTCAGCAAACCACGGCCCACAGGCCAAGTGCGGCCTGCTAGCTGCTTTGTAAGACTCGGCATTCTTGAAACACAGCCATGCGCGTCCACTTGCAGTATGCGATGGTGGCTTTGAAGTTTTAGCAGCAGCGTTGAGTATCTGTAAGTAGAGACTGTATGGTTTGCAGAGCCCAAGACATTTACTGTCTGGCCATTTATAAAAAACATTTGCTGGCCCCTGCTCTAGACAGTGGGGGAAAAAAATGAAATCCAACTTATTTTTGAAAAAAACAAACAAACATCTGGAGACTTCCTTCAGCTTCTGTAATCCTAGACCTAGGGGGTCCCTCCTCTGCCCACCAAACCTCCCAACCAGCTGTTACTTCTGGTGGCCAGACTGGGGTCCCGTCTCTCAGACCACATCCTATAGTTAGTGATATTTCAGCAGAGAAATGGACAAATGTGGTTTTACTGTGTTTTGTGGGTTTTTTTTCTTCCTCCTGCTTTTTGAAGCCATATAACAGAAATCGTGGTGTGACAGGCAAATCCTTTGCTCGTTTTGAAATGATAAAGGTCAAGCTGCTCAAATCTTCTTTGCAAGTATAATACCTGGTTAACTGAAATATGTCGGAAGCCTCACCCAGTTATCAGGCTGACAGAGAACTTGACAGATTTCACAAATACAACTGTTTTGATTTACCCGTTCTCCACACATAACACCTCCTCTGAGTGTCTCTCTGGCTCTCTCCTTCAGCTGCTCCCTTGCTCAGACCTTAAACAATTGCAGCCGGGAGGATTGAGACACTCAAAGGCTGTCATCACCTGTCCCTATCATTGTTCCCCTTTCTTCCCCGGGAAAGCACGGAGCATCAGGATTCTTGCCAGGTAATTACCATATCTACAGTCGCGTAAGATGCCAGCCCATATGGGACACCCCATAATTTTGCAGCAGCACAAACAGCCACTTCTTGCTTATGCTTCGCATGAACCGTGCTTACCGCATCTTAAACTTCAAAGCATTGAAAATCGCAGTATCTCATAAACAAACCTATTCAGCAATTGCCTTTTCAACTGGCCGTGAGCAGACCTGCTCCTTCCTTCATTACAAGCCTTCGTGATTACGGGGCTTTGTGCTTTTTGTTGGCAGTTTAGAATTATGTGATCTTCTAAAACCCTTCCCCTTGGTCGAAGATTTTTTTTTTGAATCTGTAAAGTGAAATCCCTGAAAAAAAATAACTGGTAGAGATACGTGCAAAATATATTATGTCTTTAGCATCCGGAAGAACCTACAGTTTTGATAACTTTAATTGGGTCCCTGAAGCAAAATTATTCTCGGAATAACTGAGGTATATATTTTTAAAACATGGCAGAATTTGGCATTAGGAAACTTCTTTTAATTCTAATATATCAAAATTACTGGCTGTTTACAGAAGAACTGTTCTACCGAGGATTATCTACTTACAAGGTAATTGTGCACTAAGAATGAATTGCAAATGTAGCGGAGACTTAAATTCAGGCATCACGTGTGGAGGTCATTCAGGTTCTTTAGAGACTTATTCCTTCACTAATTGGTGTAATTCTATTCGCTTTCCCCCTTCCTCCTTCTCTCGTTGTTCAGATGATCTTAAAGCCATTCGTTGTGGTGGAACTAAGTTTGAAAGTTTTGAGGGGCTTCCAAGATATGAGGCTTGTAGTTAGCAACTTTAGCTGTGTCCGGGGGCCGGGAGGGGGGGGGAGAAAAATTACAAGCACCTGGAGACAGATGATTCGCTGGCACGAATTCACGTGATCCCGAACCCGAGAGAGTCGCGCCGTGCAGGTTCAGTGGGACCATGGAGTGAGGCGTCGGGGGAACGAATGTGCTGTCTTGGTCGATAAAGGACTAACCCGTAATCTCACCCCACCCCCGTTAAAGGGATTGGCACATCCTGTCAGGCGCCCCAGAGAAGTCCAGATGGGGAATTCAGGCTGGAAGGGCTCTCGAGAAGCCAGCCATTTCTCTTTGCACTGGATTTTGAGAATTTTAGTGCCTGAGTTGCTGATGAGATGGGCAGGTGGGCAGGCAGGTATGAGGCACTCTGGGAAGGTTGATATTTCCCATCTCATTACTTTTGCTGGCTGTTTACAGTGGCCTAGAGAGAGAGCTAGAGGGAGTGAGCCCACCTGCGCGTGCGAGAAAGAGCCCTTGCTGTTAGAAGCTTGAGGTGACGGAACTAATCATTTGTAGAATTTTAGCTTTTGGTTGCTCGTTACCCTAATAGTCCTTGATTTCCTTGTGGATTAATTATTGTGTTGAGTATTGGGGATGATTTTAGGCACCTGCCTTTTGTTATGGACGCTGAGGGCCCAAACCCTCCCCCATCCCAAGACAGCCGGGGTATCTCTGAAGTTGAGCTAACTTGATAATTCTGTTTTTGTTTTAAATGATTATTTATTTTTGAGAAAGACAAAGCATGAGCAGGGGAGGGGCAGAAAGAGGGAGACATAGAATCCCAAGCAGTCTCCAGGCTTCGAGCTGACAGCACAGAGCCCGACGCTGGGCTCGAACTCACATGAGATCATGACTTGAGCCAAAGTTGATGCTCAACCGACTGAACCACTCAGGTGCCCCCTAACTTGATAATTCTTAACCGGGGGGCAGTTCTGCCTCAGGGGACATTTGACAATGTTTGGGGACATCTTTGGTTGTCCTGAGCGGTAGGGAGTGTTACTGGCATCTAGCAGGTGGAGGCCAGGGTTGCTGCTGAATACCCCACAGTGCACAGGACAGCCCCTCCCCAGTTATCCAGCTCCAAATGTCAACAGCGCTACAGTCGAGAAATCCTGGGCTACCTGGACGTGCTTTCCTGGGACTTGGAATTCCAGGGTGATCAAATCAGGAGAGGGCCCCATGGGAAGCCACTCATTCCAACAGTGGTGGCCATAGGTTAGCATCCGAGCCACTTGGCTACAGTACAGACGCCTGACTTCCTGCTGTCTGCTTGCCTGTTGGTGCCCGCTCTCAAGTCTGACCCTTCTGAGCTGCTGTAGATTCTGTGAGTGCCCCCACCCCACCTGGGGCCATTATACTTACTGCAAACTCAGTCTGAATTGGTTTTCTTTGCTCGCTCACAATCAAAACCGTAGCTGCAACATTGTTGCTTTTAAAACTTAACACATTTCTTTTTTTTTCTTGTAAGCGGTGGAGCCCATTCCTCCCCCTTCTCTCCACCGACGGCCCCTTACAGGGAACTTCACTACATAAGGCAGGGGACCTTGGAGCTGGTCTGGAGAGTGATGTGGTCTTCCCTGCACCTCGTTCCCTGTAACCGATTTCCCACACCAGCCCCTGAGAGGAACTTAAAGACCCAGGAAACCCATTTATCACCACGGGCTTATAAAACACTGTAGGCACCCGTTAAATTGTAACCTGGAGGTAGAATACGTGAAACCATCCTCAGGTGCTCGTACCTTGTTTGGAATGAATTCATGTGATTTCTCGCGTAGCGAGCCATCTCCAAAGGCAAGAAGTTTTGGAAGCAGAAGCAAGTTAGGAAAAGATTCAGGGCACTGGACTGGCCTTTGGGGACAGTCCTTGTTTGTGATGGTTTTGAAGTGGCTTTTCCCCGTCTTCCAGAGTCAAAGCAGAGTAGGGCTTGGCAGGAAGTTCCAGGAAGGATGTAAAGCTGGGGCCGCAACTTCTAACGGCCACGGTGGCAGGTGAGCACACAGTCAGACCAGACAGTGGGCTCGCGTGTTAAAGATTTAAGAATATTCTTCATTTTCAAATATCAAAAGCATTTGCCTCTTTTTTTTGCCTTGAAGTATCTGTTCCCCTTAGTCTGTATTTGATCTTTCTTCTTATGACAGACCTTAGCTATACTGAGTGGCTTTGGGGTTCCTGGGTGGCTCATTTGGTTGAGTGTCCAGCTCTTAATTTTGGCTCAGGTCATGATCTCACGGTTTGTGGGATCGAGCCCCGGTTGGGGTCTGTGCTGACAGTGTGGAGCCCGCTTGGGCTTCTCTCGCTCTCTCTGCCCCTCCCCCACTAGTGCATGCATGCATGCACGTGCACACACACTCTCCATCAAAATAATTAAATTTAAAAATAAAGAGAAGCTAGAAATACGATTTTTCATCTGAATTCTCTGTATTTAAAAAAATTACAAAAGAAAGAAAAACACATCTATGGGTTTTTCGATTTGTTCGACATCACCTTGAGACTTCCGTGTTGCCGTCCTCATCGTCGTCGTCGTTTTAATCAGAGAAGGAGACGTTAAATAAGTTCAGCATTGGGCCCCTGGCTTCCTTCTTTTTTCTCTGTGTCCCTGTGCCTCTCAGTCTCTTCAGAAACGTGCTTCCAGATGTAGCCTTCTGAGGACCCCTCTTCTTGGCCTTCTTTGCTCTAGTTCACGCCATCCCCGGCCTCCTGAGGCTCCCCCGCAGGTCTGAGCTGTGCCCAGTAAAGGGTGGGTCCAGGACGTGTGGAGTCTTGTGCCGGTCCAGCGCCGGCGAGAGCACGCGGGAGGCAGGCAGAGCGGAGAAGGGCCCGTGTGGCCTGTGTGGGACCAGGTGACTGGAGGGTTTGCGCAGGGTGGCACGAGACAGTTTGGGTCTCAGGCATTTGGGCTGTGTCTGTACATGAAACGGAGCTGTGGACGGGTTTGAGCAGGCGGCGTAGGCACAGTGCAGCGCTGTGGGAGAGTGGATTCTGTAGGGATGAGCAGGGCAAGCACAGTTTTTTTTTTTTTTTTTTTAATGTTTATTTTTGAGAAAGAGAGAGCGCATGGGGGAAGGGGTAGAGAGAGAGGGAGACACGGAATCCAAAGCAGGCTCCCCGCCGGCAGAGAGCCCAATGCGGGGCTTGAACTCACAAACGGCAAGATCATGACCTGAGCTGAAGTCGGACGCTTAACAGACTGGGCCCCCCAGGTGCCCGCGAGCATTTCTTGATCGCTAAGTACAGCGGCGAAGCACGTGGGTTCCAGAGCCCAGCGTGGGTGTGAGTGACGCGCCTCTGTTGACTGGCTGGGGTCATGGGCACATCCCGCATTGTCCTGATGCCTCAGTTTCCTTATCCGTAAAACAGAGAAAATAACAGTATCTGCCTCCTGGGGTCGTTTTGAAGATTGAATCTGTTAATATTTACTATAGCTTAGAAAAATACCTAAAATTAAGCTGTATTAAATAAGTGGTCGATTGACAAAATACGAGATGCTCGCTTTGCTGAACACTTCATGTGTGTTACTGCATATAATCTACACAGACAGTTCTGAAGTCGGAGTGTGTGTGGTTGGTTGGGGCGGGGAGGGGGCAGTAATCTTTCATTCCTGTTTTGTGGAGGGAAACACTGAAGCTCAGAGAGGTTAGGTAACTTTCTTGACATCACACAGTAACCGGCAGAGTTAGAAATGGAACCCAATCTGGAATCAGAGATGTAGGAATATTCCCTAACCAGCGGATACTCAAGGGCTAAAACGGTTTTCTCTGGGCCTGGCTTAGGATCGGGCAGTGGCCAGCTGCCTGCAGTTGGAGATGAAGCCACCTGTATGCAGAGTGGGGCTGGATAAATGCTTGAGATGTGGTGGCCCGAGCTGGGTCTGGGATTCCTCCTCAGTCATGGGCCCCGGCACGTTTATGCCACGTGGGGAGTGGCATGAAGGGAGCTGGTCTCAAGATGCAGCGAGGTGACGGAGACCTCTTTATGCCGAGCGGATTTCCTACCCGTGCCTTGGTCCAGAGTGAGAGATTTGCCACGGCCGTCACGTCCCCATGTCAGAGGGGTTGTGGCAGTCGTGTCCACTCCGCGTCTTCTTGCCCTTGCCTTCTGTCTCTGGAACAGTCCCAGTTTTGGCTTGAGCAATCCATAAAGTCATTTCAGACCTATTAACAGCTCTGGGCTTTGTTTATGCATATCGAGGGGTGCAGGGCTCTGTCATTAGCACACGGTGGCAGGTGGTGATGGTGAGTCACAAAGGGTTCAAGCTGCCTCCAGTTTTACATCCAAGAGTGCATGCGCGCGTATGTGGGGGAGAGGGCAGGTGTCTTCCCCACTTAATCGGTATTTTCTCTCTCCTCTCATTGTGCCACACGAACACGTGTGCACACACACACACACGCTCGTGCACACGCGCATGTTGTTGGTTGATATTCTCCCCTCACATTAAGCTTGGCGAGGAGCGGAGATTCTCTCCTGGCAATTTCACTTCTAACTGGAGGCACCCTGTACTTTGAACTGTACAAGAGCCCTGTGTGTTCGATACCACGTGGACTCTCAGTGGGTTTCAAAGGTGGATTAAATTCACCAACGAGGTGGTCGATAGGACATAAAATATGAATGAGATTGTGATTTCGTGGTGGGTCCGGGAGGTGTAACTGTGTTGTAGGCAACCTTGCTCTCCCGGGCGGGGTGAGGAGCGGCCCCTTCCTGGACTCGTACTGTCTGTTTTAGGCCAGGGAGGGGGAAAGCGATAGAATTTCGAGTTCAGCGAAAAAGAAAATCCAAAGAGTCGGAGGCTTACATTAGGTGTAAGAGAACTCAGGTGCACTCAAGTGGACGGGGTGGCATGGGTCACCTCTTTGTAAGGTGGTGGGTGTGGGGTCAAGCCAGGGTTTCCAAGAAGCCCCTCTTGTTCTTGACTGTTGGGACATGGGGCCCTTGGCTACTGCTTGGGGTCTTGCGGCTCACCACATGGGACCTGGGGAACCTTCCCAGCCTTCCCCTCTGACTCTGTTTTTAAAATTTTTTTTAAAATATTTGTTTATTTTTGAGAGAAAGAGGTACAGAGACAGAGAGCACAAGTGGGGGAGGGACAGAGAGAGACACACAGAATGTGAAGCAGGCTCCAGGCTCTGAGCTGTCAGCACAGAGCCCGATGCAGGGTTGACCCTGTGAACCGTGAGATCATGATCTGAGCTGAAGTCAGACGCTCCACTGACTGAGCCACCCAGGTGCCCCTGGTCAAAATTTTACCCCCCCCCCAACCTCCCTCCCAGCTTGGAATATTTCATTAGCTTTCTCTTCCTTTTAGGGTAAAGATGAAAATGCTGCCGGTCACAGTTTTGTTTTGAGCAATGCCAGACACCATCACACCTGCCCCAGCTGCCTGGCCTCCTGCCCAGCGGTCCTCATCCTCAGCAGTCCCGTCTCATTCCCTGTAGGACACTGGTCCTTCGGGTGGTAGTGACTGGTGACACTGCCAAGGGTCTGTTCCCCTCATGACCCCCTAGTGTTTCCGTCTAGTGGTCGTTCAGAGATCTGCACAACTGACTCGTTCATTCGGCAGACATTTATTGAGTACCTACTATGTGCTGGGCACTGTTGTAGGTGCTGCTGGTGGAACAAAAAGAAGACAGTGGGACTTACATCCTCTTAGCAAAGAGAGGCCATTGGGTGTGCCATGTGATTTCAGGGGGTGACGAGTAAAGTGGGAGATGGAGGCAGAGGGAGGGCAGGGAGTAGGAAGGGGGCTACTGGGGGGTTCAGGACATCTTTTCTGAGGACGCAACTTTCGAGCAAGAGCTGAGTGAGTTGAGGAATTGACGGCCGGGGGGGTCCTAGGTCCCCAGGGAAGCCCGCCCTGACCGGACGCATCCCTGCTGCCATCCACATACAGGACCATGTCCTTCTTTGTGTTATTGGTCACAGTTGGACATTCCACACGTATTTGTGCAATTTGTGCGATCAACATTTGTGTCTTGAATCGAATTTTAGCTCCATGAGGGCACAGACTGTCATCTTTTCTTTCCTTCACACTACCTCCTGCCCCGTGTCCCTGTGTCATGCCGAGCATGCTCAGTAAGCACACGTTAATCGAATGATGCTTTTTTTTTTTTTTAATTTTAATGTTTATTTTTGAGAAAGAGAATGTGAGTGGGGCAGGGGTAGAGAGAGAGGGGGACACAGAATCCAAAGAGGCTCCAGGCTCTTTGCTGTCAGCACAGAGCCCGACGCGAGGCTCAGACCCACAAATCCTGAGATCATGACCTGAGCTGAAGTTGGACGCTTAACTGACTGAGCCACCAGGTAGCTTTTTTTTCTTTTTTTTTAATTTTAAATGTTTATTTTTGAGAAAGACAGTGTTAGTAGGGGTGGAGGGACAGAGAGAGAGAGGGGAACACAGAATTTGAGCAAACGATGCTTTCTGTAAGGGGAGTCCTGAGTCCTGGCAGCCCCCTCCCTCACCGCATCCTCGGAAGGCGTGTTTTGTCAGGTTGCAGAGCCCAAGGCACTGGGCCCCCTCTGAGCATTTCATCCTTCTGGGGTTTGGGTCGTGAGGTAGGGAGCGGGGTGGCCTGAGGCGGGAGGCATGGCGAGGACCAGGCATAGAGGCATCGATGGGGCTTCAGGACTTTTCCAGGAGGTGGATGTCGGGCAGTCACCACACCCCTGACTCCACGGGTGTCGAAGCACACGGACTGCCTTCCAGCGGAAGAGAACTTGGCAGTGCACCACCACCACCCTTCCAATGTGTCCTTGTCAGAAAACCTAGCAGGCACATGGCAGTCTGACAGAGGCTTTGGGGGCCTCCTGTATCCCTTACTTTAACATCGGCAATGGCATATACTACGTAAGTCACGTTAGTGAGATCAGGTGGGGAGACTGAGCCTCGAGGCTCACGGTACCTTCCGGAAGGGTTGAAATAAGCCAAGAAAACAGGGAACTGTTAATTGTCAGAAGCCTTTTGTTCTGGGAGGGGGTCCAAGACGAAGAAGGGAACAGAGGCATACCTCACCCTCCCGTCACACGGTCAAGACAACGCCTATATTTTGAGACGCGCGTTGGTAACATTTCAGAGCAATGACCATAAATAGAACATCTCCTGGTTTGGATACACTTGCCTGTGACATCACACTAAGCGAATCTGTTGGAAGCGGGAGGGACTGCGCCTCATTCCAGAGGCGTCCTGGTGCGTCTCAGGACAGCAAGCAGCCGGGCTGCTGGTGTAAAAGTGGGCTGGGGGCCTCAGAGGGCGTGAGCCTGGGAGTTTCGAGGCCACCTTCCTGAGATGCCGTTGAGTGCCCTGGGCTCCTGTCCTAGCCTAGGGACAGACCGATAGCCTAGGGGGGAACCGCCCTGGAGGCCGGAAGAAAGGGCCAGGACAGAAATCAGCATCCCAGAGTAGCAGGGGCATAAAAATACAGTTTTCTTGTTTGTTTGAAAGGTACGTTTACCAGGGTTTGGGGAGAGGGTGGAGAACGAAGAGGTGGAGTGCAGAGGATTGTCAAGGCAGTGGCACTTCTCTGTGTGACACTGTAATCGTGGACGCATTTGGCAAAACCCGCAGGATAAATGACACCAGGGGTGAAGCTTAGTGTTACTTAGGGACTTTTGGCAACGATGACATATCAGCGCAGGTTCATTGGTTGTGATGAATGGACCACTGTGGGTGTGGGATGTTGATGGTTGGGGATGCTGTGTGGGGGGGTAGGGGGCAGATGCGAACTTACTGTACTTTCTGCTAAATTTTGCTGGGCACCTAAAACTGCCCCGAAAAAGTGTGTTAAAAAAATAACTTGATGGAGCTCCCACTGTGTGCCGGCATAGAGCCCTCAGGAGAGGCAGCTGTTAAGGAAGTGAATTACAGAATTTAATTGCAGGTGTGATAAGTGCCATGAAAAAGTGCTGGGGGTTATGGGTGGGTACAGAGAAGACCCAGTCTTATGGATGGCCAGCGTCACTTTCTCTGAAGAAGGGATGTTTGAGTTGCAATAGTCCAAGTACACCAGCAAAATGCAGCAAACAACCCGTGGAAACGACTGGCCCGTGGAACTGAAAAATTTAGGGCTATGGTAACTTCAGGTGTGGCTTGATGCAGGCGTTTTTTTTGCTTAAAATTTTTTTAATGTTTATGTATTTTTGAGAGAGAGACAGAGTGTGAGTGGTGGAAGGTCAGAGAGAGGGAGAAACGGAGTCCGAAGCAGGTTCCAAACAGAGCCTGACATGGGGCTCGAACCCACAAACCATGAGATCAAGACCTGAGCTGAAGTCAGATGCTTAACCGACTGCATCCCCCAGGTGCCCTGAGGCAGGTGTTTCATCAGTGCCGTTAGATCTGCTCTCTTCTCCGTTTCTCAGCCCTGCTTTCCTCTGTGTGGGTTTTGCCCTCATTCCGGGTGTCCACTCTGGTGGCATCCATGGGTCTGGAACCTTCTCAAGGGCTTTATCCATTGGGTAACCCTTAGTGCTAAAAGAGGGCTGGTGTGAAAAGGGAATTTAGTATATGTTTGTTGAACAAATAAAGGCATTTTTCTGTTTACACAACCTTCTGTGGGTGACACCGATTGAGCCCCTAGATCAAGCCATACTGAAAGCTAGACCTGTGCCTGAACTTTTCAATTCCACGAGCCAATAATTATTCTTTGTTTTGTTGGTTTGAGGGCTTGATGCTGTTCTTAGGCAACTTCAACTGGAATGTCACTTCTTCAGAGAAAGGTCCCTACCCCCCAGTATAAGGTCTGGCTGACTTACACAGACACTCATAAACCCCCATACTTTTCCTTACGCGTCTTTCCTTCCTCTCTTTGTTGAAATCTGTTCCCTTTGCAATGGGCTGAATCGTGTCTCTGCAATCCATGTATTGAAGTCCCAAGTGCCTTATTACCTCAGAACGTGACTGTTCTGGAGACGAGGTCTTTAAAGAGGTAGTTCAGTTAAAAGGAGGTGGGTAAATGACTAATACGACTGGTGTCCCTATAACAAGAGGTGATTAAGGACACAGACGCACAGAGAGAGAGGACCGTGGGAAGACACAGGGAAAAGATGGCCGTCTGCAAGCCAGGGAGAGAGGCCTCGGGCTCTCTCCACCTGCCTCAATCCTGCTGACCCCTTGGTCTCAGGTTACCAGCCCCCAAACTGTGAGAAGATAAATCTCTGTTGTTTCAGCCGCCCAGCGTGTGGCACTTTGTCTCAGGGGAGCCTTCGCAAACTAACGCCCGGTCCTTAACAGATTCAGCTCAAATCTTTTCTCCTCTGTGGAAGACTCGAACGGGGATTGGCAGACTGTGGCCCTTGGGCCAAATCTGCTGGCGACCTGTTTTAGTGATAAAGTTTTATTGGCACCCAGCCACGCCCATTTGTTCGCGTCTTGTGTGTGGCTGCTCTAGGGCCACAGGAGCAGAGCTGAGGAGTTGTGGCAGAGACCCCACGGCTCATGGAGCCGAGACTGTTATCGACATGGCGCGTTCTGCGGAAGGCGCGTGCTGACCCTCGGTTCAGAAGAGTGGTTGGCAGCCTGGGCTGTGCACTGGGACGGGCCTGGGTTCAAATCCCTGCTGTGTTGCTGCTGAACCGGGTAAATCACTGAATCCCCCTCAGCAAAAAAAAAATAGCTATTGCTGTAAGCATTAATGCTAACACCTCTTTGTTGGCAGAGGTCGCAGTGCCGCCCTGCTAGATACTGAAGGGGCTGTTGGATTGGTTTCTCGTCTACCTGGAAATGCTTTCTTGAGTAGAGTAATCGCTTGATGGTTTGGGAGACTATGCCGGCCGCCACTCTGAACTGATGGAACGGGCGCTACACAGATATCCAGGCTTCCCCCTGGTTTTGTTGATTTGGTTTTTCTTTTTGTTCCTTCCCTTTCCCCTTTTCTGGAAGCACAAGACAAAAGTCTCCTCTCCGTTGTCGGGGGTGTCACGGCAACCCCCCACAGTGTGTTCGCGGGAAGATCTGAAAGTCTTCCAACGGGAAGGCGTTGGTGGGGGCTGGCCGCAGGAGGAGGGCGTTGTCTGACGGCTGCACTGCTGCTTCGTCCTGACCAGCACGGTTTCTGGAAGAGCTCTGTTTAGGTTAGTCTTACTTAGATGCAAAAAAAAAAAAAAAAAAAAAAAAAGGCATAAAACCTCAGAGAGCATGTTGTGATGAGGCCAGTGACTGCTTTTGGAGTCCAGTCTGCTTCTCTTGGGTATAGAATGTGCAGAATAGCTGGTGACTTAAAGCCCAGGTTAGAGGCAGGCTAATGAGAGTCCAAACCCTGATTCTGCTGCTATGTTACCTTGAACTGCTTGCTTAGTCTCTCTGAGCTCCAGTTCCCGGGCCATTAAAGAAGTGACAGTAGTAACCTACTTCATAGATTGTGGTGAGGATAAAATGAGGTAATATCAGGGTGCCTGGGTGGCTCAGTCGGTTAAGCGTCTGATTTTGGCTCAGGTGGTAATCTCACCGTTCGTGGATTCAAGCTCACGTCAGACTCTGCTCAGATCCTGCATCTCCCTCAGTCTCTGCCCCTGCCCCCACAAAAATAAATGAACATTAAAAAAATTAAAGATGATATATGTATAAATATCTGCCTTACTATTAGTCTATAGGGAATGTTCCATGGTTATTAGCTATTATCATTATGAAGGGCTGACATTACCTATATTTCTACTTTGTACAGCAGCTCCAGAAATTTACATAGTAGAACCTGTTTCAGGTGTTAAGGTAAGTCGAGTAATGTAGTATAGTGGGTCACTCAGTTTTTATTCCTTGACGGTCTTTGAAGAAGTTTGTGACCCCAAAGAAGTCCTCATTCAGGAACCCTCGAAACAGCCGATATCTGAAGGGGAGAAAAGGGGGTTCTCCTTCTGAGAACCTCTGACTCTGTGAAATTACTTTCTTAAATCACACTTGCTAATAGTTTTCAGGAATTGCTACCCCACAGAGCCAAACCTGCACGTCCTTCCTCTCCTTCCTCCTCTCTCTGTTGCTTCCCGTGCTCAGCAACACAAGCACTTGTAGGAAAAGGTGATGGTGACCTGAGGGTGTGGGGAAGATGTTTCTATGACTGCCAGGGCTGCGAAGGCCGGGAGTGCTTATTCTCACCCTGAAAGAAATCTAAAGGGAATATTACACTTGCTATGGAAAATGTTCATTCAGATGTATTTTTTTCCGAAAGCACTCTATAGAATGGATAGAAAGTATTGAGGGAAAATGGGTGGTGGCCAGGTTATATTTGATTTTCAGGAACTATTAATGGATGGAATCAATGATGGTTTTGATCACTGATGTTTGGTTAAAATTTTGTAGCCTGATTGCTAAAGTCTGGTTATTTTTTTCAAGAATCCAAGGAGCAGGCCCCACGGGGCCCCCTCAGAATCTGAGACCCAACTGGTCATCACTGAAAACCGTGGCTGTGGTCTGAGCCACAGTGTCTGTAGTGAACGATGTAATCATGTTCTCAGGAAAGCGTATCCTGTGGCCAAAGTGAAAATCTTTCTAATTTTAACTTAAGTTCATTTATTCCCCTTTGTTGCCTGGCTGGTTAATAACCTCACTATCAGAAATATGCAGGCGATAATTCATAGATCTCTTAGGTATCTTGTTTCTATGTTAATCCATCCCTGATTCCTTTACCTTGTTCTGGTTTTGAATATGTTTTCAAGTCTCCTGGATAGATGCTGGGCTACTGGGTGCGTGATCCCACTCAGCTGGAGAGCTTCCGGGTTGAATGGGCCAATACCAGAGCCGCTGCCGATGACCTGCAAGGCAGGAGATCCAGTTGTACTTAATTAGCAGTTGCTCCAAGATTCTGTAGACAGTGGCTTGATACTGCCTCATGGCTGTGAACAACGGGCTTTGGATGAAAACTAATTGGAAATAGCTTGACTACTAATTTCTACCATCATTCGTATGTTTCCCAGCAGTTTCCCTTGCCACGCATTCGACCTTAGCGTCCTGGGATCTAAGAATTATACACGTCAGCGTGTATTTTACAGATGATGGGTGCCTTGTCTGGGGCTGTGCTGAGGTTCTCTCCGTGCTGCTCATGCGGTGTTGAGACTCATCGAGACTTGCTAGTAATTAACGGGAGGGCTTAGCCCTCTGGACCTGAAACAGTGCCTTACCACTTACCCTCATTTCTGTCTTTCCACCTACGACACTCTTTCAAAATAGAAAAGCCTTTTTTTGTTATGAAAACATCCCTTACACACATTGAAAAACTTTAGAAAAATTGTCAAAAATATAAATCCTCTTTAATTCACCTTGGTGGAGAGACGACCGTGACGAACTTTTAGAATAGATCTTTTGTGAGTCTGTCCGTCTGTGTGTGTGTGTGTGTGTGTGTGTGTGTGTGTGTGTGTGTTTAAGTAATCTCTACACCCAACACGGGACTCCAACTCATGACCTCGAGATTAAGAGTCTCACACTCCTCCCACCGAGCCAGCCAGGCGCCCTGTCTTTGTGTTTCTTATTGTCTTCTATTTACTCTATTTAGAAACATGAAATCATCCTGTCTATTCTGTTTCATAATACAGTTTTTCCATCAGTTTATCAAGTGATAAATTTTTCATCACTTGATTAAGTGATAAATTTTTTATCACTTAAGTGATAAATTTTTCATTGCTTTATTAAGTGATACTTTATTACATATTTTCATCATTGATAAATATGGATCTTCATCACTTTAAATGACTGTGGAGTAAGATTCTATAATATGTTATTAAACACTTCTATCATTATTTTGGATTCATCCCGTCACTACCTCTCGTTTGGAGCTACTGCTGTTGAGCCCATGTTACCTGGAGGCTTTCCCCAGCTTTGTGCGGATGCAGCTCAGTGGGAAATGAATCGTCTTTCAACAGATCATGCTGGGGATGACTGGATATTTTTTAAAATAACTTTCTTAATATTTTTTAATGTTTATTTATTTTGAGAGGAGGGAGAGGGGAAGAGAGAGAGGGAGAGACAGAGAATCCCAAGCAGGCTCCGCGCTGACAGTGCAGAGCCCAATGTGGGGCTCGATCCCACAAACTACGAGATCATGACTGGAGCTGAAGTCAAGAGTCAGCTGCTCAACTGACTGAGCCCCCCAGGCACCTTACAACTGGATATTTATATGTAGAGGTGAACTTCAATCCTTATCCCATTTCGTATGCAGAAACTAAAATGCAATAGATCATATATCTAAATGTAAGCTCTGTCAATATAAGATTTATAGAAAAAAAAATAGAAAATCTTTTTGACTTTGGGTTAGGCAAAGATAGACATAAAAACAATGAATCATGAAAGAAAAACTCGGTGACTTGGATAAAAAAGGACAGTCCACTGAAATATTGGCAGAATCTGTGAAGAGGCATTTCACCGAAGAATATATATGAATGATGAAAAGCACATGAAAATTTGCTTAACACGACTGGTCATTAGGAAAATACAAATTAAGATCACAGTGGATACCATTTCATATCCACTAGAATGGCTACAATTAAAGAGTGACAGTAGCAAGTGTTGGCAAGGACAGGAAAGCAGAACGATGAAGCTTCTTTAGAAAACATACAGGCAGTTCTTGTAAATGTCAGCAACACTCCCCGTGTGGCCAGTTTCACTCCTAGGTGTTTCCCCCCAGAAGTAAAATACGTTCGCAGAAAGACTTGTACTTGACCGTTTGCAGCAGCTTTATTCATACTAACAGCATCTGGAAACAGCCCAAACATCCGTGGAGAAGTAAACTGTGGTGTGTTCACACAGTGGAGTATGATACAGCAATAAAAAGGCTGAACAACAAATACTACAAACACAAATGGACCTCAGAGGAGAGGCATTATCAGAAGTGAAATAATTCAGGGACAAGAGCCCTCATAGGAAATTCTCCAAGAGGCAAGAATTACGTTGACGGCAGGTGGATCAGTGGGCCTGGGGTTGAGGGCGGGGATTGACTTTAGAGGGGCTTGAGGGATCCTTTTGGGGTTATCAACATTTTCTCCATCATGATTCTGCTAGTGGCTGTATGACCATATGCATTTCTCAAAATTCATTAGATCGTGCCTTTTAAAAGAGTAAGTCGTACTCTGTATAAATTATACCCCACTAAAGGAGACTTTTACAGAAAATAAGGTCTTTTTGGGAAATCAAAAAAAGAAGAATATGTTACGTTTCCTGCTCTTGTCAAAATGATTCACAGTAGGGGGGCACCTAGGTGGCTCAGTTGGTTGAGTGACTGAGTTCTGCTCAGGTCATGATCTCGTGGTCTGTGAATTTGAGCCCCACATTGGGCTCTATGCTGACAGCTTGGAGCCTGGAGCCTGCTTCAGATTTTGTGTCTCCCTCTCCCTCCCCATCTCACTCTGTCTCTCAAAAATAAACAAACATAAAAAATTAAAAAAAAAATGCTTCACAGGAGCCTGCAGGTTCAGGATTCTAGAATCTTCTAGCATTTCTCAAGCAGCACCTGAATAACTCACAGTTACATATTGCTCATAGGACTGAGAGTCTCCTCGTGTTAACTCATCAAGGGGGAAATGTCTTTCTAGGGGCATCCTGAGCCTTCTGTTTGCATGATTAGAAATTAGTGATGGTGCAGGAGGGTGGTCCAAACTACTGCCTTGGATTTGCAATCTTATCTCTCCTGGTCCATGATGGATTCAGAGGAGCTGGGATCAGGCAACGGGAATTTTCCCTCGACATGCCCCCCACATGGCTGAGATCTTAAACAGTGTTGGAATTGTTTCCTTTAGCTCTCTTCTCTTACCCTCTGCCTTGTCCCCCTCACACCCCTTCTGTGGTTTTAGCTCGCATTTTCCTATCGTCATCCTCAGCCACTGAGCTCTATGGAAAACATTCAGACGTGGAGGTGTTCTGAGCTGATTTGCTCTCTTGAACTGGGACCTTACTTCCCCCCTTCAATTTACCTTCTGCCTAGCTCGATACACATCAGTGGCGCTAAATAAATAAACCATAATTAATACATATTTGGTTCTTGTACTGTTTATTTTCCTCTTCTGAAACTCAGAATAGAATATGCATCACACAGCTTGAATGTTTAAATACTCAACCAAAGGGACTTTTCTACCCGCTCCTTTCTCTTCTCTTACGGTAAACTAATTATTTTAACAAGGGGAATGGCATTGTCCCAGATTCGTCCATTTGGACTCTTAAAAACCAGATAACTAGGAAGAAAATACTTGTAGAGGAGAGTGGCTAAGTGTGTGCTTCAGGAAAAAGAGGACGTACCTATGGATGTTGATTTGCCTTCGGAGAAGTCTCACCAACAAGCACGTGCACAAAGCTATAGATCCACACGCACAAAGCACACTCCGCGACATCCTTCCCTAAGTCATCAGTGTGCGCCACTAAGCCTAGGCAAAGTGAGAGCATACGTCTAGTGTGGAAGTGTTTCGGCAGTAACGTCCAGGGAAGCATCACGAAATAAATAGTCTCTCGCGGTGAGCGGCCGGGGACTGTTGGGTTGTTACGATTTATCAGAACAGAAATGCTTGTTCAATGCTTGCTCTCTGCCAACAGCTAAGTACCCGTTATGCTACCTAATCTTTATAATAATCTCAAAGCCCAAGAACTAGTATTATCTCCATTTTATGGATGGGGAAACTGAGGCTCACTGAGGTTAAATAACTTGCCCAAAGTAAGTACAGCGCTTGACCCCGGGTCTGAGTGACTCCAGGTCTGGGTTCTTGGCCGTTGCTTTCCTACTTGCCTGGGACTGGACCTGTGGGATTTGACACTGTTATCAAGTGGCGGGGTCAGTGTTTCACTATCAGGGCTGGCAAAGAATTTTATTTCCAGCAGCTAACAATCAGAGTGGCGGTCAGATAATTAACTTGTCTTCCCTGAAGGAGGTTCGTTCGTGGGACAGTCTTCAAATGGGGCATGAAAAGGCACTTGGCAAATTGCAAAAGGAAATAACGCTTCAAAATGAAAAATTGATGCACATTTATCAACTGTGGGTAACAAAAGAGCAGGCACCATCCATTTGGGGCCATTGCTGAAATCTGTTACAAAGCGTCATACCCGTGATGAAAATGGTTGCATTTCTTGATTCTAATCTTCTGCCAACGCAGAAATGATTTTCTAATCATTGCATTACTCAGGCCTTGCATGGGCTCCCTCTTTGTGTTATTTTATTTATTTATTTTTGGTTGCTGTTTTAATAATGGTGAAATACACCGTGGCGTCCTGATAGGCATTTGCAATGTGCAAGGACAAGCTTTTAAAATGGTTTCTTTCAGATCGATCTGGACGTAAAGCCATTTTTAACACCAAGAGAGGGACCATCAAAGAGCAGTTTGCATTTTCCCCCAATTAAACCTTATGATAGTGGAGAGGGGGCGTGAGGCCGTATTGGGGTTTGTGGGTACTAGGGTCATGAAATACAGGTAATGCCCCTGGGTAACAACAAAAAAAGTAAGTTTTAGAAATTTGTGGTGGCTGTTTTCCTGTCTGATCTTCCGTTTGTCAGATGAACAAACGGAATAATTTATTCTCCTTTTCTTTCCTGGCTTCCTCCAAATAGACCTTCCCGCCCTGTGTGCTGGGGACCTAAGCGTGAGGTTGGCAGATGCCAGTCCGTGAGGCTACATCAGCAGAAACTAGCACAGAATGATTGACTGTTTGCTGAGGCGAAGCCATGTGTCTCCCCTTAGTCTCATTAACAGAACTGGAGAAAAGGGTATTTAATACACATTTCAATGAAAAATAAAAATTGGCTTTAATAATGAAAAATTAAATTGAACCTCCCCCTCATTGATGAAATTAAATACCAACCAACCCAACAGTTGTTTTTTTTTTAAATTTTTTAAAAATTTAATTAAAAAAAAAAAAAACAAAAAAAACAACACTCTTTTAGGGACCTTACTCTTTCCTTAGCACTGCTGAATTGAGCCGTGGCTGAGTGTCTGCTAAGGGACCTGCTCTGCGATTTTTGTTTATTCCTACCTGGACTCTGAGAGGCTGGTTGCAGTCTCCCACTTGATTGTAGTACCTTTCTCCTCAAATTTTTCCACGACAGAGTTCTTTGCTGCTGTGAACTTCTGTACCAGCTCTTGGCATTCTGTTGAGTATAAACAGACAGCTTTGCCACGAGCCGCTGTGATCAAAAGGCAATAACATGTTTTTAGGTCTACATACAGAAATCTTGAAAATACATGTACGTTTGTGTATAAATGGGATGAAAGAGATTAATTTACAATTTTTAAGTCTTGCCCTTGCCTTATAAAAGGAAGTGACTTTCAGTTCAGGCATGAAGCCTCGGCTTTCCTTTATTTATTTATTATTTATTTATTTAAATACATATTTATTTTGAGAGAGAGAGAGAGAACACACACACACAAGTAGGAAAGGGGCAGAGGGAGAGAGAACCCTAAGCAGGCTCCATGCTGTCAGCACGGAGCCTGATGCAGGGCTTGATTTCACAACCGTGAGATCATGACCTGAGCCAAAATCAAGAGTCAGATGCTTAACCGACTGAGCTGCCGCCCAGGTGCCCCCTGCCCCAGCTTTCTTTGTTGAGCAAGACCTGGGTGGTGGGAGGAGAAGGCAGCAAGGAACGATGTCAGAGAGGCGCAAGGGAGTGACGTAGTAAAAGAAGTAAATCAGCAAATAAAGCAGCGTAAATTGGGGCAAAGAGGAGGGGGATGAAGGGTCAAAGAACCACACAGGCTGTGTTTCTGGGAAATGTTTTCACGGTGAGTCTGGGGATCGGTACTTTTCCATGTGGGGGATGGCGAGTAGCAGAACTGGGTGCCAAGGATTTAAAAACATGTTTAATGTATATGAATAATATCCTATGTTTTATCAAGACTCAAGGGAATGAGTAAAGATTTAGATTCCTGTTGGTGACATGTTTTGTTGTGCTATTATTTTTTGGAATAGATGAGGACAGAGAGTATCAGCCAAGACCACATGGGCTTCTGGTTATGTCCAGATCCTCCCTCCCTCCCTCCCTCCCTCCCTCCCTCCCTCCCTTCCTTCCTTCCTTCCTTCCTTCCTTCCTTCCTTCCTTCCTTCCTTCCTTCCTTCTTTTGGTCTATTTAGCTATTTTCTGACTCTTGTGTGTAAAGCATTAAAAGGCCTTGAGTTCTTAGACATGGAGTTAAAGGGGAGGGGTAGAGAGAGAGGAGACACAGAATCCGAAGCAGGCTCCAGGCTCCAAGCTGTCAGCTCAGAGCCCGATGTGGGATTTGAACCCAAGAACTGCGAGATCATGACCAAGCTGAAGTTGGACACTTAACTGACTGAGCTGCCCAGGCACCTCTGAAGTTTTCTAAAGAGGATCATCAATTATGTAACTTGAGGTGATATCCAGACCTTCCGTGATCCCTCTGAACTCTCTCCTGTCCTACAGCTAATTTATCTTCTGAATAAGAGGAAGTGGGGAGTAAACTGGGAAAATCTTTTTGGTTCCAACTCCCAGTCAGGGAGTGGTGTGTCAAGATTTGCTGGAACTGGGGGCGCCTGGGTGGCTCAGTCCGTTAAGTGTCCGAATTCGGCTCAGATCATGATCTTGCAGTTTGTGGGTTTGAGCCTTAAGGCAAAAAATCAAATAGTAAATGATCTTTGTTCTGATAGGGCTCAGTCGTATGTCAAGCTTGAGTGTTATTACTTTGTAGTTTGTGGGTTAATCTCTGGTTTGCCACTTTGGTCATTGATTTAATCATTCTAAACTTCATTTTCTTCATTTGTAAAGAGTAGGTAATGCCTATTTTTTTTAAAGTTTATTTATTTTGAGAGAGCGAGAGAGTGGGAGCAGGGGAGGGACAGAGAGAGAGGGGGAGAGAGGATCCCAAGCAGGCTCCGTGCTGACAGTGCAGAGTTCAGCACGGGGCTCCATCCCACAAACGGTGAGATCATGACCTGAGCCAGAATCAATAATTAAAAATTAATTATTAATTAATAAAAAAGTCACAGCTGAGTGTCGGACACAGAGAGAGTACTCAGTCAATGGTGTAGCAGTCGCTGTTATTATTTGTGATTTGTATTGCCACATGTAACGTGTGAGTGTGCCCTGTCTTCCCATCCATGTTGGAACGTTGGAGGCTTTGTTAATAGTTTGGTGTTTCCAGTGAGGGAGGGACTCACAGTGGAGCAAGGGAAGGCTTAGCCGCCTCGTGTGGTTTCCACCCATGGCGGCCATGCTTTCCTTGAAGGGGACAAATTCCAAAGACTCGAATGGCCTCCCATTTGGACATCTCTCCAGATGCAAAGTATTCTAGCAAATACATCACTTCTAGCAAATGCATCGCTTCTAGCAAAGTATTAAACAATATTGGAACTGAAAAGCAAACAACTCACTCTTACCAGTCTCCAGCCCCAGCCCCCAGCCACCGCTGTCAGCAGGTGAGCAAGCTCCTTCAGACCCTTCTCCACCACACACACAGACTCATTGAAATTACCCATATTTATTTAAGTAAAATTTTAAAGAAATTATTACTTTTATTACATTTTTTAATGTTTATTTTTGTGTGTGTGTGAGAGAGATTGTGAGTAGGGGAGGGGAGACACAGGGAGAGAGGGAGACATAGAATCTGAAGCAGGCTCCAGGCTCTGAGCTGTCAGCACAGAGCCCAGCGTGGGGCTTAAACCCATAAGTGGTGAGATCATAACCTGAGCCGGAAGTCTGCTTAACCGACTGAGCCCCCCAGGTGCCCTGATTTTTATTATTTTAAAGTGGGGTCATACTATGTATGTTGCTGCAACCTGCTTTCGTCCATCAACCCAAGATCCTGGAGGCCTGCCTCCTCTCCCCAGTACAGGATACGCTGCTAAGGGAAGAAACTGGAATAAGAGGGCTGGGGGATACTGTGTCCCCTGTAGGCCTGTGGTTGGTGTGGGTTCGTCCCAGGCATTGGTGAGGTGACAGACCGTTGAACTGAATTTCTCTCCCATCTGGAGCGTGGGTCATAGCTAGCAAGTGAATGTGCTGCTAGGAACAATGGCACTTAGAGCAGTTTGTCCAAACCAAGGACGGCGGCCACTTCTGTGCAGAGGTTTCGTGCTCTCTCAGGGAGCAATAGCTTTTTTGTTGAGTGCTATTCTGTTGCTCGTATCTCGGTGTAGCACAGTGGGTATGGTTTCACACTGCGGGGTAGGTATGAGCTGGAGTTGGGGCTTAGCTTTTGCCACTTACTCCTTTCGTGACTTTCAGAAACTTACTTCTCTCTCCAAGCCTTCTGTGAAGTGACAGGAGAAAATTCCAGACCTGACAGTAGGGTTGGGAGGATAAATAGAGACGATGTGGACGAAGGGGTCGGGGTCATTCTGGGGAGTAGGGCAGGTGCTCAGGAAGCAGTAGGTGTTCTCTCAGAGTAAGCATTAAGTGATCTGAGTACACTAAAGAGGCCGAAAGATGGAGCAGGGGGCCTAGCTGATGAATTCTACCAAAGGAATGTTTGCTGATCACTCACCAAGTGCCCAACACTCTAAGCGTCTCGCACCAGAGTGGATGCAAAGTGGATGAAGGTCATTTCGAGGCCCCTAAGGATCCCTGGGAGAGAGAGAGGAGTGGCCAAGCCTAACTGAATCATCCACAAGATAGAACGAGCCCATGAGTGGACCAGGTCGGTGCTCGGGGGAGGGAGCCATGGTTAATTCTCCCTGGGAAGATGGCTCCTTCTCATCTTGCTGCTGCTTTCTTGGTTCCCATTTCTTCTGGTTCCCCTAGTGGAGAGCTTATAAGGTCAGTTTGTCCAGTGGATGTACTTTGTTTTCATATGGTGTTCTGATTTTTTTTTTTTTTTGAGAGAGAGAGAGGAAGAAGAGAGAACCCCAAGCAGGTTCCACACTCAGTGCAGAGCCCGACACAGGACTCTATCCCACAACCCCGGGATCATGACCTGAGTCTAAATCAGGAATCAGACATGAATGCTCAACTGACTGAGTCACCCAGGTCCCCCTGGTGTTCTGATTTTTAAATCGGTTGTCAATACTTAAAAAAAAAAAAAATAGAGCATATTTTACTTAAAAATTTGGAATTCTGGCTTCTCTTGAGAGTGGATTAGTCTCCACTGAGTAGTTCTTGCCCTTTCTGGGACACGCACTCCCGCCCCCCTCCCCCGTCCCCTCCAGCCCACTCCCCCGTCCCCTCCAGCCCACTCCCCTGTCCCCTCCAGCCCACTCCCCTCGTGCGTGCTCTTCGCCTGGCCCCTGCTCTGGTAGGTCCACTGTCTCCACTGGCCCAGGGTCACTGCTCCACGTGCCCTTGGTGGAGCGCCCTGCCCTCATGGCTTTGCCTGGAGCACTGCTGCCCTCCTTCCCATCCCGGCATGGGTGACACGTCTTTCTGGAAAGCCCCGTTGCAGTGAACTTGACCAGTCCCTCTTGTGCTTTCTCCTCATGCAGCACCCAAGGTGAAAGTGGTGGAGCGAGGTCTGTGTGGAGAAGGAGGAGCATTTATGACCAGTAGGGTTTAAACTTTCCGGCCCGTGATGATGCTGAAAAGCACACTGACTTGCCTTTCCGTCCCCCACAGACAAAGCCCCCACTTCCGCCTGCACCTGGGGGCCCTGCTGCCCCAGCCCCACTTGGCCCACTCTAGCTCTCACCCGATGCCACAATGATTTGCGTGATCCCCTGATTCACAGTGACCTCCCCCTACTCTGTCAGGCGTGCCCACCGTGGTGTCTGCTGAGTCCAGCACGCTGCCTGGCCCACCAGACGCGCTCGAGAAGTATTTACTGACCACACGAAAAACTAAATGGTGAGGTCAGAGTGTTCACTTGAGAAATTACACTATATAATTGGCCAGCTTGATTTGGAAGCAGAAAGTTCCTGAATATTTATGTTCCCCCTGCAGAAGATGGGCGGTATCATGACAAATTCCTACATGTCAAGAGGAAATGAGGAGTTCGGAGGGAAATTTGCCCCCCTGGATCAATAGATGGCAAAATCTCAGCCCCATCACCTCAAAGCCCGAGCAGTGAGCTTTGTTTGAAAAGGTCGGCGATGGCTGTGCCTCTTTTCCTCTGACGGCTTGAACTGTCCAGTAGAACTGCTTTTCAGTTAGAAGGGTCTTTGGCAAAGTTAATCAGAGACTTGTGGATACTGTCATCCTGCTGGGGATGTGCAGCTTTGGGACTCCAGGCTTCTCTCCCAGGAGCAGTGAGAGTTTTCTTCTGCCATCCAAGATCACGTGGGGGGTTCCGCTGTCTCCTGTCACAGAGCCTACCGGTGAAAGTAGCTGCTGGTTTTTTGTTTTTATTTTTTAATTTTTATTTTTTTAAATATTTTATAACTTTAAGGAAGGCTTGGTTTAATGTTTGTTTATTTTTGAGACAGAGACAGAGCATGAGTGGGGGAGGGGCAGAGAGAGAGGGAGACACAGAATCCGAAGCAGGCTGCAGGCTCTGAGCTGTCAGCACAGAGCCCAGTGCGGGGCTCGAACTCACAGACCGCGAGATCATGACCTGAGCCGAAGTCGGCCACTCAACCGACTGAGCCACCCAGGCGCCCCTTTTGTTTTTATTTTTTGTGTTTTGTTTTGTTTTTTCGACACTGGGCTAGACACTGTAGGCATCTTAAATATATTTCCTCCAAACTTTCCATCACTTGTGAGATGAATATTGTAAATACTTTCATTTCAGGCAGATGGAATAGCCTCAGAGAAGTTAAGCCACTTGCCCGAAGTCACACAGGAAGAGACGGCATCTTTTCCCAATAAAATCCGGAATGTCTGGTTCCTCTACCCACAGTCCCTCAGATTCTGGGATGAGGGAAATGGACCTTGGGTTCCAGAGGGAAAGCCGGGCCATTTGTCCTGTCACGATTATTCTTCTCCTCACCTCCCCGTGTCACACCCTTGGTTGTTTGTTAGGCAGTGATGTTTTTAATTTCAGAAGCTCCAAATGGTCTGCAGGGAAGCTGTGGGCTGGGGGAGGGGGGGGTGGGGGCGAGGGCTAGGAGCGAAGAGCGAGGCGTGGATGGGAAAATAAACCTGTTGGAATGGCCTGAACTTTTCTCACCCATTCCTGACACTAGTCTTCATTCCTTGGTACTTTTTCCTTCATTTTCTACACATTCATGGTTTTGGGGAGAAGCAGTCCCCAGATAGCTGGTCAGGGCCAACGAGACCTTCACAGGACCTTGAGAGCATTGAGGGGTGGAAATGGAAAGTGCTTTTGTGGACGTAACTGTAGGAAGTTCTGCATCGATATTAAAACTGGGGGCGCCTAGGTGGCTTGTAAAGTCGGTTTAGCGTCCTGCTGATTTCAGCGCAGGTTGTGATCTCACGGTGGTGAGACCCAGCCTCGAGCCCGGCTCTGTGCTGAGCGTGGAGCCTGCTTGGGCTTCTCTCTCTGCTCCCTCCCTCTCTGCCCCTCTCCCACTCATTCTCTCTCTCTCTCTCTCAAAATAAATAAGTAAACATTTAAAAAAATATTAAAACTCTGTCTCTTGGTCGGCAGGAGAGACAGCAGACCATAGGGTGAAGAACATGGACTTTGGAACCAACCGGGACCCAAGTTCAAACTTCAACCTTTCCACTTATAAGCTGGGCCACTTAGGACAAATTACATAACCTCTCTAAAGAGGCTCTTTATTTCCCTTGCTAGGTGGTTGTGAGGATAGGGGTGTTTTTAGAAGCCTCTAAAATACTGATTTAGCTCATACTGTGTGCCTGGTACCCGAAAGTTAACAATGCACATGCCTCTTGCTGTCACGGGACTTCTAATTCTGGGGGAGACAAACCAGAAAGAGACAAGCATAAGGTGTGCTAAGTGCTTTTAGGGGCGAGGTGTGGCATGCCGTGTGAACACAGGGAAGGAGCCCCTAACCCCAACTTAGGATGTGAGTGTGGGGGGTGGGCGACACCTGAGGACAGAACAAGGAGGACCCATAGCCGTGCGAAGGTTCGGAAGCCAGGCGGTCAGAAGCGGTAAGCCTGCGTACTGTCGTGAGGAACCCCCTGGCGCTTAGTGCACGTCTCCGCTTGTGTGGCTTTGAAGGGTCCCAAACGGAACCTGTGCGGACCTCCCTCCTCAGTCTCCTACTCGGGTTGCTGCGTCTCTGTGAGCGGCGACTCTGCTTTCGCATCGCTCAGGCCAGGGGTCTCGGCATCGCCCTGGACTCCACTTCTTTCTCCGTTTCACTGCGGTCTCTGTAGGTCCCCTCACCCACATCTTCCAGAGGTGTCCATTTCTTCCTACTTCCGCAGCTGCCACCCTGCACCGGGGTGCCGCGCATTCTCTCTGAACCGTTTCCTGACGGAACCCTGCCTGTTCCCCGGCCCTGTGGTGCGCTCTCTGCTGCGTGCCGGCAGCGGTCTTGTTTCTACGACGAAAGTCAGGTTGTGTCCGCTCTTCGGCTTCGATCTCTCCAGGGGCTGACCGTCTCTGCCAGAGTTGATGCTGACGCCCCCAGCCTGTGGTTCCCCCTGCGCCCTGCCAACCACATCTCCTACCCCCGCCCCTGCAGCTACTCGGGCTTCCTTGCTGCTGCTCAGGCATGTGGGTCAGGCCTTGTCCTCCGCCTTCGCGGGTCCTCCGTCGGCACATTTTCCCTTCCCAGCTGACAGGCTGGGCTCACTCTCTCATTGATTCAGGCCTTTCCTCAACTGCCCACTGTCCAAAGGCCCTCCTGGGGGTGCCCGGGTGGCTCAGTTAGGTGAGCGTCTGACTCTTGGTTTCAGCTCAGGTCATGGTCTCATGGTTTCATGGGTTCAAGCCCTGCGTCGGGCTCTGCGCTGACAGCCCGGAGCCTGCTTGGGATTCTGTCTCCCTCTCTCTCTGCCCCTCCCCATTTATACTGTCTCTGTCTCTCTCAAAATATGTCAATAAACTTAAAAACATAAAGGCCTTCCTGGGCTCCCCGTGTAAAGCTCCCCTTCTTCCTCATGGATCAGGATGGTCACCTGACATTTCCTGCCTCTGCATCACCTCCACGGGAGTTAGAGAATTCGCTACTTTCTTCCATCTCACCGTCCGTACATAGAATGGTACCTGGTAGGGACCTGATGAACATCGTGAGATGAACTTGCGAACAAATCACATCGCACCGGTCACTCCAACGGACTGTGGGTTTGCTACATTCCGGCCAGGTCAGCTGGATGGCCGGCCTCAAGGTCAGCACTGCCAGAACCATCCAGCTGTAGGAAGCGTGTAGGGCAGAAGCTTGCCTGAGCCAAGCCCAGGGCTTCATGGGAGGGTCCTGGCTTCCGAGGAGGAGGTGCCGGCCTGGTGGCTGCGAGTCCCCTGAGGACCCGTCAAGGTTGCTTTCCATTTCCAACTCTGTCTCTGAGCCCTGAGGTCTCCATCAGGATGAGACCTCTGAGGTCCTCCAACTTCCTTTGTGCAGAATTTTTCTCTGACATTTTTCTGGCCACGAAGACCCCTTCTGCAGCTGAAAGGGTGGATCCTTTCACTGAGATGTAGTTCTTGCACTGCAAGGTGGTGATTTCCATGGGTTTCTCGCCTGTGGAATTTGAAGTTCAGTGTATCTTGGCATTTTGCAAAGGGTGGCATCTGTACGCTGGGGAGCAGACAAGATGCACTTACATGGTACTTGGAAGAGATTAATTGCAATAGTGACTTTCTTAATGCGCACCAGTCCCCCAGACCATGATTTATGGCGGTATTGCTTAGGGCCAGGCTTCAGCCGCAGAGAGGAGCACACCGAATCCCAGATGGGTAACCCTGGGTTACATAACAAGATGATTGTGGATGCGTTCCTCGGTGGTTTTAGCATAAAATAAAATTGAATAACACAGAAAGTCATTCTTTTCCATTCTCTTTTAAAGATTCTGATTATAGGAGAAAAAAAAATCTCGTTTGGTGCTTGAACACTTGCCAAACCCCCCACCCCCCCCCCCTTTTTTTTTTTTAACTAAGGAGACAACTAGTGGCAGGCTCAGACCATTCCACAGAAAGCCATCTCTAGCGGGAATCTGGTAATGATACTTGTTTTCATTGTGTTTATTTCAATTGTTGCTTTCTATTGATCGCAAGTGATGCCGGCTTCTATTGGCGGTTATGATATAAAATGCCAATGGCAGTAAATTTATTTCACTAAGACTTTGGGTCGAGTTTAAGAGAACTAAGCATAAATAATGGACGAGCGGGGTGTGAGCCTGCGGAGACCTCAGTGGCGAGCACGGAGAGTGGACGCTGGGAAGTGGGGTACAGCGCATCTAATTGCAGCGACAGTGGACTGCCAAGTGGGGCCACAGTCCTCGCGGGGTGGTGCCACTCATCTGGGGACCCTTCAGCTCCCGGCCCCATTTCCAGCACGCTGTCACTTTCTGATGACTTTGAATCGGATCCACCAGCCACTTCTCTGCCAACGATCAGACCCCACAGCCTGCCCCGTGTCCTTGGGAAACTGCGATGACCCAATTACTCAAGTCTAAGTGCTAAGTCCCTTCCTGTCAGCATTCAGGGACTCATTAAAACACAGTTGGAATGGCTGTAAACGTGGCGTACAGTGCTGCCCTTTCTCAGAACCGTGATCGGAAGTCCAAACATGTTTCTGGTAATGTCACTGAGTCGGAGTCCTGTTTTCTTCCGTCCCTCCCTCATGCTTTTGCACTTTCAAATACCTGTCTGGGTAATGTGTGACCCCGGGAGAAGATTTGGTGTGACAGGTAACTCCAGGACCAGCTCCGCTCTCTGAATACCACTGAGATGCCGAACAGCGGCAGCAGGTGAACAAGCTGAGCGCTTCCTTTGAACGAGGAGTCGCGCGACGCTGGTAAGCGGTGCTGGCTAGCGCGGCTGTGCAGGGCTAAGGTGCATACAAAATGGGTCAGATAATACCTCTGCGGATCCTTCTAGTATCTTCCCGTGGGTCTGCCAATTGAACTGATGATTACTGTGGCCCCTGGGGCTACTGACAATACCAAAAGGGTCAAGTTGGTTTAACAAAATGAGGTGTTTTGCTGATGGCATTAAAAAAATTTTTTTAACATTTATTTTTGAAAGAGAGAAGAGTGCACAAGCTGGGGAGGGACAGAGGGAGGGAGACAGAGGATCCAAAGCAGGCTCCACATTGTGAGCGCAGAGCCCAAAGCGGGGTTCAAACCCATGAACCGTGAGATCATGACCTGAGGCGAAATCAAGAGTCCAACCTGCTGAGCCCACTGAGCCCCCTGGGGGACCCCGCTTCTGGTGTCTTAGTAGTGGTCACTTACTGGCCCTCGCTGTGTGCCATGCATTTTACGTGAGTGTTTGCATTCAGTTCTCATGGCTGTTTTATATAGTGACTGGCAGGTGTTGTTCCTTTTTGGCTGATGAAGAAACTGAGGCCCAAAGAGGCCAAGTCAGTTTCCACAGAAGCTCTGGACCCATGTTGGTCTGAGCCTAGGCGGTGTATTTCCGGTCTGGGCTTATGACCCCTGGGGGAAGTATGGATACTCTAGCTTCACAAAAGAAGTAATTTTAAGTTTCTGAAACTTAACGACCCAGCTCTACTACTTTCTAGCCGAGTTGTGTCTGTCTGCCAGAATCTGATGGCCCATCCAAAGGGGATGAATAAAGAAAGAGGCAGTGGAAAGGAGAGCTTGCAAGAGCATAGGTAGGATTAATCAAGGAAACAGTGGGGATTGTGAAGTGACCCAGGGACAGGAACAGCAGGAGGCCATTTATGCCTCTAAGCTTGAAGGAGCAAGGGGGTGAGTGGGTCCTGGAACCCGGGGAGGCCCGAAGCTATAGGAGAGACCACTCCCTCAGAGCTCTTGGCCTTGGGTAGAGAATACAGTCAGTGTCAAACTGCGTCCCCGCTGGGAGGGCAGAGGAGAGATAGGCTGACCTCTCTTGCCTCCTGCCCTCTGCCTTTCTCCTGGGCCGCCCGTTGGCCAAACCCAAGTAGAAGCCAGAGGACAGGGGATCCTGGTCAATGCAGCTCGTCCAAGTGACTTTCAGGACAAACGGCAGGGTAGACGGTGGGGACTGAATCTGGAAGGGTCATGGGAGCATAGCCAGCACAGAAACCTCCACCTCTCTGACTTACACCTGTATTAGGCATCTAATGCTGTGTAGCAAATCTTCACAGCAGTTGGAAGCTTAACCAATAAACAGTCGTGTGAATCCCCTTCTCTGAGCCACTTTGACCTCATTTCCATTCTTTGTATGTGCCATGCTCCCTCTGGCTGTAGGACTTAAAAGGGGCATTGTGGGGGCGGTGTCTGAGTGGTTCAGTCAGTTAAACATCCGACTTCAGCTCAGGTCATGATCTCACAGTTCATGAGTTCGAGCCCCACGTTGGGCTCTCTGCTGTCAGCACGGAGCCTGATTCGGATCCTCTGTCCCCCTCTCTGTGCCCCTTCCCCTCTGGTTCTCTCCCTCTCTCTCTCTCTCTCAATAAATAAATAAGTAAACTTTAAAAAATAAAAGCAGCATTAGGCAACACATTGTGTCTGCTGGATTCCTAGTGATCCTTCCCTCATTCCATTTTGTCACATTAATTTTTCCTAATGCTTAAATTCTCATCTCCTTTGTTAGCCTTTCCCGACATTCCTGACCAGGCTGTTTGCCTTATTGTATCTTTTCCATCTGCTTCTCCGCTGTGACGAGTGTCACAGTTGTGATTTTACACTTTCCTGTGAGCTTACCTGTGTAATGTCTGTGTCCTCTGCTACGGTCTACACTCCGTGAGGGGGAGATTCTGCTCCCATTTTGCTTCCTGGACGCTGGCTTGGTGCCTGCAATACCGTGGGTGTTCCGTGAGTATCTGTGGAGTGAACATGACTGAATTACTCTGTGATATTTTCACTCTTGATTAATTTACTGAGTGTCTAATAACAGCTGTGCTAAATTCTAGGAAGAGGAGTGTACCTGGGATCCAGTCTCCTGTAGTAAAGAAATCTGTTTAGCTTCCTAAATTGAGCCCTTCCCACCAATTTTTTTTGAGCCTACAAGAACTTTTTAACCCCATGGCACAGCTATTAACGTTGGAAGCTGTTAGGGTGTTCTCTGAGGGACGAATGTGGGAATTTCTGTAGTACAATTTCCACGAGGGCTTGGATGACCTATCGTCCACTCATTTGTCCATCCATCCAACTGTCCAATGTCCCACAATGCCTACGATTTGTCTGGCAGTAGGGACTTAGGGCATCAGTACCTGAGTTTTGAGGAAAGCTCTGTGTGTAACTCGCAAGGATTATATTTCTCCCCCAGGCAGAGCCATGGGGGCGAGGGTCCTACCTGAATCTTCACCGTGAGAACCTGATGGGGATTTTAGAGGGAAAGCTCATGAAGTTGTGGGGTCCCCCTAAGATTTCAACCACTGCTAATCCGTTCCCAGCCCCCAGCAGTTCATCAGAATTACCACCTAGCTATTCCTGTCTGCCACAGGTCCAGGGGCTTCTGTTCCAGGTGAGCAGATCTTGGCCATGGCCCTCCGAATTGTTCCCTCTTCAGATTTCAGGATGGCAGTCTGTTCTGCGGCCTCGGTTCTCCCCTGGGCCCCAGACTGGACATTGAGTTTCAGTTTGTTGAGCTTTTTCTTGTTATAAGGATGGGAGGGACAGCTTCCAGACTGTTTCCTTGGGGGGAGCTGAAACCGGAAGTCAACACACTGTGTAATACACAGGAAGCAAATAACGACACAGTATGATTTTGCTTCTCCTTCACACTGAATAGACCGCATTGTCCCTGGGAGTTCCTAGATACCCCTAGAAATGTAGGGTTGTTGACTCTTTGTAGCATAATCTCACACCCGGTCTTAGCCAGGTGATGCGGGTCTTTAGATTTTGTTCCAGTGTTTGGGAAGTAGGGGCTTTGTGTCTCCTGGTAACAGGGGTCCAGAGAAAATACTATGAGAAATATAATCAAGAAGAAGTTGGTTTGCATCCAAACCAGACCTTCTTAAGTTTGCCTGTTACCCTTCTGCTGTTTATACTCACTAAACCGAGAGCCAGCTCATTGGTAAATGAGTTCACCTGGACATATCCAGCAGACCACTACGGGTGTAGGGAGATGGAGAGAGTTCTGTGTGCTCATGTCTGCGGTGGCAAATGATTGGTCAGCTACACACCCGCCCGCCTCCTCCGTGTTCCCCGAAATCATTCATGAAGTTCTCTGAACTGCACATCGCAGTCAGGAACTCTCAGATATTCCCCTGTCCACCCCTCCCCTCACCCCCCCCCCCCACCAACCTGCCCCTTCTGGACCTTCCCATTGTTACAACACATCTGGACACAATGCCACTTCAGGCTGTGACAGGAGGGGGACCCCCGGCATGATTCCTTTCAAACAGCACACTGGAAGAGGTCTTGCCTTGAGGCTTCTCTTAAGTGACAAGCTGCTTGTCGGACACATGGAAACCCCAAGGGGGCCCGAGCTGGGATGGCCTCCCCCCAGCTGAATAAAATGGCTTCACAGGACCGTGTTGACCTGGCGCTGTGTACGACCAGAAGCCCTTTCAATTATTCCAAGAGTGGCTGTGAAGGGGATGTGAACTCATCTGTGTTCAGAGTTGGCTTTATTTCTAAAGAGAATGATTTGCCCGAGAGCCTTTGACTATTTAAAGCCTGTTAGGTGAGCAAGACATTTGGGTAATTGGGCACTTGATGTTGGTTTGGTGCCACCTTTGTGCATATTGATGGTCACATGGGTATAAAGACCTTGTTTTACTTTAATTGGGATCCACGCATGGGAGGGGCCGCCGTGCACCCCGGCTGGCAGCCGAGTTCTCTCTGAAGTGCCAGGCTGGATAAAGAAAGAAACTGTCTTTGGCAGTTTTTTCCTCTTCTGTGTTCTAGTTAAAATTCTTCAGGTTTTAACACGGATGAACCTGGAGAGTGTTATGCTAAGTGAAATAAGTCCGGCAGAGAAAGAAGAATACCGTATGATTTCACTCATGTGCAGAAGTTAAGACACAAAACAAAGAAAAAAGAGACAAACCAAAAACCAGACTCTTAAATACAGAGGACCGACTGGTGGTTGCCAGAGGGGAGGTGGGAGAGAGGGATGGGGGAGACAGATCCAGGGGGTCAGGAGTACATTTATCGTGATGAGCACCGAGAAGTGGATAGGGTTGTTGAATCGTATATCGTACGCTGGAAGCGGATATACCTCTATGTTAATTCTACTTGACTGAAAACAGAAACATGTAAGTGCACCCATGCAACAGGTCCGGTGAAGCCGGGCTGGAGTGGCCCCAACCAGAAGAACAGCCCTGCCTGGATCGTGACAGATACTGAGTATTGTTTTATGTCACACACATACAAAAGGGAGGAGAGAGGTAATTTTATTTTTTTTTTAAAGTTCATTTATTTATTTTGAAAGAGAAAGAGCAGGAAAGGGACAGAGAGAGAGAGGGAGAGAGAGAATTCCAAGCAGGCTCCATGCTGTCAGCGTGGAGCCCGAACCCATGAACCGCAAGATCATGACCTGAACTGAAACCAAGAGTTAGCTGCTTAACCACCTGAGCCACCCAGGCACCCCAATTTTATTCTTGTTTTAAATGAGTCTAGAATTTTCATAGGAGTCGGCTACATCTGTATTTAAGTACAGTGATGCCTTAAGGAGTTAAATGCTGGACCAGGCAGACCTGGCAGGAAGCAGAGCTGGAGGTGGGAGTGGGGGTGGAAGATCACGGGGAGCTCTGGCAGCCACTCCACGTCTCTTCTCTCTGCCTCTTTGGGCGTCCCGTCCAGCTCTTTCGGTCACTCCCCAAACATGGCACGAGAAGGCTGTTCTAAAGTTTGCAAGTTGATACCAGCTCACCTTGTGGCACCCACAGCCTGGCTGTGTCTGACCGCCCGTTCCAGACTCCTGAGAGGGAGAACCTGACAGGAAAAAAGTGAACATCCTGGGGACGGAGAGGCCCCATGGGTGGGGGGGCTCCTCAGAAGTAAGTACTTCCTTTCTGGGGTTATTTCCATTGTACAGGTGAGGACACTAAGACCCTGCTCACCTGGCCAAGGTCACAGAGCCACCCCTCGTCTTTCCTCTTGAATGAAGATCATTGTGAGGAGATATTTTTACTTTGGGCGAAAATTGGTGCTATTTATGCCACAACTGTTTTTTAAGGCAGGAATTTATCTTTTAAGTAGGATGCATTGTTTAGCAAAAAAGAAAAAGTTTTTTTATTTTTTACGTTTTAATTTTGTCAAAAGGAGACGTGCTTTCTCAAAATAAAGCGAGCGTCAATGAGAGTAACATTTTAGCAGCAAATAGAATGATTCCCAAAATAATCCAGGACAGTTATGTAATCACACAAAAGTTCTCTGGTATTTTCGCTTTATTAAAAAAAAAAGTGCAAGAAATGAACAAGAAGGGGATAAAAATTCTTCACAAAAAGCAGAGTCATGCCATTAGCCAAAAGGCTGAGGGATTCCAAGAGATGTCTTGAAATAAAGTCCCTAAAAGCAAACCCAAACTCGAACGAAACGTGAAATGGGGGGCTGCTAGGCAGAAGGGGAGAGGTGGGCCGAGGATTCCAGGGGCTGTTCTGGGGTCCGCGTGGCCACCCTTGCGGAGACCGCCGTTGGGGAGTCTGAGGAGCAAATTCGAATGGGTGCGTGGGCTGTCCTGCTTACGGCTGTGCAGAGACAGCATTGTGTAGCAGGTGCACAAAATGTGCAAAATGTGTGTGTCCAGGTCTCCCTCCAACTCACTCTGGAAATCTGGGGGAAGGAGAGAAAAGATCTCTGCCCCTTTTGTCTCCTCCTCCGAACGTCCGGTCTGACTTTTCTTACCATGTTCCAGTTTCCTCGCTCTTGTTAAGTTGATCGACTAGCTTTTTCCGCTGAAGGACAGCAGGTTTTCCAAACTTGAGGCTGTTTCCTTGTTCAAGGCTAGATCATAGTTTGATTTTTTTTTTTAAGTTGAAAGAAATTGCCGATGAGATTTTTTTTTTAAAGATGGCGGAGTCAGGAAGGGTTTCCGTGGGTTCACACATCTCTTCATTCTTGCTAAGTGAATGCCCTCTCTGCCTTCAGCCATCCATCTTGGAGGGTCTCCGTGGTCCTGTGGTCCCTGTGCTGGGGTTCTACAAAGGAGAGCTTGCTTGGGCTCTTCCAGCCTACTGGTAGTCTCTACCAGGTTACCCTTCTAGCAAGCAAGAAAGGGTGACGTATTACTTCCCCTGGGGCAGATGAGACCAAGGAAAAAGTCCACGGAAACAACGGCTTATCTGCCAGTGGATCGAGAGCTCCCAACAACAGAGTGTGCCGGAGCTTCATACACGTGGGGTCTGTGTTGCAGGACATCTTTAGTCAAAGCCTCCTACGCCATTACCTTCCTGGCTTTGACACCACTCTCTAGGCTCTGCCCCTGGCTGCACCCCAGTGCAGTCGGCCTGTTTACCAGGGTGGGAGCAGGGGAGGACTCACAAGCTAAACTTGAAACTACATGTCCCCGCAGCCTCCCCTGATGTGACTGGGCGCGTCTCCTCTCCGACAGCATGTCAGCCTCCACCCAGTTCTGCCAGGGTCCTGGTCCCAGGGCACATGAGGCAGAATCCTGGTTAGGATGGAATCAGATCAGGCCACCTGCGTGGGAGCAGCAGCTCCCGGAGAGAGACTCGACAAAAGGCCCCATTCTTACCGGAGGCCCCGTTCGGGAATGTTGGCAAAAAAGGCCATCTCCCAGACATCCTGTGAACTTTGAAGATATTCCTTCTTTTAACAAAAATGAAAAGTTAAAGTGAATGTCTCCAGCTCAGATGAAAATCTTGTTTTCAAAGTTTAAACCATTTGGTTCTTCCTCCCCTTTCCCTTCCACTAAGCCCTGAACCTAGCTGAGAAATAGGAGAAAAGAAATTCGATGTTGGTTAGCATTTATATTTAAGTAGTTGGGAACTACCCAGCTAAACTTCCTTAAGTATTGAGGAAAATAATGGATAGAAAACGTATCAGCATCGCAGGAAACTGTACTTTGCTTTGCTCGTGCGTTAAAAATGATTTTTCTCGAGTACATTTTTATTACCTAAATTATTGTTCTGTGCTCCTTTTTCATAAACACAGCTACCCTAGGGATTTGGTTTCTAATGAGGACACACTGACAGCACGTTTTGCTCAGCTTCCTGCCTCAATTTGCCGAACAACGCAGATCTTGCTTAAAATAATTTTTTTTGCATGGCTATTAGTGTTTTTAAGTCAATTAAAAATATACAACTTTTAAATACATAAGAAAGACCAATCTATTAACAAGGACTCCTGAAAGTTTTCACATGAATGGTGTAAATAACGGTTCTGACTGTATGGTTAGGGGGCAGAAAACCTGGAAAAATGTTTGAAACCATTAGCACTTTGTATGTATTTGTTACAGGAGGTCGTAAAGCTTATTTTCATCAACATCCGAAAAATTTGATGGGACTCTCATTTTGCATAAACAGATAGGTTTCTTGGTTGCTATATGGAGACAGACACATAAGAAAGCGCTGAGAGGACGTGAACTCTGCAGCTGATCTTGTGTGGGTAGAATGGCCTCGCTTTACAACTTGCGTTAGGAATGATGATGTTCGTCTAATCATCTGTTCTGTTTTCTATAAGAAGGGAGAACCCTTTCCTATCAGCGCCTAGGGTTTTGGCCCCATTTTTGTATTTTTCCATATGTGTCCCCCAAACAAATACCTTTTGATTTTGGAACTACCCCGTGTGGATAGCGTTTCAACTCAACTTCATCTCTCAGTAGGTGTACAACTGCCTTTACAAATGCTCTTCCTCACTCTTTGATGGTTTTAATATCATCTTCAGTCGCGAAGGAAGAGGTTTTCTGAGTTAGTGGGGAATCCACACGTAGGGAAATACAGACCCAACCCTCCTCAGATCAGCAGAGACGGGCTGGTTGTTACGTACCACCCCCGCATCATCGTGGCTTAACTCCACAGAAGGGGTTCTTCTTCTGTCTCTCAGGCCTTACATCTCTTGTGGGGCGGCAGGGCTCCACGCCAATGACTTGGCTGTCATCCTGGAGCTGCACCATGTGGGACATGTGGCTTCCCCTGTGGCCCCAGAGGGGAGGAGGAGCACTGGAGAACTGAGCCTGAGCTTTTCACCGCCTCAAATGACTCACCAGCCAGAAATGACACGCATCACTTCTCACATTTTGCCAGCTATCACTTGTTATGTGGCCACTTGCCAGTGAAATGGGAGCGGTGGAAGTGGTGGAGGAGTAAGTAGGAGGAAAATCCAAACATAAGGGAGAAACTTGCCTTTGGATCCAAGTCCTGATGATAACTATTAAGTTGTGGCATCCAGAGAGTTTATGATGCATCATGCTCATTCTTAGATTTTTGCGGGGCGGGGCGTGGGTCATTTTCAGGGACTCAGGGGGGTCATGCTGGCTAAGAACTAGACATAGACCCTGGAGCTTGGAATTCCAGTCTCCAGCCTTTCTTTAATTCTGAAAGATTACAGTGAGGAAAGGGTCCTGGCCTTGCCGGTCTCGTTAGTGACGCATGCTGTCAGTCACACCTAACCAGGAGAGTCACTGCTTAGTGCAAAGGAAACATCCAGGGGTAGGACCAGCTCCCTGGCCGAAGCCATTTTAATGGAAACCGGTCGTTTCCCGCATCTGGGCTTTCCTCAGTGTGTTGGCTTCGTTCTGGTGCTCCCCGGGTATCAGGATCGCTCCAGTGACTGCAGCGTCACGTCCGGTCACATTCAAGTCCAGGACGAAAGAACAGGTATCTTTCCCAGGGTTTTTGAAAAACTCCCGAGATTCATTCTCTCTGGAGAATGACTCAGGCTATGTGTCCACTCTGAAGCACTGGCCAGGGAAATGGGATGCACTGATTGGCTAGGGTGAGGTCACATGCTCCACCCTTGGGTCCACTGAGCGTGAGGACAAGGACCTGGGGCCCACTGTTGTCAGAGGAGGAGGCTGCCATCAAGAGAGGGGCGTAAGAAACGCCACGAGAGATGGACTTCCCAGACCTTCTCACTCCCTGAAGAAGGCTCTCGGCTCACAGGCTCCAGGAGCAATCCCGTGTGCCCTGAGACCTGCCCGCAGGCCTGTCTGCTCTTTCAGGCTCTTCAGGCAATTGGAATCTACTTAGTATGTGTACCGATGTCTGTTATCAGGCAGGCGCCACTCCAGGCTGTCCTACAGGAGACTCGGGCTCTGCCTTCACAGAGTTTATAATCTAGTTGTAAATAGGTAGGAGATGGCTTGGCAGCTTGCCGAAAGAGGAGAGGGTGATTTGGTTGTCATGGGAACTCTCAAACCCACAGTGACTATGTAAGTGTTTTTTTTTTTTTTTTTCCCAAGGCTAGAGATTAAAGAAGAGGGGAATTGTTCCCCTCTGCTATCTTCTGTCTTCCCACCAAAATGATCCGTGTGCTGCTAGATCAAAGAAATCTGAAACCTTGCGACCCTCTACTCCCATGCCTTATTTCTTGCTGAAACCAGCTCTCATTACATTTGGTTTGCAATGATTAAAAGCCAGATAAACCACCTAAAAGATTATCCGGGGGTGTTTAGCTGGGTTTAGTCTGAGTCCAGATAAATACACGATGTATTTAGGCGAATAGAGTGTATTCTGTTAGTTAAGTGTACCCCATATCAATGTTTTTCAAATGAAAACTGCCAATAGGCATAACGGTTTTGTCTTCAGTTTTTGTTCGTTATATGTAGAGCTTAATTTTCTAGGACATGACGTGAAAGTTCTCTGATTCGGGCTCTCATTTGCTCTCGTAAAGACTTCTTTCTGGGCTCAGTCACATCTTCCTGTTCTTCGTAGGCATACCAGAAGCTTAAACTTCCCAGCCTGCCTGCCTTGTAGGCAAGTCCATTATCTATTACCATGATAATGCCTCGTGTGGACTGGGGGAGGGGAGCCTTATTGGTACAAACCTTCCAGAGATCAATTTACCAAATTGTCACAAAATCCTTTAAGGGTGTGTGCTTTTCAACCTAGGAATTCTCCTTCTATGATGGTATTCTAAGGAACCAAGTGATTTAATTATGTGCATAGAATCCTATGAAAAACTAGAAGTGACCTGAATGTTTAATACCAAGGCCAATTATCACAATGACAAGTGTTCATTATGAGTCGGCATGGGGTTAAAGTCATTACATAGGTTAACCCATTTCATCCTTCCAGTCACCAGGGGAAGGAACTGAAACTCAGAGACTCAAATAACTTGCCAAGGACTCAAAACCGTCAGTCTTACTTAAAAACTTTTTTGCAAAACCAGATGATAGCAAATTTTTTTCTGTAGAGGATGAGACAAAGTATTTTGAGTTTTGTGGGTGATGTTGCATAGGTTGCAGCCACTCAATTCTGCCCTCACAGGGTGAAAGCAACCCTAGGCGACCATCCATAAATAAGCATGGCTATGTCCCGGTAAAACTTCATTTACTGAGAGAGTGGACCACACGTGCCCATGGCCCATCCAGCCCCTGTTGGAAACCACCACTCACACTAACTGGGAAGTGATCCGCTCATAGCCAAGCCCACCTTCCTGCTCCTGTGTGGATCTAAGCCCATCTCATTCTGTCTGGAAATATTTGGAGCAGATATCTGAAAATGAAGGCAGAGAGGAGGTTCTCAGAATCTTCAAGAAATGAAAATACTCTAACTTTACGTGAGGCAATGCCACAATAACAAATGAACTCCGCATCCCAGCAGCTTAACCCAAAAAAGTCTGTTTCTCTCAAGCACGTTCCCATACAGATCCGGCAAGTGCGCCACAGAACTTCTCCGCGTAGCGACTCCGGGCTCCTGCCTCCCTCCACTGCGTGACTCCACCATTTCTGCATATGACCTTGACGGTAGAGGGAACGTGGGGGTGGCTGGTTCTTAACTGTCTCAGGGAGTGAGTTACTGCTCACATTTCTGGAGCTAGGCCTAGTCACATGGTTGCCTCATACTCTAACGCTCCATCTCCTGCAGAAGAGCCTCCAACGTCATTACCAGGTCGTGATAAAGTTCTACAGGACACAGTCCTGAGCTGACTTTCTGAGCTCCTCTCCTGCCACTGTCTTCTTAGATCAACGCTAGACCAGCCTCCTGGTTTCTCTTTGGACGAGACCAGTGTGTTCGCACCCCAGAGCCTCTGTGAGCTCAGCCCGGTGTGCTGGCTCTCCACACACCGTCTCACACGTGTCTGACTTTCTCACCTCCTTCAGCTGTTGGCTGAAACGTCAGCTCACCAGAGAAACCTTCTGTGACCACTCGGTAACACGGGCAACCCCATCAAATTTGCACCTTCTGTCCTTCTTACTTTACTTTGGGACCATTTTCTTGAGACTAGGGACTCAAAACCTGTCTGGGAGTCAAAGGCTAAATAGGGATTTTTTTTTTTCCAGTTCATTTGTCAGATTCCTAATCTTCCAAGAAGCAAATGGAGGACTTCAGCAGAACGGATATGGGAGGGGGAGTTGGGGAAAAGTAATAATAGAACATCTCATTAATGTATTTCAAAAAGTTATCTCCTTTAAATCATCAAAAAAGAAAAAAGTCTCACTGCCGCTGGTGGAAAGTGGCATCATATTGTACTTCACGTCTCTGGGATTACTAGCGTGGCTGAGTACACTTTCAAATTTCCTTTCCTGATTATCGTGAAATGCCTGTTCACATCTTTTGTCCATTTTTTTCCCCAGCAGGGTTTGTACCTTTTTCTTACTCATTTGTGAGGGGCTTACGTGTCGTAAGGGATTCGTGTTTCAGTGTATATTCTTTCACGGGTATGGTTTGCCTCTCAGTCTTGTTCACTGTGTTGTTTTGACGTGTGGGATGTCTGCAGTTTTTACCCGGTCACGTCGCCCAGGTCTCCCGTGCTTGGTCGTACTTGGGGCCGCACTTCGACAGCCCTTCTCCAGAACAGGTTACACCCAGTGTTGACCGTCGTGGAGCACGTGGGCAGGTGCTAGGGTTCGCTTTCCAGTCACTACTGTCCCTCTCCCACTAACTGTGTGACCTCGGGTAAGTTATCTAAACCTTCCTGAACCGCCACTTCCTTATGAGCAAGGCGGGATGGAGATGGTACTTACCTCAAAGAGCTCCTGGGAAGAATGGGAGAATGCACGCCAAGCCTTGCTGGCTAGCTCATAGCAGATGCTGAATTCAAGGATAGATAGCTAACGTTCAGTTTATGTTTGATCTTCTTTCCCTAGAAGTTCCAAAACGTAATTCAGTATATGGGGTGAAGTTGGTTTCCTCCTAAAAAAAAAAAAAACAAAAAAAAACATTAGTTCCTTCAGTGGGTGGAGTGGCCAAATCGTTGCTTATGCCACAAAGGCGCTATGACAGGCTGGGAGCAGCAGGGAGGGGGCTGGGTCTGGGAGTAACTGACCGACACTCATCTGTGGCAAAAGCAGCCTCCAGCTTGCCTTGCGTGGTGGGGCTGTGCGGGTGCCGGTGATGGAGCAGTGTTTGGGACGAGGGAGTGAGGCCTCTTTGATAGTAAGAGGTGGAGGAGAGGACGGAGCCTGCCCGAGGGAGGTTCTTCGTGGGGCAGGAGTTGAGGCCACATCCCCTTGCCTTCCTCAAAGCCGCAGGCCGGCTGCTCTTAGGGGCCGGAAGCTGTTGCCTATTCATTCCTCTTGAGTAGAGACTTGTGGCAGCTCTTCTGGGCTCCAGGATGGAATGTCTGTGCCGTGTCTGCTGGTGCAGAGGGCGAGATACGGGGCCAGCCCCAGGGGCAGATGGTCTCCCAGGAGCCCGTGCGCACCAGGGTCCATGCTGTGCTGTCACCATGTTGAAATTCTTCATACTTTTTGAACTAGAGTTCCTGACATTTTCACTTTGCACTGCGCCCTGCGCACTAGGTAGCAGGTCCTCACCAGGGCAAATCCTTGTCTGGACTGGACTAGGACTTCAGTTTTCCCTTTCTCCTCTTCTCAACTTCACCACTTACTACTTGTGTAACTTTGAAAGGTCAGTGAAGTTCTTAAATTTTTTTTTTTTTAACATTTAAAAAATTTATTTTTGAGAGATAGAAACAGAGTGAGCAGGGGAGGGGCAAAGAGAGAGGGAGACACAGAATCCGAAGCAGGCTCTGGGCTCCGAGCTGTCAGCACAGAGTGCGACGTGGGACTCAAACCCACGAACTGCGAGGTCATGATCAGAGCTGAAGTCAGACGCTTAACTCACTAGCCACCCAGGCGCCCGAAGTCACTTAAGTTCTTAGAGACCCTGTTTCCTTTTATGTAACACAGATGACAATACCTATGAGCGGGATCATTAGAAGGGTTAAGTGGCACCTTAGTGCCTTAGCACATGGCTTGGCATGTTGTAGACACATGAAACATAGCGGTCATTATTATTCATATTGATTATGTGTAAAGGGCCCTTGAAAAATTTGGCAGTGCATTAGTCAGGCCTTAATGGAATCGGATCTTATGGGGAGTTAGAGTCTGGCATCAAAGCAGAAGGTAAAATTAGTGCAGAGTAAAAATCACCCCTGACAACTACAGTAATCTTGGCATTTGCCGGAGACAACAAATGTTCCTCAGTCTGTCGTGGCCAGTATCTCCTCTTGTGTTCGCACAGATCACCATTTCTCTGAGCACTAGACAAATCAGTTGACTCGTGTTCAGCTGTGTTTTAGGGAAAAAATGGGGGTGGGGGTAGGGAGGAGCTGGAGGAAGCAGCTTGCCAAGTGGCCCCGCCTCATTGAAGCAGTCAGGTGATTCTCTGGCTCCTGGTGTTGCTGGTGCTTTTGTTATTCTGGCTTTTTTTTTTTTTTTTTTTTTTTTTTTTGGTTTAGCTTAATTTTTAGAACGTTCACATGTTTTAGTATCTTCTATAATTGTAAAAATCATACATACCTGTTGTCATTTCAGGTCTAAATCCACTTCCTAGAAGTTGCCACTTGCAACAATTTGACACGTGTCCTTGAATAACTTTTTTAGCACACATAGAAAACGTACACGTACCGATTAATTTCCTTTTTATAAGAAGAGAACTATACCACCACTTTTTCCCCTTATCAATATAGCACAGCCATCTTTCCATGTACGTATCTATCATTGTACCTCATTCTTTTAAGTGCTACATAAAATTCTGTGCGTTCTCCAATTTATCCACTCATCCTTCTATTGATGTACGTTTAAGATGCTGCCTTTTATAAAAAAGAAAAATAGGGTTTTAATAACTGACCATGTAATATATATCTTTATATTGATTTTTCTTATCTTTCTCATCCTTCTGTGTAAATGAAAAATTTCACTTTCTCATGATTACCCAAGGCCCAACAGTAGGGCCGATAGTTGTTTGTTCCAGCAGTTGACACTCTCCAAATGCCCCTTCCCCCCCCCCCCCTTTTTGCCAGTTAATCCAGGAAACTGTAGAGTTTATTCCTTAAGTGGAGTGGGCATTACGTGAAACGTTCCATTGCTTAATTACCTTGGAATCACTTGCCATCGGCCTAATAAAAATGTACACCCATTGCTGTGAATGCTTAATCACATTAGCTGGGAGGGGAGTAGACTGTTGAGAGAGAAGGGGGGATGCTGAATGTTGGGTCTTGTTTAGAATTCAAAACACTTTCCCCATACTGGAAACGAAGCTCCTTGCCTGACCAACTGCGGGTCGAGAATTCCAGAGCTCTTGTCAGTGGTTGCCGGAGAATCCCCGGGCCCTTGTCTGAACACACCAGGGGCAAGGGTAGGAAGCTGGCAGGTGGGAGTGTTTTTAATTTCACAAAAGTATTTTGCTTCTTAGAAGCCTTCTTTCAAGTAACCTGGTTGTATTAAGTTCAACACATAGTTACTGGAACCTTACAATATGCCAGGTACCTTCTTGGTACTGAGGTCAAGTAGTGATCCAAGGATAAAAAGAATTTACCTTTGTGAAGCTTACACTTTTGTGGCAGGGGACAGAACAGTCAACAAAGTGACAAAGGTGCGGTGGCAGGTGCTGTGCCAACAAGTAAAACGAGTAGAGGAGAGTGGTAGAGAGGGGTGGGATGCTGAGTGGTCAGGGAAAGGCCCTTCCCAGAGCAGGGATGTAAAAAAAGGTGAGGGAGTGCACCAGGCAAGTGTCTTTGGGAAGAACATCAGTTTAAGCCCAAGTGCAAGCTGTTAGCTTTCCCGGTAAAGGTTCTGTCGCCATGCACTTTACCCCTGGGACTTTCTTCCCTTTGTGAGGATGTAAGATTTTTGTGAGATTTGCCAATCAGCGATTGCCATCGATGGTGCTGCAGATGGAATATTCGTGCCCTCCCCCTGCCAACCCCCACCTCATATATTAGAAGCTTAATCCCCAGTGTGAAGGATTTTGGAGGTGCGGCCTCAGGAGGTGATCACTAGGGTCCGCCCTCCTGAATGGAAGTAGAGCCCTTATAAAAGAGCTCCGGGCAGCACCCTCCCCACTCCCGCGTGTGAGGGCTCTGAGAGGACCGCCTTCTGTGAGCCAAGGACTCTTCACCAGACACCAAATCTGACGGCTGATCGTGGACTAGTCTTCAGAACTGTGAGAAGCAAATTTCTGTTGTTTGTAAGTAACCCAGTTTATGGTATTCTGTTAGAGCAGCTCGAACAGACTAGGGTGGGTTCCACAGAGCTCTGTTATCCAGTGCAGGTGCTCAGTATTCACTTGTGCCTAAGTGGTTACCGCATTGGACAACGAAGATACAGAATCTCCCATCGTCATGGAAAATTCTGTTGGACAGTGTTGTCCTGGAGGATTTTCAGTGGTGAGATGAACTATTGCTAACAACAATAACAATGACAACAACAATGATAATAGTAACAGGGTTAATGGTAATGATATTATTTACCATTTACAGGGTGTGCACTGTATATGGGACACTTTACATGTAATATCCATGCCAACCTCACATGAATGCCTACTAGGCAGGCGTATTTACTCTGATTTTACAAATGAAAATTCATGGAGGTTTCAAATAAGTTACCAAGATAGTGCTACCAGTCAGTGGTGGAATTGGACACCATTTTGGCTGATAGGAATATCCATGTTCTTTGCTACTACATCGTACTGTTTCTAGATCCATGGACTATTCCCAGTGCTGAAAAAAAACCCCAGAAGGAGCAGACGAGAAGACTTTCAGTGGGGAGATGAATCTTTATTCCATTACGAAACTGTCAGGATACCCAGTTGACCTATTTCAAACTACTTTCAACTTCCCTGTAGCTAAAAGTCTACTTATGAAAATTAGCAATAGGTGTCTCTTCTCAAAATACTTTGCTGCGATATTTTTGGGCACTTGTCACAACTCTACAAATGCACAGTGTCTGTAGGGGGATACGTGCCTCATAGAGTTGTGCAGAGAACAACTAGAACAATCGTGGATGGTGGCCCAGGGTGTATCTGGTCTTTTGTTAAGTGTAGAGAGACTTCATTTAAATTTTAAAAGTGAATGACGGAGGATTGTCTAAGAAAAGTAAAATATTTAACAGGTGCTCGTCAGTGATTCCTACAGAAACCACCCACACACTCTGATATTTCAGGGCTGAGACTCATTCCCACTCTACCAACTCTTAATGGCATGAGTCAGCTGTCATGGGGCCCATACTTAAAGCGTAATTTGTCACTGCAGCCCACAGTCATCAAATATTAGGGCTGAACAGATCCGGAGAAAGGAAGGTGGAGGCAGGGAAGAAGAGGAGGAGAGAGAATAAGCAAGAACAAGAAGTCTAGTAATAGTAATGATACCCATCATTTATCGAGTCCTTGTTATTTACTGGTCACTCGAGAAGTTATTTTAATGGTGATAGCATTTAATCTTTACGATTCTGCAAAGTAGGTTTTGTTACTTCAATTTACAGATGGGAAAATAAACTAATATGGTTATTAAGTACAACAGACAGCACTTGAACCTAGGTATTCATGATTCCAAGGCGAATTTTTCTTTGAGCCAATCTAGAGAGGCAAAGGGTGCTAGAAAGTGCTAGGCATCAAGCTCAGTTAGTGGGGAAAACAATGAGCATCACTTACTAGAAACAAGAATAAAAGAGATAAAAATTGAGACAGAGCCCTCCACTTCCAACTAAGATGAAAAATTTATCTTCCTTTCTGAAACAATAAGAGACAAAATATATAAAACAATCGGTTTTTGAGGTGAGATGATGAAAAACAGTGATCCCTGAGAGATGAAAAATAACAAGGGTGAGTTCCGCATTTGCCTTAGTTTCCTACCTTCAGGAAGTTTCCAGAACTTCTCTGTCTATGGGACAGAGAGAGGGAATCCAGGTGGAACCCGGAGCTGGGGAGATGGGAGTAAGAGTTCAGGGAAACCTGGTAGGCAGAATTTGCAAGATGACATGCCAGAGGGCAGAGAGTTATGCAGAGAGAACCGCCGGCAGAAGGGCGCCTTTGAGTGTTCAGTCGAATACTGACTAGAACATGTGGATTCAGAATAGATGGAAAATAGCTCACCCTGATATAGGACCAACTAAAAACCTACATTTCACATCATACTTAATGGTAAAAGATTGAATGATTTTCCTTAAGATGAGAAAGAGGACAAAGGTGTGTGCTTCCACCACTTCCAAAGAACACTATATAGAGATTGTAGCCAGTGGAATAAGGCAAGAAAAAATAAAACCACACAAAACCATAAAACCATCCAGATTGGAAAGGAAGGAGTAAAACTGCCTTCGTTTGCAGATGACATGATATTCCATTCAGAAACCTACAGAATCTACAAAAAAACAGAACTAATAACTGAATTTAGCAAGTTTACAGGTTTGAAATCAATATACAAAAGTTAATTGTATTCTTATATCCTTGGTACGTACAAGTGGAAATTGCAACTAAAAAACAGTACAATTTACAGTAGTATCACAAATATGAAATAGGGATAAATATGACAAAATGTAAAAGCATTGAAAATATATGCATGAAAGACCTATGCATGAGAACTATATATAACATTGCTGAGAAAAATTAATTAGATCTAAATAAATGGAGAAATATACCATGTTCATGGGTTAGAAGACTCAATTTTGTTAAGATACAGATCCCTCACCAAATTTATCTAAATAGTCAATCTGATTCTGATCCTGATCACAATCTCAGGAATTTTTGTAGAAAGTAATAATCTGATTCTAAAATTCATATGGAATGAAAAGACCTAGAATAGCTAAAACAACTTTGAAACAGAACCAAAGTTGGCAGACTAATATCGCTTGATATGAAGGCTTATTCTAGATCTGTAGTAATCAAGAAGGCGTGAAAAGATCATTAAGATGGCAGAAAGGTGGATAAGTATATCAGTGGAAGGGAACAAAGAGTCCAGAAATAGGCCCCAAATATATGGGCAGTTAATTTTCGACAAAGATAAAAAGCTAATTCAGTGGAGAAAGGATAGATTTTTCAACAAATGGTGTTGAACTAGTTGGATATCCATATGAAAATAAATGAACTTTGGTCCTTATCTCTGACTGTATCCAAAAATTAAAATTGGATCAAGGATCTAAATGAGAAACGTAAAACAATAAACATTCTAGGAAAAAAAATTGGAGAAATTCTTGGAAACCTTGGTTGGGCAGAAATTTCTTAGATAACAGACCAAAAGCATTAACCATAAAAAAAAAAACCCCAAATTGCTGTATTGAATTTCATCATAATGAAAAATATAGTATCTCCTTTTTAAAAGACACTATTAAGAGAATAAGGCAAGGGAAACAAAAGCAAACATGAACTATTGGAACTTCATCAAAGTAAAAAGCTTTCTCACAGTGAAGGAAAAGGAAACAACAAAACTAAAAGGCAACCTACAGAATGGGAGAAGATATTTGCAAATGACATGTCTTAAAGGGTTAGTATCCAAAGTCTGTAAAGAACTTACCAAACTCAATCGCAACACAAATGACCCAATTAAGAAACAGCCTGAAGACATGAATAGACACTTCCGAAGAAGACATCCAGATGGCTAACAGACACATGAAAAGATGCTCAACATGACTCATCATCACAGAAACACAATTCAAAACCCTGATGAAATACCATATCACACCTGTCAGAATGGCTAAAATTCACAACACAAGAAACAACTGGTGTTGGTGAGGATGTGGAGAAAAGGGAACCCTCTTGTACTATTGGTAGGAACGCAAACCGATGCAGCCACTCTGGACAACAGTGTGGAGGTTTCTTAAAAAACTAAAAATAGAACTACCCTACAACCCAGCAATTGCACTAGTAGGTTTTTACCTGGAGGATACCAAAACACAGATTCAAAGGGGTATTGCAATGTTTATACTATTAACAATAGTCGAACTATCGAGAGAGCCCAAATGTTCATCAACTGATGAATGGATAAAGAAGATGTGGTATATATACAATGAAATATTACTCAGCCATCAAAAAGAATGAAATCTTGCCATTTGCAATGATATGGAAGGGGCTAGAATGTAGCTCAGCAAAATAAGCCAATCAGAAAGAGACAAATACCATACGATTTCAGCCATATGTGCAATTTAAAAAACAAAAAAAATGGATGAACATATGGGAAGGGGGGTGGAAAAGAGAATAAAGGGAAACAAACCACAAGAGACTCTTAATGATGGAGAAAAAAACTGAGGGTTGACAGAGGGAGGTGGGTGGGAGATGGAATAGACAGGTGATGGGGACTAAGGAGGGCACTTTTTGTATAATTTTAAAAAAGTGTTAAGTGTGGGAGGGAGAGAGAGAGGGAGACAGAATTCAAAGCAAGCTCTAGGCTTCGAGCTGTCAGTACAGATCCTGATGCAGGGCTCGAACTCAGGAGATGGGAGAACATGACCTGAGTCGAAGTTGGACACTTAACTGACTGAGCCACCTAGGCACCCCAAGGAGGGCATTTGTTGTGATGAGCACTGGATGTTGTATGTAAGGGATGAATCACTGAATTCTACTTTTGAAACCAATATTGATCTGTATATTAACTAAAATATAAATTAAAAAACTGTAAAAGACACTATTAGGAGAATAAGGGGCCAGGCAACACACTGAGGTACATATTTGCAAGTCAGATATCTAGATAAGAATTTATGTCCAGATTATGTAAAGAACCCTCAAAACTTACTAATGAGAAGTCAAGTCAAATCACCCAATTTAAAAACTGCGCAGAAGAATACTGATGGCTAAATCTAAAAAGACTGTCAAAGCAAAGGGTTAGTGAGGATGTGGAGAAACAAGCTATCATACACTACAGGAGGGAGTGTAAAATGGCACAATCACTTTGGAAAACAGTTTGGGAGGTTCTTAAAAATTTTTTTTCAATGTTTATTTTTGAGAGAGAGAGTTGGGGAGGCACAGAGAGAGGAGATGCAGAATCTGAAGCAGGTTCCAGGCTCCAAGCTGTCAGTACAGAGCCTGACGTGGGACTCGAACCCATGAACTGTGAGATCATGACCTGGGCTGAAGTCAGATGCTTAACTGACTGAGCCACCCATGTGCCCTGGGAGTTTCTTAAAGTTTAAAAATATACATACTGTGTGATTGAGCCATATGAAGTTATTTACTCCAGAGAAAGTATGATTCATTAAAAGACATGTAAGTGACTGTTTATAGCAGCTTTGTTTATAATGGCCCCAAGCGGGAAGCAACATAAAATGTCCATCAGTAGCTAAGTGGACAGACAACCATGAAATAGTCCTCATTAATCAAAAGGAACGAACCACTGTACACACATGGATGAATCTCAAAATAGTTATGCCGAGTGAAAGATGCTTAAAAAGATCCAGCAGTTCCACTTTTATCTAATTCTCTAAAATACAAACGAATATGTAGTGACAAGGCAGGATTGGGGATAGGGAAAAGAGTGACTTAAGAGTTTTCAAAAGCAACTCTCATTTTCATGGTGGCGATGGATTTATGGGTACATATATATCAAAATTTTATGATTTTACACTTAAAATTTATACTTTAAACGTATGGAATTGATCGTATGTCACTTGTAACTCCTAAAAGCTGTTAAAAAAAATTATTTGGGATGGTCAACAGGACTCTAGAGACCAAACTGCCACTTCTCATCCTGGGGACACTTTTTTTTTTTCCCCCCATCACTGTTTATATGGGGTTTATACTCTGCCAGACACTGTTCTAGGTGCTGAGCATGTAGTCGGTCCCTACGGCCACCCCGTAGGTAGGCACTGTGCTTGCTCCCTGTTCCGCCAATGAGGAGATCGGGTCACCACAAGGTTAAGTGCCTTATCCAAGGTTTCAGAACTGGTAAGTGGCGCAGCTGGGCTTTGACATCTGGCAGTCTTACATCCACTTCCATGCCCTTAGCCCCCAGGGTTTAGCTGGGGCCCCAACTAGGACGGAGGCCTGAAGACACACTACACACTTTCCTTGTAAATATGATCGTAAGCCTTGTTCTTTTTTTAGTTTTTCAGCTTTATTGAGGTGTGATTGACCAAAATCGTATGTTTATATTGCACAATGTGATCTTTTAAAAAAAATTTTTTTAAATGTTTGTTTATTTTTGCGAGAGAGAGACAGAGAATGAGCAGGGGAGAGGCAGAGAGAGAGAGAGGGAGACACAGAATCTGAGGCAGGCTCCAGGCTCTGAGCTGTCGGCACTGAGCCCAACGTGGGGCTCTAACCCACAAACTGTGAGATCATGACCTGAGCCAAAGTCGGATGCCTAACTGAGTCCCCTAGGTGCCCCCAATGTGATCTCTTAAAGGTGATGTGATGATTTAATGTACATAGACATGGGTTTGTCAAGTTAATCAGCTCATCCATCACCTCCCATGGTTAACGTTTTGTGTGTGTGTGGGGGGGGATTAAGAACACTTAAGATCTGCTCTCTTAGCAAATATCAGGGATTTTGTCTTGAGAAAAGGATTGAGCAGTAGGGAAAACCCTCATTTTTCAGGAAGAAGTGGAAATTTGTAGAGAGGTACAGGCTACTAGTTGGTTTTTTTTTTTCCTTTCTTTTAAAAAAATTTCCATTAGGTTTCATCTCTTATTGAAAGTCTTATTCCAGTCCAATTTCTCTCCCTCCCACTCAGGCCTTCCTCTGCGCTGCCAAAGTCCCCGTGCTGATCAATATCACATTTATCACGTGGGGTTGGAATAATCGTTCTTGCTTCTTTTCATCGTCAGAGGCCTCCTAGAAAAATAGCAGTAGAGCTGCCATTACAGAGCGCTGACTCCCTATGTCAGCCACTCCTCTAAGTATTTCACGTATGTTAACACTTCTAACGTTTGCCTGATTCTATGAGAGGCAGAGGGTCGTTGTCTGTTATTTGCAAATGAGGAAAGTTACCTGATGTCATCACAAAGTAGGATAGCAGGCAAGACCTTGACTGTCTGGCTCCAGAGTTGGGTTCCTAGTAATTGCGGGGAGTTGTGTTCTCTCCCATCTTCATATTCTCAGAATGTGGCACTTAGTAGGCATCCACTGAATGCTTATTTAGCTGGGTAGAATACCCAGAGTAATAAGGCGCTTATTAGTGTGAGCCTTGCAGTGTTTATTGGCATCTAAAATATGATACCAGCGTCATTCAGTTGAATGGAGCACAGGGCGGCAGGAATGGAAAGATAAGAGAAAAAGGAAATTAAATATTGATGAACACTCACAATAGAAGGGTTGGGGTTCAGAGCAGACGTGGTGGGGTCTTCGGGTAGAGGTTTTTACTCTTCTTGTACTGTCCCCCTGGCTCTCTGCTTTCCCTGAATAGGGGCTCTATGGCTGAGAATAATTCATGCTTTATTTAAAATCCACTCTGGGCATGCTGGCCCTGGCAGTAATTCGCTCATTATATTCTGGGTTTCTTTTTAATCATGTTCTGTGTAGATGAGTAAAATTCCTCATTGGGCCAAAGGCTGGACCTCCTCTAATGATAAGATTTCCAAGATAGAAGAATGATTTCCATCCTGCAAGTAGCAGCCACGCTTACTTTTTTTGGTCCTTTGTAATTGAAATCCATCAATTAGGTACTATTAAGGAGCCCAATGCATATTGTAAAAATTCTCTATAGGAAATGAGCCTTTCTCTGGGAAGGAAAAAAAAAAAAGGCTCCAACTATTAATATTGCTTCTTCGGTCTGTAATGACCCAGCCTTAGCTTCAAGATGCCATTTGCTACATTATTCAGAGGCAGTTTACAAAAGGGTTTTGATCTCTGGGTTACAGTTCTTAAAGTCAAGGGAATCCTAAGTAGCTTGAAATTTAAAGATGGACTGGCTTGAAAATGCCTATCTCTGGGCTCCAGGGTTCAGAACCTGCCGTGAGGTGGAGCCGCGTATTCTTATCCCACGGGACCTCGGTTAGGGGCGTCTGGGAGAACTGCCACCTGCCCCCCCTTTCTGTTAGCGCCGCGCAGAAGCAGTGGGTACCCCAGCCTGCCTTGCAGCTCTGCTAAATGAGATTCCCTGTGACGCAGTCAGCCATGAGGAGGAGGCCGAAAACCTACAGACAGAGCAGCTGCCCAACCACAAGCCAGCAAACAGGAAAACAGGCAGAAACACGCGTCTGGCTGGATCTGACCCCATCGGCTTCACCCTGTTGGCCACAAGGCGGTTTGCCCATCCTGGTTTCAGCCCCATCACGTCGAAATCACGCAGCTGTTCTAATGCAATTAAGGCTCATTTCTTTTTACACTTGACTTTCATTCACTAGAGTCGAGGCTCTCTAAGCCCCAAAGACGCAGGATTATTTTTGATATTTAGAATTTCTATAAACATCTCCTTCGAGAGTATGGTGAAACCCCACATATATAGAACTGTTTAAAACCTGCTTGTTTACTTCAGCTGGGGAATTTTCTCCATGATTAAAGGATTCATTTTATTCGAGGCTCATGACTGAAACTTAACTAAGATTTCTGTGTTCCAGCCATTAAAGCGGAAAATTTCAAGTATGCAAACAGCCAAAGCCCAGCTGGGCGTCTGAGGCGGTGTTAGAATATCTTGTGGCCATCAGTAACTACTTAAATGCGAGGCGGGGGGAAGGGAACAGCAAAAGATTCCCATTATCTCCCCTTTGCAGAGCAAGCCGGGCTACCCTGCCTTGCGGGGGCCGGGGGGGGGGGGGCGGTGTCTTGGAGCATACACCTGTCTCAGCAGCGCTGAGAGCCCGTGGAGGCTCCAGAAACTCCAGACCAGGGAGGCCGACTCAGACTTCTTCCAGGACGCCTGTGACTGTCCTCTGTACTGCCTGCCTCCTCCTCCTCGCCTCTTCTCTCTCTCCTCCTGCTCCCACTCCCTCCTTTTTCTTACCCCTCCCACCCCCTTTCCCCCTTCCCCTTTCCCCCTTCCCCTTTCCCCTTCCCCCTTTCCCCTTCCCCCTTTCCCCCCTTCCCCCTTCCCTTTCCCCTTCCCCCTTCCCCCTTCCCTTTCTCCCCTTCCCCCTTCCCCTTCCCCCTTTCCCCCCTTCCCCTTTCCCCCTCCCCCTTCCCCCTTCTCCAGAAGCCACTCATTCCATACATATTTATTAAGCATCTACTACATGCCAGGAACTGTTTAAGCAGTGGGGAGGCTGTTAGTGGGTCAACCATCTCTGCCTTTGTGAAGGTGATGGTCTAAAGTGGGAGACGGATAACAAGCAAACAAATTAATATATAATAGAATGTTAGGTCCTGTCGAGAGTGAAGATGTCATTTTTTTTAAAAAGCACCATAAAGAGATTCTGTGATGGGGACGCTGTTTTCTATTGGCCTTTGGAGAAAGCAGCCCTGATGAGGTGAGATTTGGATAAAGAAGAGAGTGATTCGTTTTGATGTCTTAGGGATGCACATTTAGGAGAATGAGACCTGAATGCACAAGGCCTGAGACGAGAGCCTTCCCTGGCGTGTCTGGGAAGAGCGAGGAGGTGTGCGGGGCTGCAGAGTGAGGGAGAGCTTCAGTGGAAGGAGACAGATCCAGGAGAGACCAGTACTCAGGTCACCTGGGGCCTGTGAGCCTTAGGAAGAACTTTGGATTTTATTCTAAGCATGATGGAGAGTTGTGGAAGAATTGAGAGGCCCGAAATGATCGGGTTCTTATTTTGAGAAAGAGAAAGAAAGAGCGTGAGGGAGGAGGGGCAGAGAGAGAGAATCCCAAGCAGGCTCTGCACTGATGCGGGGCTCAAACTCACGAACGGTGAGATCATGGCCTGAGCCGAAATCAAGAATTGGATGCTTAAGTGACTGAGCCCCCCAGGTGCCCCTGATGTGACTGATTTTCAGGAGGAGGAGGTCTGTAGTGTTTGCAATGATCATTAGAATGCTTCATAGTCTCCTACCTTCTGGTGTGTCTGACCAACTCTCCCACCCGTCAATGGTTGCATGTTTCAGTTGATTCCGGAGTCTCCATGTTTACAGAGAGCACAGTAATGATATCTGAAATATTATTATGGGCCTCCCTAAAAACAAGTCGGGAGCCAGGGCTAGCGTGATCCTGGAGTTGGGTGAATTAGGCATCGTCTTTGTGCTCGAGGAGTTCAGAGTCTAGTGGAGCAGACACATTATGTGTGTGCAAAAAGATCACCATCATAGAGGGAACTTCGTCAGTGTCTGTTGAATGAATATTTGCTCAATGAATGGGCCAAATGTTATGGAGATTCAGTGCATTTGGTTCACTGGGGTGGCCTCCATGGGGAGGTAGGTTTCAGGTCAAGTGCTGGGGATGGGGGAGGGATCCTAAACAGGATAAATGGAGGCAGCCAGGTGAGGAGGTGAGCACGTGTGGGTGGATTTGAAGAACAGTTAGTAGTTTAGTTGGACTGTGGAAGGAAAGTTTGGGGCGGGGAGTGTGGTGTGAGATCAGACAGTAGTGGACTTTGAATAAAAGACTTCATTCTTTTAAATGATGCGAGGAGCCCCTGGCAGCAGTGTTTTTAGAAGGCGCGTCACAACTTAGATGTGATGCATATTCAGGATTTAGAACTACTGATCTAGTGTGTCAGAATACTCCTAGGAAGTTGTCGGCGGGGCTGTGATTTAAACAGTGTAGGGGAGATTCAAATTGTATGTCTTCTTACTCTTGCTGGGCAGCAGAATAGTAAGTTGTAAACAACCACAAAGTCTTTCTTTGGGGAGCAAAACCACAAAGGAAACGTCCCGCTTGGTGCAGATCAGCCTCTGTGTTCAGTGGGAATGCTGGCAGGAGAAGCTACTTGGGAGGGAGTCAGGGGATGCAGTTCTTCCCTCACTGGCTCCATGTTCTCCCTGTTGGGTGTTTAATTCAGATGCAATCCAGAATTAATGATTTCCTAATTAATCAACAAGTCCCTTTGGGTTTCATAGCCATGTTTGCATATTACCAAATTTGTATTTCAAACCAGTGGACCAGTCTGTCACCACTTTCCCATGCTGGCTCCTGCGATCAAGAGTGGCTTAAGCATAAGAACGAATCTCCAATGTGCAATTCCATGGTATGACAAAGCATTGAAAAAATAATGAAGTTCGCAGTCACACATACTGGGTTTAAATCCCAGCTCTTTTATTTACTAGGAGTGGAACTTGAGTCAAGTTACCCGACAGTGTTGAGCCTCATGTTTTTCTTGATACAAATTACACAAAACACAACCCAGTTCAGAACTGTGAAAATTAACTGGGTTGAGGGTTTTAGTACATGCTGGTCTTCATTTCTCTCTCCTCTGTATTCCCTTTCCAGTCTTTTCCCTTTAGTAATTGTGTAGGTAACACAGTCACAGAGAATCCTCTGGAACCACCATCAGATGGCTTTCCTTATTAGAAGAATGGGAGGGACCTTTTTGGAATAGATTATGACCACTATCCTGAAGCTCTGGTTAGTCACTGCACTGTTTCCTACAGGATCTCTGAAGGTCCTCATTGGGGAAAATGGGGAATGCCCATGTTCCTCTGATGGGAGCTCTCTTGTTTAGAGATACAAACATCTTCTTTCTCTGTAAATAATAGAACCGGGTCCCAGTATCAGGATTCACCCAGGGCTCGTAATTCTTCTCTCTATACGGTAATATAAAAAGACCAGATCATTGCTTTTTTGGTTGGAGGATTGGCCTGGTTAACCCTAGACCAGGGTTTCTCCACCTCACTGCCCCGTTGACACTGTGGGCTTGGTCATTCTCTATGGTGGGAACCGCCGTGTGCATTGCAGGGTCCCTGGTCTCTGTCCACCAGAAACCAGTAACATACCCTACCCTCAGCTATGACAGCCAAAAATGTCTCCAGATACTGCCACCTGCCTCCCAGGGGAGCAGAATCACACCTGGCTGAGAAATAGTTAGAAGCTTGGTCATGGGTTTTGGGAGACATTTCCTCAGTTATTACCCCACCTCACCACCAACGATGAGCCAAACCGGGGTTCAGACCATTGTGATCATAAAGCTAAATTTGTGAGCAGAGCTGAAAAGCAGTGTGCATCGAACTTAGACATTTGCTTTGATCCAGGAAGAAGGGTGGGTGTATGCACATCATTGGTCTTTGCCTTTCCCGGCCATTCCTATGATATCGTGTATAAAATACCCAAAATCCAATAAGGTTTCAAGAAAGACAGCATCCTTAAATTTTAGGATATTAGGACCTTCTCAGTCCAACTGAAATCAAAGCACTTAGATACACCAGTCGCCTATAAAGACAAACATAGATCAGCACACACGTAGACTTGCACATGTCTGAAATAAGTTGCATTAGTGGTGTGGAGTTGCTTCTGACACATGTGGTTTATTCCTAATTAATTCCATTCCTGGCTCATCTGGCACATGGCAGTGGGCTTCTCTCTCCGTCTCTTGGAAGCACAGCCTCTACCTTTCACATCAGGATTTACGGCAGAAAATGTTAACTGCGCGGCTGTTCCTTCCCTGGCTCAGCAGTAATGGAATGTGATCTCCTGATCCTAACGTAAGCACTGAATACAGATTCTCTAAGCTGCCTTGAACCTTTAAGAATAATACCAAATTATACCTAGTCTGTAAATAGGAGATGAGGGTTTTTTTCCCCCTTCCCTTCAGTTGCCTTCCACAGACTTTAATATACGAGTGAGTGATTTATAACACTAGTGACAAAGCTGCACACAGCTTGAAATTTTTTATAACGCCTATAATACCACATCTATCATAATGAAAAATGTCTACGAAATCATTTTCTGCCAAAGAACATCTTCCCCGATTCTATTAAGAACTCGCTATCTACATGAACGCTGCATAGTGCCGAAATACATTGCTTCGAAATGGTCCTCAGGGGGCGGGGCCCGAGTGTGGCCATCGGAGCCACGAAAATCCCAGTTAGTCGCCATCAGTTAAGGTGCTGTTGACGAGACTCTCCAGAGAAGAGAGTTAGGAGGGTCGAGGAGATGGTGAGAAAATGTATTCTTTTGTAAAAAACTAATTTCATCAGGATATTACCGAATTTGGCAGTTGGATGGATTTAGAGCCTATTGTGCTGTTCGTTCTTGTCACATTTACCTAGGAGCTATCAGCTTCCTGCTGTTCCCAATTTTTAAAAAAATATAATAGTCCCGCCTGCCTATTATCACTGTGTTCTATTTGTAGTTATCTCTGCTTCGAGGAAAAGGAGACGAGCTTCACCTTGATTTGTGCCCTTGTTCAACAAAATCTTTTGCACCAGCCAGCCAGAGTTAGCCACGTTTTCTCAGAACCAAGAGCCGGAAGCTTCTCTTCAGTCTTAGACACCAGGAAGCCCGAACAATTTGTCCTTGGAGAAAGTTACTAGAGGTTTTTTTTTTTCTTTTTGAGTACTTAATTTTGATTTATTAAATAAAACTTTGGAATAAATAGGATCATAACGTATTTCACAATGGTACGCATAGTACCTATGAACTTGTGGAAGTTCTCTTTCTAACAGATAGGATTGGGGTTTGTTTTTTTTTTTTTTGGTCTGGACATTTGGAGGCATGTGCCTCTGTCTCTGGCCCCAGTCCTGTGCTGATGCCTGTGTGTGTAAAAGGTTGTCACTGGATGTCAATTAGTTAGAGAAGTGAATGGAACTCTGTCTGAGTCACTGTGAAGAGGGAGAGTGGGCATGCATTAGTACGGAATGCGTGTCAAGGATACAACATATTCTATCTTACTTGTACCTCATTGCAGCCCTGGGAGGAGTTCTTACCCCATTCCACAGTGGATAAAACTGGGGTTCAGTGAGATTGAACCCAGGTCTGTCTGGTTCTGTACTCTGTGGTCTTTCCAGTATGCCAGCCCCGATGGGGGTCAGGGTTTTGGAACAGTGGTTCTGGAATCAGTCTGTCCACCTCTGTGCTTGTAGATATAATTCGCTTGACTGTTACCTGGGGATGGCCACTATTCGTTGCTAGTTTGCTCTTTGAGCTCCAAAGATTCGCTGTATCTTTCCCATCAGAGGATTTAAATGCATTTAAATTTAAACCAGAGATCCAATCAGGAGGCCGCTACTGGTTAATGGCTGCTAATTGCTAATCACTCAGAAATCCCAGGGATAAAACTACCTCACGTTGGACTTGGAGTTTATAATTTAAAACTTCGTCTTGCATATGTCAATTCATTTGATTTTCGCCATGACCCTGAGAGGCAGGGATAATGGGGAGTATTGTTCCCTGTTTTCTAGAAGAGGAAGATGAGTTCGGGTTACGTGACTTGCTCAAGCAGCTATAAATCAGACCCGCGCCTTCCAGTGAAACTGCACCACCTCTCAGTATGCCTTACGGTTTCTTCAGGCATGTTTGCATTTTGTATGGTTTCAATTTACTGTCAAGTTGTTGTCTTGCACATTTTGTTGTCTTGCATCTAAGTGCAGTGTAAATAGTACTGACAGGTGTGGCTTATCCCGAATCGGGAACAACAATGTGTAACGACTGTTGAGCAGGCACATCCTCACTCCTGGATGACAGTTTACTTTGCACGACCTTGGTTCAGGTGGTGATTTCCTTTCAAGTGATGGTTCTAGGGAGTTCTTTGGCTTTTTTTTTTTACATTGTTCAGGTAGCATCGCCCTGTTGTAGAACAAAGAAATCGCACAATTGTATGCATGTATTCATACGTATATTGTGTATATAAGCAAAGTTAAGATTATATGAATACAAAGTATTCGCTACCACTTTTGTATTTTCGGTTCTGTCATGAATATTTCCATATGTCATTAAATATTGTATGAAAATGTGATTTAAAAAGAATTTGTTTATTCGTTTTTGAGAGACTGAACAGAGCGTGAGCTGGGGAGGGGCAGAGAGAGAGGAAGACAGAATCCAAAGCAGGCTCTAGGCTCTGAGCTGACAGCACAGAGCCCGGTGCGGGGCTTGAACTCACCAACCGCGAGATCATGACCTGAGCTGAAATCGGACACTCAGCCAACTGAGCCCCCCAGGCGCCCCTATGAAAATGTGATTTTTGTTGGCTGCATTCATAGTAGTCCTTTAAAGGGCTGAGCCATCATTTGTTTATTTCTGCATTTAGCTATTTTGGTTGTTTCTGATTTTTGTTATTAAATGGTTTAAACAAATATTTCTTTAGGATAAATTCCAGGAAATTTAGAAAAAAGGAGATGAAAAGGACATACACTATAAAAGCGTTCATAAGACTGCAAACAATGGAGGCATGAGGCCTTCCCCAGTTGTGAGAAAATACTCTTAGCACCCCCAAAGTTCTCTCCCTCACCCCCAGCCCAGGCTTTCACTGATCTGCTTTCTGTCGCCATAGTTTTATATTTTCTAGAATTTTACATCAATAAAATCATGCAGACTGCAGCCTTTTGCATCTGGCTGTTCTGACTTAGCATTGTGGTCCTGAGACTCACCTGGGGCGGCGGGGGGGGGGCGGTGTGAGTCAGTACTCAGCGATTTGTAATATTCAGTTAATATTCTTTTGAAAAGTTGGCTCATAATTTGTTTATCCATTTGCCTATTGGTGGACACTTGAGTTGTTTTCAGTTTCCAGTGATTATTAATAAGGCTGCTGTAAACATTTGGCTACATTTCTCTATGCGAATGTGTGTTTCTATTTACCTTGGGCAAATGCCAACAGATTGCTGAGTCATATGGGTAGTTCGTTTATGATATACCATCAAGCTGTTTATCAGGGTTTCCACAATAGTTTATGTTCCTCTGAAAGCTATGTGAGAATTTTAGTTGCTCTGTATCCTTACTCTCACTTGCTATTGTTAGTTTATTTTTTTCCTTAATGTTTGCTTATTTATTTCGAGAGAGAGCGCATGTGTGCAGTGGTATGGAGTAGAGAGAGGGAGAGAGAATCCCAAGCAGGCTCTGCACTGTCAGTGCAGAGCCCGACATGGGGCTTAATCCTACAAACTGTGAGATCATGACTTGAGCCCGAAAGCTAGACACTTAATTGACTGAGCCGCACAGGTGCCCCAGTATTGTTAGTCTTTTTAATTATAGCCCCAAATCTCATTTGGTGTATAGTGATATCTCATTTTAATTCTTTATTTTTAATTTACATATGGGAGCATTAAATTTTTTTAGTAGTATTAACTTTTTCCAGTGTCCAATTTGATGAGTTTTAACACATTTCCTTAATGAGTAATGATATTTAACATCTTTTAATGTTCACATTTTTCATTCATATATTTTCTATGGTATGGTTAACTGTTCAAATATTATGCCCTTTATTATTATTAATATAATTATTATTGGTCTTAGGTTGTTTATATATTCTGGATATAATAGCAACTATATATTCTTTATATATTCTGGATATAATTCCTTCGTCACATCTATATTTTTTAATATTTGCTCTTAATTTTTGGCTTGCCTTTTTATTAATAATATCACATGCCGACCAAAGTTTTAAACTTTGATAAAGTCCAGTTTATCAATTTTTTTCTTTTCTGGTTGATACATCTGTGCCCCAATTAGGACATTGTCATCCAAGTCAAAGTCAGAAAGATTGTTTCTATATTTCCTCACTTGTAGTTTTTATAATATTCTCTTATCTTTAGGTCCGTGATCCATACTGAGTTAATTTTTGTGTGTGTTGTGGGATAATGGATGGTTTTTTGTTTTTGTTTCTTTGAGTATAGATATCTGATTGTTCGTTCACCATTTGTTGAAAAGACTGTGTTTTCTTCATTGAAATGAACATTTGCTGATAATTGATTATATCTGTATTCGTATACTCCTGAAATATCTTTTTTGCTCCAGTGATCTATATATCTGCTATGAAACCACTACTACACTGTTTTGATTATTGCAGATTTATAATAAATTCAATAAATCCTCTAATACTGCTCTTCTTTAAAAAATATTTTGGCTATTCTAGATCCTTTGCATGTCCATATGAGTTTTAGAATCATTCAGTTCATTTATATAAAAATTCCTGCAAGGAGTTTGATGGGGAATGCTGAATGTATAGATCAGTTTGGTGATAATTGACATCTTGAAGGTGGAGAGTCTTCTAATTCTTGATCATGGCATATCTTTCTGTTTATTGAAGTGTTTTTGAATCTTTTTTAGCACTATTTCATTTTAAAGTTTATCCCAAAGCATTTTATAATTTTGGTGCTATTCTAATTAGTATTTTTAAGATTTCCATTTCCAGTTGTTCAGTGCTAGTATTTAGAAATCTAAATGATTTTTATACATTAACCTTCCTTGAATCTTGAAACCTTTCTAAGTTCAATTATTAGTTCTGCTGGTTATTTTTAGTAGATTCTTTGGGATTTTCTGCCATGTTGTCTATTAGTAAACAAACTTTTGCTTCTTCCTTTACAATCCATATATGTATTACTTGTTTATGTTACATTAGAACGGCGAGAACCTCTAGAACAGTATATGAAGACAGGCCCCTTTGCTTGGTTCCTGATATTAAGGGTAAAGGTATAGTCTTTTGCCATTTCAGTGTGTTATTGGTTCTAGGTTTTCCACACGTGCCTTTCATCAGGTCGAAGAGATTCCTTTCTATTCCCAGTTTGCTGAGGGCTTTTTTTAAAAATCATGAATCAGATGTGAAATTTTGTTATTAAATGTTTTCCTGCATCTTTTGACACGATCAGGGTTTTCATCTTCAGTCGGCTAAATCAACTGCATCGATTGCTTTTCAAAAAAGTTGAAACAACCTTATATTATCGAGATGAATCTCATTTGGCTTACATATTAGATTCAATGTTCTAAGATTTCGTTGAGGAATTTTGGCATCCATACATGAGGTATGCATGTGCGTGGTAGTTTTCTTTTTAAAACAGTGTCTTTATTGGCTTTGTTAATGGGCTAATTCTTGTTTCCTGGAATGACTTAGGTTTTGTATGTGACCTCTTTTTTTTATTTTGTTTTGTTTTGTTATAAGACTATATAGAATTCACCAGTGAAGCAGCCTGGCCCAGAGTTTTCCTTGTGGAGATGTTTTAAAGTATGAATTCAACTCCATAAATAGATGTAGGGATATCTGAATTATCAGTGTCTTCTTGAGTAACATTTTGTGTTTGTATCTTACAAGTATTTGTCCATTTGTCAAACTTAATGGCATAATATTGCTTATACTATTCCCTTATTATCCTTCTCTTTATGAACTGTGAATCTGCCACCTGTCACATTCCTGATCTCCATGATTTCTGTTTTCTCTCTTTTTTCTTGATAGGTTGAGTTAGAAAATTTTCAATTTTGAAAAATCTTCCAAAGAACTACATTTTGTTTCATTGATATTCTCTTTTTCTCTTTTCAATTTCATTGCTTTCTGTCCTTTATTCTTTTTTCCTTCTGTTTTTTTTTTTTTTTTTGGAATTAATATTGTTCTTCAAATATTTTCAAGGAAGAAATTTACATGATGAATTTCAGACCTTTATTCTTTTCTAATACTGGCAATTTAATGCTATAAATTTCTCTGTACTTGCTGCTTTAGCTGCATCCCACAATTTTTCATGTATTCTTTTTTCATTTATATTCAACTTAAAAGATTTTCCAATTTTCTTTGTGATTTTTTTTACTAAACATATGAGTTATTTAGAAGTGTGTGGTTGATTAAAAACAATTTTTTAAAGTTTATTTATTTACTTTGAGAGAGAGTGCATGCATGCTCATGAACAGGGGAGGGGCAGAGAGAGAGGGATAGAGAGAATCCCAAGCAGGCTCTGTGCTAACAGCCTCAGTTTCATGAACAGTGAGATCATGACCTGAGCTGAAATCAAGAGTCAGATGCTTACCCGACTGAGGCACCCATGGCCCCAGTAGTGTGTAGTTTAGTTAGCAAATATTTTTTTGGGGGGGGATTTTAACTTCTTGTTTTCCAATTTATTTCTTTTGTGTGTAGACTTCCTTTGTGAGGCAGAGTGTTCAATAAATGTAAATTATGACAACTTGTTCAATTCTTCTGTATGCTTATTGATTTTCTGTCTGTTTTACCAACTACCGAAACATGACTATTAAAGTATCTACCTATAATTGTGTATATGTCTATTTATCTTTGAAGATTTGGAAATTTTTTGCTTTATATATTTTGAAACTTTGGGGAATATTTTTCCATATAGATAGATTTTTCTCTCTATATATCTGCTTAATATTATTCTACTATTCATTTTCCCTTCTCTTTTTTTCCTATATATCCTTTGTATTTTCTGTATATTCTTTTCTTTGTGTCCTTCATTTTGGATTGTTTCTCTTGTGTGTTCAAGAGGTTAATTCCATCTGGCATATATTTCATTTCAGGATTTTAATTTTTATCTCTAGACTTTCCATTTGCATCTTTTATATATTTTCCACCTCTTTTACTTATTTTATGATCATGCTTTCCCTCACTTTCTTGAAATTTGGGACATTTATTTAGCTGCTTTCACTTCATGTTTTGCTGGTCCCATCATCTCTTCTATTTCTACCGATTGGTATTTTCATATCTTTAGGTCTTATTTACCTGCTTCCGTTCCTGCCTTGTAATTATCTGTCAGGTGCTGGACATTGCAAAGTTTCTATCGTTGGTTGCCGGAATTGATTTTATCATATTTCTTTAGATAGAGTTGGATATTTGTTCCAGAATGCTATTGCATGACTTGGAACCATCTGGATTCTTTGGAGATCTGCTTTCAGGCTTTGTTAAGTTGGACCAGGGTATCCATTAGTCTTAGACTAACTTTTAGTATAATGGCTAATGCGATACTTTTCTGTACCCAGTACTCTCTGTACTGTGGAATTTTTTCTGTCTGGTTTTTGGGAATAAAAACTCTTCCCAGCCCTGTGTAAACTCTAGAAATGGTCTTTCTTTATCTTCCCAGTGGTTCTTTGGCCTTACATAGGTTCTTCTCATACACATGCGTCTCAGTGTTTGGTTGAAGACACTTCTGGAAATCTCCGCAGCTGTTGCTCTGTGCATATTCTGATAGTCGGATACCTAAGTTCCAGCCACCCTGACCTCTACGACTTTGGTTTTTCCTTCCTCATTTCTTTGGGACCAACCAGCATTTGTTTGGGTTTCCTCTCCTCATCCTGCCTGGAAACTGCTTTCAGGTAGTGTGCTGGCAACGTTGTAGGGCTCAACTTGTTTTTTCTCTTCTTCTTTTTGTTTGTTTCTCTCCTTAGTCCTGTGCTGCCTGTTGTCCAATGTCTGTAAATGAGTTTTTCATATTTTTTTGGCTGGCTTTCTAGATTTTTCATGTTGGAGGGAAAATGTGCTCCTTTTTATTCCATCTTAGCTGGAGACAGAAGTCCTTATTACCATTTTTTAAAAATCTTAAGTAAAAAGTAGAAATGCCTGCTCTTTTGGCCTACAGGCTTATGAGCAATCATTTTCTTTTATTGCTAGCATGTAAGTGGAGAAGCTGCACTTGGAGCCTAGGACTGGGAACTAAAATTTCTTAGAGATTTCAGACTGGTGGCCACATCTTCCATGTTTGAAGATGGCCTTGGTTTGGAAGTTAGGACATTTTGCTTTCTGGGATTTTTTTTTTTACGGTTTATTTTGCCAAAGCCCCCACTAGTCCCTATAGTGCCACCCAGGCCACTCTCCTCTTTTATACCACCCTCTGTGTCTTACAGATGTCTGACTGCTCTCTGCCTCTGGCCCATCGCATGGCATACAGCACCTTCGTTACCTCCTCCAGCCTCACCTCTAGAGCTGCAGTTTCCCCCCTGTCTGACCTCAAACTTGTTTTCTCTTCTAGTCACACTAAACTTTTTGAAGATTTTTCATGTCTGTCAGAGCCCCTGTTGTATTCTAAGCCAGATGTGAATACCTAGGATACACATGAATACTACAAAAACATTTTTAAAAAATTACACCAAATGGGATACGTGCAATGATGGAGATGTGCTTAGGGCACTTTGAGATGACACGGGAGGGATACCTACGCGTACTCCACTTTGAGCTAAAGGAAATCAGGGAGGGCTTCCTAGAGGGCATCTGGACTTCCATGGAGGATGAAAAGGAGTTTGCCAATTGATTAAGGGAGAACTCATATGTTATATGTTATAGATCCTCAAAAAATACTCATTGGATTGTGTCTGACTCTGGTGGTTTTTGTTACTTGGACTTCCTGGCTCACTAATGGCAACCCTCAAAATTCTCGCGACTATTTTTCAGACCTTTTTTTTTTTTTTTTTTTTTTTTTTTTACAGCCCTATAGCTGAAAAATATGTTAGCAGAAGGAACCCAAGATTTATTTTGGTGAGTTTGAGAATTCAGCCGGGTGATGTCAGGGGAAAAAAATGATGACGGATAGAGATGCACCTGTAGGAACTTGCTAGGATGAAATATCATCCCTAACACTTTAATAAACGGAAAATCCTCCAATCACCCCACATCTGGCTCTTTTCACATCTTTGCATATCATTGAAACACATGCCCAAGCCCACTGTCTCCTAATACTACTGCTTAATCATGAGCTTACCGCTCGGGGGTTTGGTCATGTAGTAAGTCCGTCTCAAGTCACGATGGCACATTTGTCACAGGCTCCGATTTAGAAGTATGAAGGAGACCTTTCACAGCTGTCAGAAAGGTGTGATGAAATGAAGAAATTCTATAGTGACATTCTAGTAAATGTTGTATTTAAAAAATAATTCGAATCAATCTTACTTTAAGAAAATCTATAAAAATCTTTCAACTTTCAGATTTTTGGAAATGTTTCAGTATGTTAGATTCATATTAAAATGCGAATAGCATTGGAGGATTTTAGTGTAGACGAGTGGTTCAGATCTCATTTTTATTTAATATATGGGGAATGAAATGCTTTCAATTAGCACTTGGATCCTTCTCATAAAGTATTATGTAGAACAAATGGAGTTCAGAGACCTTTTAAAAAGAAAGACCAAATCTTTTTCACCGATTTGGAAGCATGAAAATGGCTAGCTCTGAGAACCTGTATCTTTCTATGATGCAATTGAATCGATGGAGAATTTGATGAGTTTGGGGTGACCCTAGGTGGCCTCTGTCAGAATGAAGCTGGAAGATTAAAAGGGTCTGCAATCAGAGAAATTTAATAACGTTTGACTGAAAATATTCATGTGATAAAGTAAGAAGTACAAAGGTCTTCCGATGTCGCCAAACAATTAAAGGGTAGATTTGAAGTCTTACACAGAATGCACGGTATAGCAACAACAGGTGTTTTGTTAGGCGTGTCCACCAGTTCCAGGCATTGTGCTGTGCAACTCACAAGCCTTCTTCCCCGTCCCGGGACCTCTCCGAGGGAAGCCTGCTGCTTGGCAGGATAAAGCCATTTTGAAGTGGTTGAGATGCTAATGTAACATCACTCTCCTTGTTTGTGTGATTCCCAAACGGTTGTTTGTACCCGCTGTGTTCTCCATTCACAGCTCACCCTTCACGGTGCTAGGCACTATCTAGTGCTTTATTTATGTTAATCCTTAATTCCCAGCGCGACTGTGAGGCTCCTGCTCTTATTACTCCTGTTTAACGGAGAGGTTAAGTAACTTTGCCCAAGTCACACAGCTGACGAACAGTGGCATTGGGATCAGAACCCAGGCAGCCCGGTTCCAGAGTTAGCCCATATGCTCTCTTTTACCTTATATGGCCTCTGGATCTAGAGGAGACTCATGTGACCAACACTCTGTTGTGTATAAAGGAGGATGACCAGACCATGCAGCCACTGAAGGAGTTGGTGAGGACTTGCATTCAGTGGCCAGTAACACTGACTGGAAAAAAAGATGGCTTAAACACACAGATGCTGACTGGGGGGAGGTGGTTCTCTGTGGGTTCTTCTCGTGTCTTGTGAGCAGAGGCACCGACAGCTTGTGTTCTGGAGTGTCTTCTCCAGGATATTTGCTGCAGACAGCTTTGAAAGATAGAGTGGCATCCTCTAGGGCCAGGGGAAGATGTGTTTGCTGTGCAGTAGAATCAAGATAATGTCTCTTTACGAGGTAAACGTTGGACAGGTTTGTTCACAGCTGGTAATGAAACATCAGGGTTCCTGAGTCCAGGGTTCCCGAGCCGGGATGCAAAGCTACCGCATACACGGAACCCGCCAGGGCTGTTCTTTGTCTGTGGACTTGGGGACGGAGTCCGTGGACTTGGGGGCGGGGCAGGGCAAGGGAGGTAGGTGACCGTGAGCTGCACCGCGAGCAGTAAATTCCTTTGTCTCTGACCTAGGAGTCTCATTTCTTCTTCTGCCAGGATGCTTAGAACTGGCAGACTCCTTGGTTGTCTTGTGAGGAGGGTGAAGTATTGGACCCTTCACGTTTTTTGACAGGTTTTTTTTTTTTCCCTCCCACACACAAAAGAAGGCCGCAGGTAGGCCGACGAGGGTTATTGGGTAGCAGCTGCAGCACATCAGCGGGCGCCCTGGCTCCTTCAGCTTTTGGCTCCACTGTCTCTAACATCTCCTAAGGCCACGAGCTGCCTGCTGGTGCTCCGGGTTGGAATCTGGAAAAAGACAGCACCAGAGTTTCCCCAGATGTCCCACAAAGTGACTTCTGCTTGTCTCACAGTACCTACCCCACGTGCCGGGAGGGCTGGGAAATGTGGTCATTTGGCTGAGCACGGTTTCACTCAGAATATAATCGGTGTTCTGTTAACAAAGAAGAAAGGAGAATGGACTTGGGCCAAGCGGTAAGCCATCTCAACTGTGGGGATGCAGGCGTTGTACTGGGTATAAGCAGAACCGGGTTGTTTTGTGTGAAGATTTCCAGCATAAATAAATATTTGATTCCAATACTAAGCCCCTCTCTCCTTGCTTTGAAAAATGCAAAGTGGAGCGTATGAAAGCAAATCGTGTTACTGCGTGCACATTCCAACTGCTAATGGAGACCCTTGTGTGCTCGGAGCATTTGGTAGTTGAAACTGTGGGCTAACAACCAGGCGAAGGGAATCAGTAGTCCCTGGAAGTATCTTTGCACCAGTAATGACCCTTGTGAGCCATTAATCTGCAGGAGATGCCCTGTCTCTAGGTCACTGCTTTATAAACCGAATATCAATAAAGCCTGCCAGGGGCATGTTAATTATTTCTATGGACAGAGCCATTGCAGTTGGTCTGTGAAAGTAAGTGTTTGATGAGAAAATACATTGGTTTAGTGAATCTGTGAGAAGGCACTTCTTAAACTGGAAGGTTTCTCTGTTCCTGTCTCTCTGATATGATGAAGGGGCTCCAGACAGGTGGGCAGCACCCGTGTCCCCTGGTGGTATTGGATGGCTCCTTCCTGGGGTCTGCCTGGGGAGTTTTAGCACTATTTGTTTTCCCTGCTGTATGTTAGAGGCTTAGAAGATTTCTTTCATAGGGTGATAAAATGATGCTAATGATCATATCAAAAGCAGTTACCGTTATTGGCGTCTAATATGTACAGTCCTCGGTGCTTTGCTTGAATTATCCTATTTAATCTTCATGGTATTCCCAAGAGATTGCCGCTTTTGTTGCTATATTGTATATCTCTGTGTGCTTGGTTTAAAAGAAATTGTATAACTTGTCCAACTTGGTCAGGCAGGCAAACAGCAGGGGTGGGGGCTGAGATTCAAACGTAAGTCCATGTGACCCCAAGGTCTCAGCTCCCAAAATTATGTTGGAGTGGCTTTCAGTGTCACAGAGAGCCTGACATCCGCCTGCCCGCCCTCCCTCCCTCCCTTCCTTCCTTCCTTCATACCTTTCTTCTTTACTCCCTTCTATTTAACTGTGGAAACAATGATAACACTCTTTACTACCATATTGCCATTTTCATTTTGTTGCACCGGACTGTCCAAGTCCATGGTCAGTCCATGTTTGCCTAGTGCTTATCCTCATACTAGGTGCCGGCTACACTTTGGTGAATGAGACCAATGTAGTCCCAGTTATCATGGGACAGACGTGTCATTTTCCATTTCCCTGGCATAACATTGTACCAAAAACCATTTCCATGTCACTGTGCTGTTTCCATAATTATCATTTTTAATGTCCTCATAATATTCTATCATATCGATGTGCCATAATTACCTTCAATATTACCTTGCTGTTGAGCAATTAGGTTGTCTCCAGTTATTTGCTATTATAGATAACAAGCATCTTTAATCCTTTCTAAAAAATAGCATAAATGCAGGTGATCCTGCAAGGAATATCTTTGTGCCTATAGTTTTGTTTTTTGGTTAATTTTTCTTAGGAAAAATTCTCTAGAGTTCAATTACTGGGCAAGAGGGAAAGTACATTTCTATGCCTTTGCAGAAGTGTTAATAATTAAGCATTACTCTGTGCAGACCCCAGCAGATACTTTACTCACAACATCTCGTTGTGAAGATACAAAAAAAATTGGAAGACAGGATATGGGGGGGAGTAATTGTCCCGTAGTCATGATCTGTGTGTGGAAGGGGGACCTACGTGGAGGTTCACAAGGGCTAGTGTCCGTGTGCTTCACTTGGTATCCAACCAGGCTCCCCTTCTAGGAGCCACTCCCTCAGCTTTCCTCATGAACCCCTGGTGGGGTTTTTTCAAAAGTCTGAAGTTGAGGAGTGAGACAGCATCTGCCTCGTAGCTTTTTCTGTGTGTTAACCAGCCTAGACGTCTGTGGTTGAACCAGTGCAAGGGTTATAGAGCTAATCTGTAAGTGGACATTGTCAACAGTCAACAGATGGCAGTCATTTATCGTCATCATCACCCCCGTCATCACTGACATGCTGCCAGATTTAGGCTCAGGGTCTTCTCCACAGATTCCCATTTCTTACTTGAGTCTTTTCACTGAACATCGTGAACCAGGTACTCTGGAAACATGTTTGAAGGACTTACCAAAAGGTCACACATTTGCCAAGACTGTTTGTCCCTCCCTCCCTCCCTCCCTCCCTTCCTCCTTCCTTCCATCCTTCCATCCTTCCATCCTTCCATCCATCCTTCCTTCCCTCCCTTATTTTGTTTCTTTCTTTTACTTTTCTTTCTTTTTTCCTTCCTTCCTCTTTCTTTTTTCCTTCTTTCCTCTTTCTTTTCTTTTCTTTTCTTTCTTCTTTTCTTTTCTTTCTTTCTTCTTTTCTTTCTTTTCTTCTTTCTTTCTTTCTTTCTTTCTTTCTTTCTTTCTCTTTCTTTCTCTTCCTTCCTTCCTTCCTTCCTTTCTCTTCCTTCTTTCATTCCCCCCCCCTTTCTTTCTTATTGAATGCTCTCTAGGGTCAAATACTATTCTAAGTACTTTTATGTGTACTAAAATCCTTTATTTCTCGCAACAATCCTGTAAGATAGGCTCTGTTATAACCCCATTTTATGGATGAGAAAACAAGCGTTCAGAGCGATCAGATCTTTGCAACGACATATTTACCCTGAGGCTACTGAAGCTCAAGCATCAAGGCCCCTCTCTTTCATGGGCCACTGTGTTTCTGTGAGTTTGTGGAATGTTCTAGCGAGAAGGGGAAGTCGTGGTGCAATCAGGAAGTATTTCTTTGTGACAGTCCCGTTATTGCTTAAGGAGATCTTAGAAGAAAGGATGGTGAATATCTAAGTCTCCAGGAAATCACTGTGATTATTTTTCTCAATCAAAATTAAATACTCCAGTTTTGTCTCCCAATTTTGTCTTTGCAATATTGTCTTCTTTTTGATTTAAAAAGAGTCTCCAGTTGAATACATTTCCCACAAATTTGTCTCCTCTCCGGGAGTCTGGTTATTCCTAATTGGTGTGACCAGTCTCATCTGTAAACTGGTGGCAAAAATGACCCGCATCACAGGCTGCCATAAACATGAGATGAGATGGTACCTGGAAAATGTAGGGGAGAGTAGGCATTCGAGAAATGGTCATTTTCACTATTCACGGTGTCGAAAGACAGCTTCCTCACATTTGGCCAGGCTTGGCCGAATTACTAGGAAGACCTTCCAGCAATTCGAGATGTGATCACTTTTAGCTAAGAAAAAAAAAGTGCTGTAATTAACTAACTAATTAATATATTCAGCCCGTGATCCAGTTCATATTTATCAAGCATCTTATATACTGGACACTGTACTGTGTCCTGAGGCTACAGTAGTAAAGCAAAGCATGCAAAGGTACAAAGGACACCAAGGCACTCTGTTTTGGAGAGGTGTTACTAACTCATTTGGCTCAGTGCAGGTTGATCCGTTGCTGGGGTGGGGTTTGGGGACTCCAGACAGCCCTAGGTGATTAACAGGGGCAACTAGGGCCAGGGGGACGCTTCCAGTTATCCAGACCATCTCTACCTGACACGCAAGTTCTCTTCAACCAGATTCGCGGAACCTCCTCCTCCAGCAAGTTAACACGAGTGTGACACAGCATCATCAGGAAATGTGTTCGGTATTAACTCCCCGATGGTAAAAGCTGCGAGTATCCTAGCGGGGGAGAGCCCAACTCCGATTTCTCTTGCCCTGTTGGAAGAAATATCCTTGGAAACGTGGCCCTGTTAAAATGTCCGGCCCCTACCGGAAGGTGTTAAGTCTAAGGGTCGCGCTGGCGTGGGGCAGGCTTGCCCCAGCTCCTCGAGTCTTTCAGTAGAGATTTCCAAAGAGGCCATTTTATTCTGTTGTTTATGTTAATAGCATAAGGGTCTCAGATTCTGAACAGAACATACCTTGTGCTTCAAAACTCTATAAGCTCAAGGGGTGCCTGGGTTGCTCAGTCGGTTAAGTATCCCACTTAGGCCCAGGTCATGATCTCACAGTCCATGGGTTTGAGCCCCATGTGGGGCTCTGCGCTGACAGCTTAGAGCCTGGAGCCTGCTTCTGATTCTGTGTCTCTCTCTCCTCCCACCCCACTCACACTCTGTCCATCTCTCTCTCTCTCTTTCTCAAAAATAAACATTAAGAATTTTTTAAAAAATTTATAAGCTTCAAAATATCCGCCCCAGTAAAACAGTACGAGGAGGGTTTTTGTTTTTCCCACTCTCGGACAATTTGGAGAACAGTCTGACGGGGAGTCCCAAGGGCTCTTTGGCTGGATTTCAGCTTTGATCTGTGAGTAGGGAGGCTTGGCAGGCAGTGCTGTTTTCCAATCACCTCTGGTTCCTGGCGCCTGGCAGGTTAACCGTAGCTTACCATGAGCTTGTGTGTTTGTGGAATCTCGTTTCACCGAAGTGACCTTTGAAGTGGCGCTAGGTGACTGTGATGCTGGTCTCACCTAACCCGGGTCAGAGAAGTGGCCCCACAGAGGCTGAGGGTCCCTTTTCGGGGAGTATTTTGAAGAATCTAGGCAACACTAAATATGAAGAAAACATATAATCACATGTGAGACTTTTCTAGGGTAAGGTTTGAAAAGTCATTGAAAAATATCAGGCTCCAGAGTCCCACAGACTCCAGGCTATGGGCTGGGTCTGACACTTGCAGCCACGTGGCCTCAGATATGTCCTGAGTCTCTGTTTCTCCTATGTACGGGGTCGTGGCAGTGATCAGGTTACATAGAACTTGCAGCAGTGGAGACACAGAGGAAGCCTTCGAAGATTTACTCTCGAGTGAATAAATGACAAAAGAAATGAAAGAAATAAGGAACGAATGAAAGGATAAAATGACCCCTGGATCCCTTTCACCATACGGTACTGAAGAGACTTTAGAACCAAATTGTATTGAGTAACTTGTGTGTCCGTATTGGCCACATGATCGTGGGGCCCAGTACGAAGTGGAAATGTGGAGGCCTGGGTTTGAAACTTACTAAGAATTTCCAGATGGCCACAGGCGAGCATTGAGCCGGGGTGGGGGGGAACTCGGGGGTCCTCACAGGCACTGGGCCCTGGGTGATGTGTGGGCCGCAGGCCCGAAAAGAAGCCAGGCCTGCCTCCTTTTCCCGCACTTCTATCCGTTGGTTCATCCACTGTGCGAATGCTTCCTACACTCTTTTGTAGTCTGTGAAGACCTCCTCCAAAGCAACAGGTATAATTAAAATCTTTGAAATGCCTGGTTTTCCGCTTTCATTTTAGATCTCTTCCAAAAAAAAAAAGGTGTTTTTTTTTTTTTTTAAATCTCCATCGAAGACATGGTTGGAAGAGCAAATAAAATCCACAATGTTATAGATTCCTGTGCTTTTGTTTTTCCCCATATTACATGATTTGGAAATGATTTCTGGTTTTCTTACTAACCAGTGTGTTATAAGCCTCGCAGAAGAGGTAACAGCAGCCTGTGTTTATTGAAGGTGTAGCACACTTATTTTAAATTTCATTAATCCACAACCCCTGAAGTAAGACAGCTAAGGGCATCTAATGACATGAAGTTAAATCGGGACAGACGCTAACTCTTCATTCCCCTAATGACCATCTTCCCAGTGTGAGTTGCTGCCGTTTCAAAAGAACAAGAGCATTATTTTCCCCTGCTTTTCCAGCAGCCCCATCAGTGGCGAGATTATTTCAGCTGGTGAAGGCTGGTGCTAATGAGGCCAAGGTCATGAGCTTGATCCCTATCTGGGGCAGTTAGTTAACCTCAGCAGAAAACCCAGACTACACCTTCCGCCCTGGGCTGCGGGCTCACAATTCCCGACGCGGGGGACATGTCGGGCATGTGGATGAAATAAGAAACTCATCCACTTGCGGAGGTAGCAGACGTGTGGTTATTTGCTGAAGCCCTTTCTTTGCCGAGCTTTGACACTGGCTGCTTTGGCAGTCTTTCCTACTGAGTTCAGACAGACCCTCAGAATCCTTCTCAACACAGTGTTCTAGGTCAGAGGTCAGCAAATTATGCCCCGTGGGGCTAAATCCGGCCCATTGTCTATTTTTATAGACAAAGTTTTATTGGAACACAGCCCCGTTCATTAGTTCGCATATTGTCTACTGCTTCTTTTGTAATGCAAAGGCAGGGTTGAGTGGTTGTGACAGACCGTGTGGCCCACAAAGCTAAAATATATACTATCCAGGTGTTCACAGAACAGGTTTGCTGATCCCCGGTCTGGGTGATGTCTGAATCAAGAAGAGTTGGAGCGTATCTATTTGTTATTCCTGGATTTGGGAGTGGTGACTCATGTTACAAACTAATACCTCTGTTTTATTTTTTTAAATTTATTTTTATTTGAGATAGAGCAAGTTGGGGAGCAAGGGGTGGAGAGAGAGAGAGGAAATCTGAAGCAGGCTCTACACTGTCAGCACAGAGCCTGATGAGGGGCTCGAACCGTGAACTAGGATATCATGACTTGAGCTGAAATCAAGATAGTCTATGGGGCACCTGGGTGGCTCTGTTGGTTAAATGTCTGACTTAGGCTCTGGTCATGATCTTATGGTTCATGGGTTCAAGCCCGGGTCTGGCTCTGTGCTGACAGCTCAGAGCCTGCTTCTGATTCTGTGTCTCCCTCTCTCTCTGACCCTCCCTGCTCACACTGTCTTTCTCTGTCTCTCTGAAAAATAAAATTAAAAAAAGCCATGATTTCTAAAAGATATCAGAAGCTCTTTGAATTTTGCTGTGAGTTGTATTAATGGTTCACTTATTTACTGATAATTTGATTAAGGAAAGAGAATGCCTGTTGAAAATAATATGGTAGCCTGTGTCCTACGGAAGAAAAATTGATTTCTCCATTCTGTGTGAAAAGGACAGTGACTCTTATTTAGAACATTCTTCTCCTGTTTCTTTCTGATGCTCCTCATGAAGCCTACAGCTCTGTGTGCTGGGCATTCGCCATTTGTGCTCTCTTCAGTGTCCCTTCCAGAAGTCTTGTCATTTGATCTAACATCGAGTACCTGTGTGATTTCTAGTTCCTTGAAACGACCTCAGAGGGGTTGGTTTAGTCGCCTAAGACAGAGAGGAGAGATCATTTACAGAATCCAGAGTCATTTTTTCTGGAGCAAAGAGGTCCATCTAATGGTGGGCTTTGGACTGCAGAGTCTCTGGTTTGATTTTCAGATAGGCGAGGAGTGGGCTGGGTCACAAGCCGTAAAACGAGACGAAAAAGAAGGGAGTCTGGAAAAGTCAGAAAGTTGCTCTCCTCATCTGTCTATGGGTGGCCATTTGCTCTTGACCTTGATGGAAAATTTCATTGTCCTCCGAACTCTTTTTAGTAGATAGGATTTTCTTTGGCTATGAAGAAAGCATTTTCTTTTCTTCTGCTGATAATATCCTGCATTTTCTTTGAGGAAACAGCCCTTCCTCCATCAAAAGGAACTGTGTGCTCTCCTCCGAGGGTGGATCCCGGGAAGCAGAGCTGGCCAGTCAGGAACTCTGGCCATTGTGATTGGCCCAGAAGGGACCTGTGATCCTTGCCGGCCTGTTCAGAGGGTATCACAGGACTTGTGAGGGAACAACCTGCAATAGAATCAATAGAATCTATTTCCTACTGTCCCTAACCTGGAATGACATAAGTCTGGAGCCCCTGGGGTCTGCGGTGTGTACCCAAGGATGAAACCAATGCATTAAAAGGCTGAGCTGAAAGGGAGAGAGAAACCATCTCCCAATGACATTACCTGAGTCCCTGACATAGCCAGAGCCTTCCTTGGGTTCTTCAGTTATGCAATAAATTGTCTTTTTTCCTTGAACAAGTAGACCAGGGTTTTCACCCCTTACGACTGATAGTACTGAGTTCTCTAAGCAAGGAGAGCTAACCTTGTAGAAGTGATGACCCTGGAAGATCATCCCAGGGTCATTCACCTTTGGCTTGCCCCCTCTGCTGAGTTTCCAGAGAATTTTTGTTAAGTTCATCAGTCCTTCGGTGTCCCTTGTGAAGAGATCAAACTGAAAAAGAGGTGGAAATCCAATACGGTAATCAACACTATATAGTTTTTTAACTTGCTGGCAATTTTCTGTGGATCATTAAATTCCCCAAATATGAAACCTCTTCATTGATATGTGGCTCATGTAAAATAGCCTTGAATACAATTGCTATTTCCATGGTACCCAGATCCCCGAGGCCCAAGCAGGATTTGTGCTGGTCATAATAATTTTTCTGTTTCTACCTTTGGCTTAACTCTTTAGCATTTGGCGGTCTACTGCATTTAACTAAATGATTTCTATAAAACTATGTGTGTATGCGCATGCAAACACCCAAATACTTTGTGGTCCTTTTTTTTTTTTTTTTTCTTCCATTTCAGACTAACTTGGTGGCAGCCAGAAAGGGTTCTGTCACCAAGAAGTGTCAGCAGCAGAGTCTGCATGGAGACCACAAGTTTGCTCCAGAGGTACCTCATTTACAGAAATCACTGCTGTTTGGGGTCCTGGAGAAACCTTAAGACGAAAGACGAAATTGCCTTTTTCTTTTGAGAGAGAGGGAGAGGGGCAGAGAGAGAATCTTAAGCAGGCTCCATGCTCAGTGCAGAGCCCAACTTGGGGGGCTCAATCCCACAACCCTGGAATCCTGACCTGAGCAGAAATCAAGAGTCGGATACTTAACCGACTGCGCTGCCCAGGCGTCCCAAGATGAGTCACTGTTGTACTGATTTAGGAAATGTTATCTTCCATCACTCAGCGGGCCACAGGGAAGGTGGGTACCACCTCGCCCAGCATCGGCCACACAGGCTCTACTGTTTTAGACCAGGAGTTACAGCAGTCATACAAAAAAACACAGCCCCGCCCTCCGCACAAGCCCACATCCTCCATCATTGTAAGTCTCCTTCACGCGGTCACGTCCGTATTATGCGATCGGAAACGGCCATCAGGGAAGAGGGGATAAACCCTTTTAGCAGTGTGTCTCTACAGTGTAATTCTGCAGCTCCTTCCAATCCTCTCATGACTTCCTGGGGTCTAGTGAAACCCTGTGCATAAGCACCAGGGCGGCTTTCTGCTTTCTGTTTTCTCTTGTTTTGACAATAGCATTTTTGTAGCCACCTCTTCCCACACCCAATCCGAATAGTCACTGGATGACCCAGCCCCGCTCGTTAGGGGTGGTCACATGCTCACGTCCTGGCCGGTTAGCATATTTCATTCCCTTGGTCATGGTGATCCATTCCAGGAGAGACCCAAAGTAGTGTTCCAGATTAGTCCATTGGAGTAAGTCTAGATGTCTCCAGAAGCCACTGGGAGGGAAAACACACACCGTGATAGGAACATAAGCACAGAGTTCCTGTGCACCATTTTGCCACCATCAGAAGACACCTGACAACTAAGCCAATGCAGAGGAAAGCCAAACTGACAGATGGAGAAACTAGGTCTCCATGACATTGTTTGTGCCCCTGGGTCTAGCTGTTCCTGAAGCCAGCCCATCACCATAGATTCCTCAGGTAGGTGAGTCAATAAATAGCTTTTTTTTTTTTTTTCTTAAACTAGTCTGAATTGAATTTCTGTCACTTGTGTCAAAAAGAGCCCTGAGTTATACAAACAATCAGAAAACTGAGCTTTATTTGCTAGGGTCTCTCACCTGTGTCCAGCATCAATAAGTCAGCGAGTGAAATACTCAAGATTACATAGGCAGGAACTAGAGGAAATGTGAAAAGCAATTTAACACAAAAGGAGTGGAATAATTCCACGAAGGTGGCTCCATTTAATAGGTAGGGGAATGCCCCAGCAGAGTGCTATGAATTGCTTACTTCCAGAGCAAGTAGGATTCTATAAAATAACTGAGGAGCTCAGCATATACCCAGGTTCTTCCCAAAGACACCCTAATGCCTAGACTTTCATTGCCAATCTAAGGGGATGCTTCACTGGGGGGCTTTCTGATTCTTTCAGAGTAACTGCCTGGTTTTGTTGATTGGAAGTAAGTCTCAAATTGTCTTCAGCTAGCCTCACACAGGGGAACAGGGTTCGGCCTCCTCTAAGGTGGGGAGCCCACCTCACTCCACTTAGTGCCAGCTGTGTACTCAAGACCGTTCATCCATGTTTAAGAGCAAGAGCTTGGGAGGTATGAGATCATAATTCAAGCCCCTCTTTTGTTACTCATGGGCCGTAAAAACTTAGGTACATTACTTAGAAACTCTGATCTTCAGTTTCCTTCTCTGCAAAATGCAGATGGTACTAGCACCTACTTTGTGGATCCTGGTGATAATGAAATGAAATGATTTACTCTTTCGGTCATAAGAACGATGCGTGGAAAGTTCTCGAGCCGTGACTGGTACAGAAGGATGCTTAATAAAGGAACAGACGAACTTTATCTGATTGGGGGGTCCCATTTATATCCTCATTTCTAACATCTTTTCCCATTTTGCCTCAATCTTTTTAGATACTAATTATTAATATGAGCATAATACGTATTATTATGGGGATGGCTTCTGTGTATTGAATTCCTACTCTTTTCTAGACGTAGCACAACAATCGTAGCTTCTGTCTTGTCAGGTAAATTCGATCAATGAGATGAAGGCTCAAAGAGGAGGAAGGTTTGCTCAAGGTCTTACAAGCAAGCAGCAGCAGAGATGGGGTCCAAACCCACATCTGTCTGATTTCAGAGCCTGTGATTTCCCATGGTGTGAGCTTTGTATTCATAATGTGACCCATCACCTCGGAGATTATTAGGGACATAAAACCTCTATCCCAGACCTACTGAATTAGAATTTGCATTTTAACAAGCCCCCTACCTCCCTTTCCCGTGCACATTAATTTTGTGAAGCACTTTGCCACCTGACCTTTCAATTCTGTGTCAAAATGCCTACAAACTGTGGAGTGTTTTAGTTTTCTTTTTCACCCTGACATGGGAGTTTTTTGACAAGTTCCAATTATTTTCGAATGGCAACAGGACTGCGCTTAAAAATACATTTAAAGACACGGCTGTGATGGTTCATCCTCTGGCCAACACTTCTTCATCCCCAAAAGGCTTCTCTTCTAATTATTTTCACAAATGAGCTGAGTTACTCTGGCAGGTGTGTGTCCGTTACTATCCAGTTGACGAAGTGGATTGAAAAATGAGATTTTTGACCATTCTGAAATCCAGTTCCAACATATAGACATGGTTTATGGGTCAGAATTCTTGACAGGTTCAGAATTACTTTAATAATGTGAAAATTGAGGCTATTGATTGAATCTAAATCCCCCACAAGTACAAAAACTTGTTCTTGAAACTCCATGCCAATGGAAATGCTCAGACAGGGGGGGGAAAGAAACCACTGTGATTTATGAGAACTGTTTCTCTTTCCTCACCCTCCTATTATTTTTTACTGTTGTAAGTTTTAAAGAGCATTCATGGCTTAAAGGCTCCTCGCACAGTCTGTCCCTCGAGCTTCCTAGATGAAAAAAGGAGAGAGATGAATAAAAAGTCACCGTGAAGTGTTGCATCTTAACAAAAGGTACTAACAGGGAGTTAGGAGCGAATGCCCGGAGTTTGACTCCTTACTCTTCTTACCAACTGGGCAAACGTGGACACGTGATTTATCCTTTGCTTGCCTCTGTCTCTTTAAATTTAAAATGGAGGGGGCAGCCCCTGGGTGGCTCAGTCAGTTAAGCATCCAGCTCTTGGGTTCGGCTCAGGTCCTGATCTCATGGTTCCCGGGATCGAGCCTCATATGTGTGGGATTCGTTCTCTCTTGCTCTCTCTCTCTCCTTTCCTTTCTCTCTCTCAAAATAAATAACTAAACTTAAAAAAATTAAAAAATTAAATAAAATTAACATGAGTACAATAATGGCACCTGGCTCTTAGCGTTGATGGGGATGTCAAAAGACTTTGTGAAATGTGTAAACATTTGGAGATGCACCAGTTAAGGAGGAGGTCTCAGGACTCCTCCTACACCAGTTCCCTGGCATCAGGCCTCTGGGCCTGTCTGCTCAACTCTCTACCTGTATTTAGGAGTTCTGAAAGGATGAATCTAAGGGGCAGAAAACCAGTAGTGGCCCCCAAACACAGCAGCGTGGGTACAGAACAGTTGAGAACACATGAGGCCAGGCTGCCAGGATTCAAATTTGGCACCACCGCGTACCAAGTTTTTCCACCCCTTGGGCTTCATGATCTTCATCGATATGGGGAATAATGGCGCGTGCGGGACAGGCCTGCTGTGAGGGTCGTTTGCAAACGCCCATAAAGCACGGATGACGCTGCCTTGCACGTAGCGCAGACCCATTAAATGCCAGCCAGCGCCCTTATTGCTGTTTTTGGTATTAATTACGTCCCTTTGTGAAATTTTGATTGCAGCCAGATTCATGCTCCCACACTCCATCAATTCTCCTTGAATGCAAAGTTAAAACAAGTGCCAAAAAAATTTACTGGCAAGGACATAAAGATGATAAATGAAAACAAGGCTTAGGGAACATATCACATTTTAATATTTTTGTGGATTAATTTTTAGTTAACGTCGGGGTGGAAAATGGTGCAGGTAACAATGAAAGAAGAGACAGAAAATAATAAACGTCCACCAATCAAAAAGGATGCAGCAAAGTGCCCCGCAGGGGGGCAGCGCTGCTCCATGCCTTCATTCTGGTATCTTCTGTCATCTACTTAAACCGTACTGTCTGGTCAATGGGAAGATGTCACTTACAAACACAAAACAAATAGAGGGAAAAAAAAACCAATAGCTACACAATGAAGTCATCTGAAGCCAGGCAACCAATGTCCTGAATTCTAAAATTTTAGGAAATAGTCGAACTCAAGATGTATTACATAACATAACATAGTGGCAGGTGGTGTGAAGTGCTGTAACCAAATACAAAACAGAGCAGAGGAATAGGAAATGGCTGGGGGAGAAAGCAGTTTTGGGTAGAGTGGTCAGAAGTGGCCTCTATGAAGAAATGGTAGAGAAGTGGATGAACAGGTAAGTGTATAGATTGCTGGGGGAGAAGAGGCTTCTAGGCACGAGAAAAACAAGTGCAAAGGTCCTGAGGTAGGATGAAGCTTGGAGTGTCCGGCAGACATTCAGGAGGTCAGGTTAGCAGCCACAGAGAGAGCGATGGAGTGAGTGTGGAGAGTAGAAAGAGCATAAGCTTGGCAGTCGGACAAGCCTTCTTGACGCTCAGTAAACTGGGCAAGTTACAGAACTCCTCAAAACCTCTGTCTTTTCATCAGCCAAATGGGGACAATATCACCTGCAGGATTCTCACGAACGATCAGTCTGCGAGACCCTTTGTGGAGCATGCCGGGTAAAGTGCCTGCAGGGCAGCAGATGCCTGAAAAAATTATAGCCGAGAAACAAAACAAAATTGATAAACCACAGGTTTAACAATTCCTGAGGTTGAACAGCCAAACCAGTTTCATCCTTCAGTTCCTTTGTGTCTGTTCCATATTTACCACGTGCCGAGTGCATGTCCCGAATGTAGGCTCATGGATGCCTTTGTCCTCCAGAAGCGTTCCGTCTGGTGGGGATGACGGGTGTACAGGGGGGCTTGCCTAGGAAATTAGGGTGGAGTTCCACAGGCAAATCTCACAGATGCTGTGGTCCTCGAAGGAAACTAAAGTCAGGTCCTCACAGAATTTGTATTGATGGTTTGGTGATTTGATAAATGAGACTTTCCTTTTCCTCCCAGCACGGCAGGGGAGGAGCGTCTACCAACCCTTCCCATTCCCAGGTTTATCCTGGAATTGTGTATAAAAGGCAGAGGTATTTTAATACTACCCAGTGAATAAACAAAGCGATGCTGAGTGACGCCCGGGAGGGAGCCAGCAGAAGAGGTTCTGCAGAGCGGTATTTAGTATTCATGAATTTCTCCAGTGACTGGCTGATGCTCTTAAAAAACAGCAGATGCTATTGAGGGTAGGAAACACATCCAGTTCTTGAAAATAGCATTGCCCGGGAACACGCGAAAGATGGGAAATGTGCTTTGAAAATCAGCGTTCTCAGAAGGGTGACGCACCGAAACCACGTCCTCTCCAGCGTCTTCAGACTCACAGTCATCACAGGAGTAAGAGGGAACTGTGAGGCGATGTGGCTGATTGTTAGCAAACATTCCAGAATTCATATTTAAGAGAGTGTTGTGCCCGTCAGGATAATCTTGAGAAAATGGAGTGTCTACCCTTGGCCTATCCCGTGGAGCAGTGACGACACGTGGAGAAGAGATGGGCTCTCGGGTCAGGGTGAATTAAACTGTTCGGTGTAAGTGCATTTTCTGAAAGGAGAAGTCTGTAAGTTTTCTAAATTATTAAGGTTACTTTTAAAGCATCAAGAATCACTAACTTAGAAGCTGATTATTGTCAGTGGTGGAGTATTTTTTTTTTTCCTTTGAAAGTGGATTTGATGTTTGGAAAGATCCGGAAGCCATTTAGGTGTCTGGTGACCTGAATGCCTGGTAGACATCCCCACCCCCACGTGCACAAAGAGCCCTAGCCCTCCCAGCCGAGTTCACCTTAGCTCCAAAAAGGGGGGAGCCCCATCCACCTGGTGGTTAAAGCTCAAAGGTTGGAAACAGGTGGATAGAGGTTTTAAGGCTTATGTAACCTGAAGCCATTGCGTCTCAAAAAGTGTGCACTGGTATCTTCCTTTTGCAAATATTGACAACAATATGGCCGTAGGAACTTACTGCTGGGACCCTGACCAAAGCCTTGGATGGGGTCCTAAGGAGCCTGAAGCTTAGGCTCACTTGTGACAAGCCCACCTCTGCTGGAAGTTAGCCTGGACTCTCTTTTCTATTCCCCACATTCAACTTCCAAATCTCTCAATGCATATACCTCTCTCTGTAGCTCTGCTCTTGTAGTAGTGGGATTCCTCGCCTTCAAGCTCTGATCGTTTCTTGCCTGGCTGTCTGTAAGAGGCTCTTCCTGGCGTCCTCACACACATGTTGGCACGTCGTTCATTCTACAGAGCAGCCTGGGTGCCTGTTGGAAAATGTAAATCCAAGTTTGTCACTCCCCAGCTTAAAACGCCATAGTCATTTCACTCTGCATTTAAGAGATTCCTGGGGCGCCTGGGGGTCTTAGCCGGTTAAACGTCCAACTTCAGCTCAGGTCAGAATCTGATGGTTCCTGAGTTCAAGCCCCGCGTCGGGCTCTGTGCTGACAGCTCAGAGCCTGGAGCCTGCTTCGGATTCTGTGTCTCCCTCTCTCTCTGCCCCTCCCCTGCTCATGCTCTGTGTCTGTCTCTCTCTCAAAAATAAACATTAAAAACAAAAAGATTCCCGTTCACTGTGATCTAAATAGGAGCTTCCTCTACAATTTTTCTCTACTACTGTGTCATAATCATTTTCTTTTTTTTAATGTTTAATTTTGAGAGCGAGTGAGCATTCACCTCCCTTCATCTCCTCACCTAGGCTCCCATCACCTCGGCTCCCATCACCTCCCAGCCTCAGAGGGGTGAGTTCAGTACAATAAGATATTTTGAGAGAAAGAGATCACATTTGCATGACTTGTATTACAGTAGATTGTTGTAATTGTTCTAGTTTATTATTGGTTATTTTTGTTAATCCCTTATTGTGCCTAATTTATAAGTTAAACTTTACCATATGTGTGTACAGGAAGAGACAGCATATATAGGGCTTGGTATTATCTGCGTTTTAGGCATCCGATAGGGGTCTCGGAACATCTCCCCTGTGGATAAGAGAGGATTGCTATATATGTTTATTTTATTCGCTTGATGCCTACTTACTGTTTGTCTCTCTGCTATGCTGTAAGTGCCGAAATGTCGGGACCTTATCTGTTTTACTTGACTACATACTCAGTGGAGCTTAGCCCTCCATACCTAGTAAGTGTTCACTTAAATACTAGTTGGGTAAAGAAGGGATTTAACAAACCGCATGTGGCATGTTGGTCAAAAATAAGAGGTTCCTATAATAACACAATGAGAAGTTTGTCTGGGTGAACGTTTGAACTGGAGGCAATCCCCCGAGTAAAGTTTCAAGAATGATTTGACAAATGGTTAGGCCATTTGGAGGACGCGCACAGTCTTCACATGTGACTGCGTGGAAGAAGAAAATAGCCCGACAGGCTAGTGGGTAGACGGGTTTTGGTGTGTGTTAAAAATCCATTTCCATGTCTCTGTGGAAATCCCAACAGTCATCTTTTGATTACTTTTTTAAATGTTTATTAATTTTTTGAGAGAGAGGCAGAATGCACATGGGGAAGGGGCAGAGAGAGAGGGAGACACAGAATCCAAAGCAGGCTCCAGGCTCTGAGCCATCAGCACAGAGCCCGCCGCGGGGCTCGAACTCACAGACTGCAAGATGGTGGCCTGAGCCAAAGTCAGATGCCTAACTGACTGAGCCACCCAGGCGCCCCTGACATTCATCATTTGAAAAGGAGGAAACCGAGATGGGACACGTGTGGTGGAACAGAAGAGGGCCTGCGAGGCATGGTGGGCAGCAGCTGCTGTGAGGAGAACACGCAGGTTGGTGCGTGCTGGTTGTGTGGTGGGCCCTCGATTGGGCACTTCAATCTTTCTGCCACCCCTGGGGAATAAGAAGTATTTTCTCCACTTTATAGATGAGGATGCTGAGGTTCAGAGAGCTCGAAGACTTTGTCTCAAGTCCCAGAGCTTGTAAGGGGTGGAGCCAGAATGAGACTGGAAGCCTCCAAGGAGACTTCACTTCCTATACGGACATTTACGTCAGTTATGTTTCAGAATCTGAACAAATGAAAAGCATGGATTATGTCAGTTCCTTTCACTTTTTTGAAAAGTTCAGACAAATCTTTGTCTCTCTTCCTGGGGAGGACGGTACATGTGACCGATGAGCCTAATTCCTGAAGTCTGAAATTTTCCTATTATCTTCTCGGCAACTTCTTACTAAACAGAAATATCATGTGCGCCAAAATACCGCTGCTCTTTTATTTCCGATGCCGTTAACAAGAAAAATTGCTGCTATTTTCAGAGTTTTCTTATAATATTGTCAAGAATTGCTGTCTTCCTCTTCAACATATAATTTTCTCATTATAAACATCCTTTGATTTTTCTGTCTCTTTGAGACTTTCTTTCTTCTGCTCTTGGAATGACACATCATTGATGCCTATGTGATGACGGCATAAGCATATTGCGTTGTCGCTTCCAAAACAGGACACAAGGAAGCTGAAACTAAATCAGATCTCTCAGTTATACATTAGCCCCATCAACTTAGAGGACAGGGTCACCTTAAGGTTCTCTAACTGACCACGTCTGTGTTCACGCCATCAGTCCCAAGGATTCCTGAGCTCTGAAGCATCTTTTTTAATATTATCTGATATTCCTGGCAGCACTTTAATTTAGATATAGCTTGATTTCTTATTTGGCCATTTGAACTTAAAAACTCAAATGGCCACGAAAAAAGAAAAAGGATAACCAGTGATCTCTTTTAATTCTGAAACTTTCCATTGCTAGAGTTCCCTTATCAAAAGAGAGTGAGTATATTATTTTTATTCAACTGGGATGGGTCTCATAGTCAAGGAAGCCTCAACTCAGTAGTCTGGTTGTAGAAAAGGCATGTCAGGTCAATTAGCACCTCAAGAGGTTTTCTTGGGTCGTGTTTCTATGTTTGATTCACTGAGGTCTGTGGCTAAATATTGTGTTTCAGGTCGTGGGTTGTGTCTAAGGACATACCATGACTTCTGTAAGGCTGACCAAACAACCTACCTTTGATTGGTGCCTTCTTAGTCGTATTAAGAATTGCATTTGTTCTTTTATTAAACATTGGTTGAGTCTATTTATGTGAGTCTATTTCTGCAACTCTATTCTGTTGCATTGATCTATGTGTCTTTTCTTTCACCAATACCACACTGTGTTGATTACTGTAGCTTTGTAGTAAGTCTTGTAACTCGGTAGAGTGATTCTTCCAAACTTATTCTTCGTCTTCAGTAGTGACGTCTTCCACCTGGTTGCTAGCTATACTTTTATCTTTCCATATAAACTTTAGAATCACTTTGTTATTATTTATAAATTAGTTTGACGTGATATTGATTAGAATTACATTGAGTCTGTAGATAAGATTGTAGAGAATTAACATCTTAACAGTACTGAATCTTCCAATCCATAAATATGGAATATGTCTCCATTTATGTAGCTTTTCCTTGATTTCTTTTATCAGAGTTTCTTTCTTTACTTATGGATCCTGCTTATATATGGTTACATTTATCCTCAAGGGTTTCATTTATTTTGGGTACATTTGTAAATGATCTTGTTTCATAATTTCAAATTCCAATTGCTGCTATGTAAGACTGAAAGTGGCCATTGTTTATTAACCTTGTATCCTGAAATCTTTCTTTTTCTATAGTTCCTTTTTCTGAAACTATAGTTTCAGTACGGTTTTTTGTTTGTTTGTTTTGTCAATCCTTTCACATTTTCTACGTGGATAGTCCTGTCATTTATGAATAAAGACAGTTTTATTTCTTTCTTTCCATCTATATACCTTTTATTTCCTTTTCTTATCTTATTGCACTAGCTAGGACTTGTAGTATGGTATTGAATGAGAGTAGCAAGAGAGGACTATATTGCTTTATTTTCAGTCTTAGGGGGAATATCTACTTTTTCATCCTTAAGTATGATGTTATCTAACTATTTATCTATCTATATATATAGTAGTTATGCTTTAATTTGATTGAGAAATTTCCTCTCCATCCTTGGTTTCCTGAGAGTTTTTATCGTGAATGGGTGTTGGATTTTGTCAAGTGCTTTATCTATATCAATTGATATGATTATGTGAGTTTTCTTTTTTAGCTTGTTGTTGTGGTGAATTACACTGATAGATTTTCAAGTGTTAAACCAGCCTTCTGTATCTGGAATAAATCTCACTCAGTTGTGGGATTCTTTTTATATTTGAATTTGATTTGCCAGTAATTGTTGAGGATTTTTGCATCTCCATGCACGAGAGATGTTGGTTTGTAGGCTTCCTTTCTTATAATTTCTTCACCTGGTTTTTGTATTAGGGAAATTCTGTTTTCATAGAATGAATTAGAGTGTTCTTTCTGCTTATCTTTTCTTGAGTAGATTGTGGAAGCTTGGTGTCATTTCTGTCGTCAGTCTTTGGTACAGTTCACCAGTGAAACCATCTGGGCTTGGTGCTTTCTTTCTTGGAAGGTTATTAGTTTTGATTCAATTAATAGATGTAGGTCTATCTAGTTTATCAATTTCTCCTTATGGAGTTTTTACAGTTTCTACCTTTCAAGAATTTGGTCTGTTTCATCTAAGTTATCAAATTGGTGGGCAACTAGTCGTTCGTAATAAGAAATCATATTTTTACAATATTTAACGTATGATTGATATTCAAACACATTTTCTAGTATATATGCGTGCCTCTTGTTTTTAAATGTTTAGTTCAATTAGTCATCATGAAAAAGAGGAGAACTTGAAGAATAAATGCTGATACAGTAGTGGAGGTGAAAGAAACTACTGAGCAAAGAATTCAAAGTCCAACGTGATGTAAGCTTGGGAAAGGGAATCTCTATGAGGATAAAATGCTATATTTGGAAATTAGTCCGTTTTTGCCCATAATCTTCTCTGCCTCTGTTCTCAATTAGGATAGAAGAATTTCCCTTCATTTAGAATATTTTTGAAAGTGCCTGTGCCCTGGTAGTAACCTAGTTGTTCTACAAGCTGTAAATTCAGATTAGGTTAGCTAGTGTTCCCTACTAATACAGAATACCAATGAAATATGCAAATGAAGCCAAATGCAAAAGCAGTGCATTTATTTTCAAATCCATCCAGCTTTTTTGACATCTCTTTCACTGCACTTTGAACTCTGTCTTCCCATCTTACAGAACTATTTGTGAAGTTTTTATTTTGGCATAAAATAATTGATAGAATTATCTACTCACCTAGAAATAACTTAGGCCAGAGAGAATTTGGTTTATATTGTCAAGGCATCTATTCCCCACTTCTGAGCACACTGTCATCTCGCCTTCATCCGTGCCCGTCCCCATCCCCACTCATGGATCTACAAAGAAAGTGTTAACATATGCATGAGGGAGTTTATAAATAATATCAATAAGAAATAATAGCTAGTATTTCTTGAATATGTTCCAGACATTGTGATATGCACTTTATGTGTTGCCTCATTTAATACTTACAACAACGTTGAGGTAGCATTTATATTATTATCTATTTTATGCATTAAGAAAATAAGGACCACTTAGGGTAATTAAATTATTTACAGTCACACAGTAGTGAGTGGTTACATAGGACAGCCTTTATAGCTGTGATAGATGATAAGAATGACTCCACAAAAATTCTCCTTTCTGTATTCATGCCCCTTGCATTGTGACTTTCCAGTCTGAATCAGGCCTTGCTTTGCCACTTGCTTTGGCCAGTAGAATGTGATGGACATGACTATATGCCAGTTCAAGCTTAGGTTGCAGGAGGCATTAAATACTTCTAACCCAGTCTCTTGGAGCCATGCCTCTGCCATGAGAATAAGCCCAGGCTAGCTTCTTAGAAGATAAATATCAATATAGAAGAGTCCCGTGGTTCCAGCTGAGGTCATCCTAGACTAGAAATGTGTGACAGAGCCCAACCAAGCAGCACCACCCACTTGAGGTTCAGCTGACCTTAGAAATATGAGTAAGCATGGCAGAGAACAGACAAACTTCTGAGCTGACCCTTAGATGCATGAGCAGTAATAAATGCTTGTTCTGTTAAGCTAAAATTTGGAGTGGTTTGTTACACAGCAATAGCTAACTGATATAATAATGTCAATAGCAATAATAGTGTTATCAATTAATGGGGGCTAAAGGTGAAGCAGTTCTTGTTTTTTAAGATAATTTGTTAAATCATCACAGATAAATGGTCTTATAGTGACCCATATCTCCGATTTGTGCTCTTAAATTTTTTTTACAATACACAAATCTTGTATTTTTTAGTTTTTTTTTTTTTTTTTAAATTTATTTTGAGAGTGAGAGAGCAGAGAAGGGGAGAGAGAGAAAGAGAGTGAATCCCAAGCAGGTTCTGCATCGTCAGCACAGAGCCTATTGTGGGGCTGGAACTCACAAACCATGATATCATGACCTGAGCTGAAATCAAGAGTTGGCCACGTAACCGACTGAACCACCCACGTGCCCCACAAATCTTGTATTATATGGTATTTAGGAAATAAATTGTATGTATTATATTAGAGCCATGTTTTGATGAAATAAAGCCCTTAAGTTACTTGAGTTAATTTTGAGGTTGTCTTAATATTTAGTCAGACTCCTTGGTTTCATATGCCCTTTTCACTTTCTATCTCATGTTATACTGAACTAAAACTAAAAGGACCCTTTAAAAGAACAATGAATGTACTGTGCTCATTTTTGAACTGCATTCTCAAACCATGAAGTCTGAATTCCTACTATTTCATCCAAATTACTTACAGCCAATAGGTATAAAATTCTACAGACATGCATAAAATGTTTAGTGGCAAGGAATAGAAACCCAATGAGGTTAGTTTATGAAAAAATGAGTTATTTTAAAGACAAGGGGATACTTGCAGAAGCTAATTCTAGGAAAGAACTGAGAAAACAGGCAGTGTGTCTGTCTCTCTGTCTCTGATTCTTTCTTCATTTGAGTATATGGGCTTCTACCTTTGTCATGCTCTGCTCGGTTCTTCTGTCTTTGCCAACTTCCTTCGGGCATTTCAAACAGAGCCTGTGGTGGCTGAGGTGGTTTGTCACCAAGGTCCTCCTTTCAAGACTGAAGCATTTTCCTCTCCAGCAACTGGATGTGTTGGTGGTTGATGGCTCTCAATTGAGTGCGCTCTGGAATTCCTTTAGCAAAAGAGAGCTTCTTTGCCCTAGGGGAGCCTGTATCCAGTGACCGTTGTCAAGGAGGGATAAAGGCTTGGCTCCCCTTTCTCACGTGGAGGAGGGAAACCGAATGGGCATCATAATTTCAGAGCTTCCAGCAGCGAGTAGGGCCCAGAGCAGAAAAAGGCCCTGCAGAGATCCAGACTTCAGTGAAGTTGTCCCGCTGTTTGGGTCATATGACCTGACAGCCCATATGGCATTGGAAGTATTTGCTGTGAGGAGGGATGTGAAATGGAGTTTATGGAAAACTCCAGTAGGAAAATAATAATGCAGAGCCCTAGGTTTCTGGAGGACAGCCAGGCTATCTTCAGTAGAGCATTATTAAACCATTCAAAAAATAGCTCCTGGCATGGCACTGACCTTGGTAGACATGAGGCTCCTGATCCTGGGATATGAAGGGACCATGTGGCCAAGGCTACCCATAATGATCTAAGATCTATCAGGCTTAGCAGAAATGCATTGTAAGATTGTGCCCTGAATATCTGGAATTGAAGAGGAGCAAGGCCAGAGGCAAATCAAGTCAACTCCATGAGCAGGTGGCCCAATCCCCCTTGTCATTCACCAGGGTTATACCATTGCTCATCCATCAGTTCACACCTGTGGCTACTTAGAGGTTCTCCTATGACCAGCTTATAAAGAACAAAAGGGAGTAAATTTGTTTCATGGATGACTTGGCCCATTTGGGGGGGGCGGGCAAGTTGTTGCATGCTCTGGGATGTTCCAGAAAACAGTAGTGAAGAGAAATCCTCCTAATGTCAGAGCTTTGGACAGTGTTTGGACAGTGCATTCCATTATCCACTTTGTGTTGAAAGGATATGATAGAGACTCTTGGATGGTGAAGATTGGTTTGGTTGGTTGGATGGTTGGTTGGGGGCCCAGAAGGAGAAAGATTAGAACAAGGAGATCAAGATGATTTGGGAAAATGGCACGTGGATCAATTATGGGCGTAGGTGCAAAGTATGAATTTTCGTATTGCGTGTTAATGCCCACCAAAGAGCAACCGCCAGGGAGGAAGCACTAAATAATCAGGGAGACAGAATGACTCGACTAGTTGATGTCAGCCAGTTATCTGTCACTGGCCGTGCTGGCACAAGTGCGTAACGAAGTAGCTACGGTGGCAGGGATGGAACATGGACCCGACCACCAGGACCCTTTGATCAACAAGGCTGAACTAGCTGTTGCTACTGCTGGGTGTGAACTCTGCCAGCGTCAGTGCACGCCTGGTAGAGTACCATACCATGAGGAGTCCAGTCAGCCACTTGGTGGCGAGATGATTACATCAGTCCCCTTCCTACGTGGAAGGCACCACATTTCATCTTGATTTCCTGGCCTTGCTCACAGGGTCTCTGCCAGCACCAGGTCCCAAGGCTTTCCAACATTTGATCCGTGAGCACAGAGTCTCGAATAACATGGTGGCGGACCACTTTGCAGTAATGGAGGTGTGGCTGTGGACACAGTGCTTTCTGCAGCCACTAAAGCTGCCAGGCTGATAGAGGAAAGAATGGGCTTTTAAAGGTGCAACTGAGGTGTCTGCTCGAGATGATAGCCAGCCTGAGAGGATGGGGTGCCATCATCCAGGTTCAACATACACCCTAAATCAGATCCACTACATGATGCTTGTCCCCAGTGGGCAGAAAACATAGGTTTTAAATGAGAGTAGAAGGATGGGTGACCCTGCTTGCCACGATTCCCAGTGACACACACAGGAGATGCCAACTCCAACCCAGCTCCTCTGGGTTCTCCCTGAGACTGAGCGCCATGTTGGATTTTCCATCCTAGGCACCTCGTTTTCCTCATCCCAGCCCCAGCCCTCATTTAGATAATCACCCAGTTCATATCTTTGCCATTAGTTAAAAGTAACTGGATGCTATTATGAAAACATACTCTGTTTTCAAGTTGTAATTTCCAAGACAGCAGACCTGAGCTGTCGGGGATTCGTGGACTCTGGCTCCAGTCTCAGCTTTCCCACACACAGACGGTCTAGTCTTGGACTTGTTACTTATCTCTCTGGACTCTAGCTCACAGTCTCTAAAATGACAATAATAATCACTCTATTCTTACAGGTTTGCTAACGGGGGCAGTGGGTTACACGAGGTGGTGTATGTAACAAGCTTATCACAGTGCCAGGCGCAGTACTACTCAGAAACTGGTAGGTATTATTTCATTCTGATTACCACCACAACAATTATTACTACGACTACTAGTACAAGTACTATTACTTCTCAGGGTTACTGGGATGCTACAATAAGACCATGTATGCCTGGTATTCAGTGCGTGCTCGGTAAGCGGTAGTTACTAAGTTAAACATAAATGCCGCTAGAAAGGGCAGCACATTAGGCTTCTTGACAACACTGTCTATTTTACAACGTTGCTACGTATGAGACCTTCACACATAGGTCCACTGCTGTGCCTCTGTCACTGTGGTCATGATAGTTGATATTCTTTGACATATATAAGGTGCACATGTGTCACCTCATTAAGTCCTCTGCCAATCCTGGAGGTAGGTACTCTGATTTATCCCCGTTTTGCAGATGAGGAAACTGAGGCCAAGGTTGATACATGGACAATCTTCCTCCATGCCTGTGCACTTGACCATCACCTTATGCTGTCTTCGATGTCCCCATTATCATTTTTTAGGCATTTGCCTCCGGCAAAGAAGACAGAGGACCCCTTAGCAGAGCTAAGGCAATATGGAAAAAAGGATGGATTTTAAATTAGTTCTAGAGGATGCCTATGATTTATCTAAATTCTGAATCTTAACAACAGGCAATTAATTTGGTATTGTATACAAGACCCTTGCCAAGTTTAAATTCATTGTGACCTTTTCAGTCTCAGTGGAGACGCTCCATCATTCCACCCTTTATACAGTTTATTTAACAGTTCAGCCACATGGACCCTTGTGCACTTTTGGGTGGTTTATTTTGTTCTGAAAGAAGAGTGTGATACTAAAGCCATGAAAGTTATTACCCAAAGTAATAAGAAGTAAAAGATAATTATGAATTGATATTAAATCTCTCTGATCCATATTTTATTAGTTGCCAGGTTGCATAAATCAGAGGTGAAGTGATTACCAGGAGTGTCTCTGCCATTTTGAGGCCCCACATTTTAATCTACAGTCTGAAAAGCTTTCCAGTCCTGGAAAAATACAAATGGTCAGCCCAGTGAATTGTCTCAGGGGTCGAAGATGGATCGTATAGACAGCACCTGCCTTAACGAAGTGGCAGAAATGTGCTCTGATAAAGTCCCAGAGCATATATTTTTTTTGAACAGGGGCAGTCATTCTGGAGACAAAATGGTGTTAAGTAATATCTAGAACTTTCTACCAAGAGCCACGTTTCTCTAATTCCAACACAATGTGTAAGCTTCAAGGGACTCATAGACTTTGTAGGTGAAGGAATCAAGGCTTAGAAATGCGCATTGATTTTCTGAAGTCTTATAGTCACAGAATCTTATTCATTGATTGATTCATTCATTCATTCATTAACTCACAGATACTATTGTCTGCTCTATACCAGGCACTTATAGTAGATCTTAGGGACTAATATGGAGTAAGACAGACCTGACCCTTGACTTCATGGAAATTGCTGAATAGCAGGGGAAATTGAAGATAAATAATCATGCTAATTAATAACATATGGAATTTCTGGGGTGCCTGGGTGGCTCAGTCAGTTAAGCGTCTGACTTTGGCTCAGGTCATGATCTCACGGTTCATGGGTTTGAGCCCCACATCGAGCTCTGTGCTGACAGCTCAGAGCCTGGAGCCTGCTTTGGATTCTCTCTCTTCCCCTCCCCCTCTCCCCCTCTCCCTCTCCCCCCTCCCCTCCCCTCCTCCCCCCTCCCCCTCTCAAAAATGAATAAATGTTAAAAAATATATATATAAAACATATGAGATTTCTGATAAATTCTATGGTTAAAAAGCACAGAGTTAACATATATATCTTCCTAAAATTGGAGGGTGAGGAAAGGCATTTGACCTGAATTCTAGAGCTGCACTGTCCAATATGGTAGCCACTAGCCAGCTGCATGTGGCTGTTTACATTTAAATTAATTTAAATGAAATAAAATTTAAAACTCAGTTCCTCCATTGCATTAGTCATATTTCAAGAGCTCAATGGCTACCCATTGCTGCCAGCTGCCACATTGGACAGTGCAGACCTAAACATTCCCGTTACCACAGAACATTTTGTTGGACAGTGGTGCTTAGAAAAATGAATATGATTTAGACAAGTGAACTTTCATGTGGGGTTCCAGAGGTGAGGAGTGTGGTCCACTTGGGGACCTGAAGGAAGGCTGTGGTATTTCAGCCCGAGGATGGAAGGCAGGTGATGGAATCTGTAAAACCTTGCCATAGTGGAGCTGAGCTTGATCTTTCTTATTTTAAGCATAGGAATATTTGGTTTTTTAAATAATCACTTTGCAGCAAAAGAATGGATTGGAGAGAGCAAGACTGTGCAGCATGCATGGTCCCTGATAGTTGAGAGTAAATTATAGGGCGAATGTTGACTGTCATTGAATGAATGGCTGACCTAAAATGAATTACGTCATACCCAAACCACAGTGCTGTTTTAATCAGCACTATCAATTGGATTTAATTATCAGTATTAATTATAATAATTAGGTAATTATCAGAATAATCAGTCGGATTCAATTATTGAATCCCAGAACTCACCCTTTTCTTTCATTACTTTATATAGAAACATTAGGAGCAACCAACCAATGCCATTATGTTCTTTAGTTTTCCAGAAATGTTAGAGAGTGCCAGAGGCGCCTGGGTGACTCAGTCAGGTTGAGTGGCTGACTCTCGATTTCTGCTCAAGTCATGATCCTAGTGTTGTGGGTTGAGCCCCTCGTTGGGCTTTGCACTGAGTGTGGAGCCTGCTTGAGATTCTCTCTCTCTTTGCCCCCTTCCCAGCTTGCAAGCACGCTCTCTCTCTCTTTAAAAAAAAGTGTCTAATACAGAATCACTTAGCTCCTTGCTTCTTCCTAAGGAGTTGATTGAGCATATCCAGGGCAAATATTTTGCATGTCTCTATCTTTCTCTCTTTACTATTGGAGATAGAGTCTTCAGATCTAGTTATGACAGCCAATTCAAGAAACCCTGACACCAACTCAGAAAACTTTTTTTAAAACTAATTTATTTTTATTTATATTTTGGAGAGAGAGTGCATGAATGAGCAGGGGGGCGGCGGGAGAACCCCACGAGGTGTAGAGAGAGAAGGAAAGAGAGTTCAGAGCCTGGAGTAGGGCTCAAGTTCACCCAAAGTAGGGCTCCAACTCACCCGATGCAGGGCTTGAACCCACGAACCATGACCTGAGCCAAAGTTGGATGCTTAAGCAAGTGAGCCACCCGGGCGGCCCAGAAAACTCATCTTTAAAATTCCATTTCTCTAGAACAACTCCTGGCATGAAAATCTCTTCTGTTTCTCCCGAGAAACAAAATCAATAGAAATAATGTTTTACCAGCTATCTGGGCATCCCAAAGCCCAGTCAAGTTGACACATGAAATTAACCCCACAGTTCTCTAAAGTGGGAGAGATCAGGATTCCACTTTCCATGTGTCAGACAGCGTGCTCGTCCTTGTGATTGGGAGGAGATGCAGATGTGAAGAAGATGGCCTCAGAGCTCTCCCGTGCTAGCCAGAACACCCATGGGGCGGCTTTGACCTGAGCCAGCGTGTGCTGAGTGCGATGAAGGGGATGCCTGCAGGCTGCTCTTGGAGCAGCCGCTTTGGAGGAGGAGAGATGAAGGAATCAAGAAAACCACAGGTAGTGAAGTCCAGCCGGACATGGGTGGATGTGCCCCCAAAGCCCACATGCCCTCAAAGCATGTTTTGGGGATTAAGTGAACACTGCCCCCATTTGACTCCTTTCATTGCTGAATCCACTTCTGAGCGAGCCGCTTCTCACCAGCTCTTCTCTGCTCTCTATTGGACTAAATGTGCCATCCATTCTCCCTTAGCATCCCTGACCTCCTGGTGGAGTCCTGCCGTATGGTCCTTCTGCTATGACCTTGATTGCCTTTGCCAAGGTCAAGTCTGCTTTCTAACTCCATTGGGATTCTTCTTGTCTTGATGTGGCTTCTGGAATATTTTACTCTCAGCTCCTATGTTCTCATTTATTCTTGTGCCCACCATTCCCTGCCTTCATCTTGCCTTCATCTTGAGGTCTTTAAGTTGGGACCTAACATATGTGTTTTGAGCAAGTCGAGATCAGTCTCTGGATCCTTTATTGTCATGCACACCGTGCTATACAACACAGCAGGCTGAAACCAAGGCGTTATCCCTTAAGGGTTTTATGGCACAGGTGCCAATTTCCAGAATCTATTAATTCACCCATTCATTTAACAAAAAGTTATTGAATTCCAACTGTGCACTAGGCACCAGTGGGGTGTAGGAATTAATGATTCTGAACAAGACAGAGGTGATCACAGGTCTTGTAGAGTTTATAAACTATCTAGAAAGAAAATATACTGATTAATGGTAATTGTGACAATTAACAGGAAAGCCAAACCTAGTTGTTGTAGGAGGTGAGGGTGTCTGGGACGGGAGCGGGGCTCTGTGAGGAAGTGGCATTTAGGCAGCCTTGAGAAAATGCAGGAGTGACTCCGTAAAAGGGCAGAGGCATGGGGAGGAATTGTCTCAGGCAGAGGGACCAGTGTGCATGCAGGAGATAGGAGGGGTCCAAGCAGGCCATGAAGGGCCACACTCAACTTCCGTGGCTGCCCTTGGAGGGTGGAGAGGGGAGGAGAGAATGTGCCAAGTTAGGTGGAGGTGAGCGGACGTGGTAGGAGAGGTGAGGACTTGGGTTTTCTCTGCAGGTAATGGGAAACTGATGGAACATTTTCACCAGGGGAATGGTGTGGTCAGAGTTGAAGTTTTAAAATCCCTCTGGCGTCAGTGAGGAGCATGGAAGAGGAGAATACCCCTGGAATCAGGGTGAACAGTTGGAAAGGCAGGAGATAGTGGTGGCTTGCCTCAAGTAATGATGGGGACAATGCAGTGGGAGTGGAGGCCCACCTTCCAGAAGAAAGTCCAGGGGGTCATTAGAGAATTGCTCCTTCCCACTTCCAGGCACACAATCTCTGTCCTGTCGACTCTTCATCGAAGAATTAGATGCTGTGTTGTAGAACAGTAACACTGATGCCCTCAGTTATTCCCAAAAAAGTTACAATTTCAGAACCTTCTGACTGAAGGAGAAATAAAAGAAAGGGGGCTTCAAGCGCTCGAGAAGGAGGGCGCATGCAAGGTAGTGAAGCAAGTACTGAAAACCGGGGAAGGGAACGAGGAAGGGCATCGACAAGAGCGATGGAAGCTTCAGGACCCTTTTCTCTTCCATGTTTCGTCCATCAAGTAGGACCCCCTCAACACCTGACGGAAGCAGAATGACTTCTGTTGATCCTCTTTGTGAAGGTATTGTCAACCATTTCTTTTTGAAAAAAGCTGCCTCACGTAAATCTGCGGTCCAGGGACTGAGCGTATGTGGGCTTTTTCTAGGATATACGTGGTGCGTGTGTACGTACACTCACGCATGCGGACTCAAGAGTTTGTGTAGAACTTGAGAATAGCTCCCGTGTGTGTGTGCGCGTCTTCTGTTTGACATGACAGTGTTTCCATAGCAATGTGAACTCAGAGTTTTCGAGAGGCTGTTTTGACGGAGCTTTGGCAAACCATGTAAAATCATTAATTGCTCTTCTCTGGCACCAGCTAGGAGAGCTCTAGAGAGACTGAATTGGTGGGCTTTGGAATGACATCTTTAGGTCCCACGTCCATCTGTGAGGGAAACAACAATTATCTTTTCCTTCACTGTATGCTGTCCACGGAATGCTATATGCCCGTCCTTGCCAGGCCATGGAACGATGGGAGGCACACACAGCAGGCATTGGCTTCTTTAATCCGAGATTTGGGAACTAAAGGTTCTTGCTGGACCTGTTATTGATTATGTTTCATCATGTTAATTATCTTTCTTAAGGGCATTCCTCCCCTCACCCCATCACTCCTCTCACCAGCTCACTGGACTCAAGTCCTCATTTGAGTGTCCTCAAAAGCCCACTTTGAACCACACAGTCCTGTCTTGTCACTGTATCCAGTCAGATTGGCTTCTTTGGTAACACTTTCTTGTAAACTCCATCACACAGTCTTCTTGGTTAGAGCTAAGAATATTCATTTCATGGTAATTTATTTGCCCCTGTATCTTTTCACTATTTTCTATTGAAAGCAAACTACAACCCTATTACTCTAGGGACTTTGGTGGCCAGGGGCAGAAACCTAACTGGATCCACTGTAAATATTAATGGGATGTTGAGCAAGTGGCATCTGTTCCCTGTTGCCAGGGGGAGAAGCCCCCTGCCTTTTAGTATCAGAGTTGCTAAGAAAAAGCACAGTGCAGTCAAGGACTGGATGGAGCACGCTTTCCTTACATAGAGAAGAGACTGCAAGATCAGCTTCGGTCAGGTCTCTGCCAGAGGGTGACACAGGGCTGTTGGCCTGTGCACAGCCTTCTTGTGTTCAGCAGAGGGACGCCATCCTCTCCCCGCAGGGGACTGATAGAGTGGTGGGGTGGGCCATGTGCCATATGACACACACAAGCGGAACAAAGGATGCTCACTGAGTCTGGAACAGGAAGACATACCTGCTCAAGGAGATGAGCCCAACACAGGCTGTGAGGACCCTTGTCTCTTGGGAAGGAAGTGTTTTGGACCCTTGGCTGGTCCTTGTGAGGTCAAGAGGTCCAAAGGCTGCCTAAATGAGACTCTGCCTTTCCCAGTGGGCTCTCTTGGTGACATCCTGAATGGAGGGGTTCATGTATGAGTGGGCAAACACATTCCAAGATTATTTTCATCTCCATCTCTCTGTTTCTTGTCTAAGCTTCCTTATCTTGGCATCAGTCTCTAACACTGCTATCAAAGAAAGCTGCCACTTGTTGGCTGTGACTCCCAGCCGCCCAGGTGCCCAGCTCTGGAGGCAAAGGCAGGGTCCCTTCTCTTCTGCTCCCACACATAAAATCCTCACGGGCTAACTCTGCTTGGTTTTGCTTGGGTGATGTGGTCGTCTCCGGATCAACCACTCTGGCCGAGAGCATGGGGTAGGATGATTGGCTAGGCCGGGGTCACAGGGTCACAGTGTTCCTGGGAACATTCCTGGCAATGCTCAGTGTTGCCTGTCAGCTGCCGCATTGGTGTGGAGTGGGAGCAGATTTCCAGTGGAAAGACAGCTGCCCGCGTGGAAAAACAAGATACCCACCGTGCTGAGTAACCTCAATTTAATCCAAGTTACCTCCCCCGTCTTCCAAATTGAAAGATATCTGTGCCAGGTGGGTACAACGTCAAACAAACATTAAGATCATTAAACATTAATCACTAATTATGACATTAAAATTGCCAAGGAAGCTTTAAAATATCAATTCCAAGGACCCCATCCTTAGAGTATTTGATCCAGTGGGTCTAGACTCACCCTTTGAATCTATGACATTTTTTTTTGAAGATTTTATTTGTAAGTAATCTCTACACCCAACATGGGGCTCCAGCTCATGACCCCAAGATTAAGAGTCACATGCTCTACTGAGCGAGCCAGCCAGACAGGTGCCCCTGAATCTATAACATTTTTAATGCTTTCTTGGTTATCCTGATAATGATCCTACTTTGGGGAACGCTAGTGAGTATAACCACAGTAGGGTGACAAAGTTTAGAATCCTAAAAGAAAGCATAAATTTAGCCAAGAGTACTTTCAGCATCCAATATATAATTTCACTGTAATTCTTGAGAAACCATAGACCATGTTTAGCTCTTGTCTGATTCTTCCTATGCTGATGGAAGGGGCAGGAGGCAAGTCAGGCTTGTGGAAGATTTTTGGCCACCAGCATCTGAACCCGTATGTCTGGGGAACTGCATATCTTATAAGTCTTGGTGAGAGGAAGGATTACCCCCCATTTTTGAAGCTGAACATGCCAGGAACATACGTATCTGCCTCCCTTGCAGCTATGCTTGGGCGTGGGTCCTACCAGTGCACCCCCCTAAGACCTCAGCCTGGGGGCTTGGGACACTAAAGAGAACTTGCTGTTAAGCTGAGACCAGGGCACCCAGTTATGGAAGCAGGGGTGTCAGGAGATAACATGGGTGCTTCTCCGAGACAGAAGGCACTGTCTGAGGCTGTGCCTTTTCCATGGTTCAAACGTTTTGATAGGCAGTGACCTTGTGGCGGTATGAGCAGTGGTGGTGCTTTGACATTAGCATACCCTGTTCCCAGTCACACCATCCTAGTCCTCAGCAGTGTTCTGTGACTTAACCGAGTTCCCGTAAAAGGTAGAGCTCAGAGGGGAAATAGGAAGCCTTTCTGTTACAGGTATGCTGAATGCTGCTTAGAAGCAAAAAGTTCAAAGTGGAAGTGAAGAGGTTACAAACCAGCAATCCCAGAGCTGTGTGTAGCCCAAAGCCATGCTTTGGGTAACTCATAAACAGTTTTGAACTAGTTGCTAACATCTAAAAGTGAGGGTTTCACCAAGATCTCTGGATTTATCTTTCTGTTGGAAAAGCATTACGAGGTTCATCTTGTAGAGGGCTTACCAGTGACTGCCCGCTGGAAATGAGGCATAGGTGCCCCAGCTTCTTACAGTTCTCTGCTGCTGGGGTCCCCCCTGTGTGGTCCTTGATTAGCTTCAGTAGCCAGCATCCAGCTTTTCGAGGAACCAAAGCTGACTCTGACCAATTTCAGTAGAAAAGGAGTTTAGTTAAATGTATTCACTGGTGCCTTCAGTAGAGGACTGGGGAGGCGGGTCGGAGGTGACACGGGCAGGAATGACACCTTGGCCTGGCTCCTACTGCAGACCCGTGAGCTCCCAGACAGCAGGGAGGCCCCTGACTGTAGACCCTCAAGCCTGCTGCCACGTTACCACCCGCTTTTGTTACATGACCCTGGCGACTGCCCCAGAACCATTGCCCCTGCTGCCACTTCCCCCAGAAGGGGTTCCCTGAGGTCCCCGCTCCCTCCCACAGACTTCTAATTCAATGTCTGGGGTATGCGTGTCTGATTTGCAGCGTGTGGGTCACAACTTGCACCCTTGCTTCAGGGGAGGCTGGAAAATGAGTTCCTGGCACGTTCAGGTTCTGTGGTGGGCAATGGGCTCTGCTTCATCAAGAAGAAAGAGTCTCTAGACGTGGGGAGGGGGTTTCTGATACCGAACAACCTATAAGAACAGCATGTACCCGCCACAGCCCCCGAAAGCAGTTAGGTTTTCGACTCTTGCCTCATGCACACCGAGCCCTAATTAAACATTGGTTGAAGGGAGTATAAGACTAGGAACTTCAGGGGAAAAAAAATTATAGGGAGATGGTTATAAAAGAAGAAAAGCAGAGGAAATGTGGAAAGCAAAGGGAGAGAGAATAAAATACAGCCACAAAAAGGGAGAAATTTAAAGTGACTCATGCCTTAGAAAGCTTTGCTCTGAAGCACAGCCCATCTATTTCCTCACTCATTTGGCTTTTCTTATCTATTTTTGCTTTATAAAGACTCTACAAAGCCCATGTAAAGCTCTGCGAAATTCTTTTTTTTTTTTTTTTTTTTTTTTTTTGTGGTCAGGAAATATTGGACCCAGCTCAGTCAATCGCCAAAACACCAGCTGCCTAAGTGATGAGTTGGTCTATCCAAGTGGTGGTTGTTTAGCCAACAGACAGATGGCCAAGAAAGTCAAGTTACTTGGTGTACTGTTTGTCATTTAGGTTGCTCGCAGCCAGCTGAAATAGCCAGAAGCCAGCGGATTCAGAAGCCATAGCCCACGGCCTTGGGCTTGTTCCCGGAATCCTGCAGGCACCCAATTAGCAGGCACAGGACAGAGCAGGGGAGAGTTTGCTTCATTGCGCCCACAACCTAGCAAAGGAGGCATCCTCACAACCCTTGTGATAGATAAGGGAGAGGCTGAGCTGGGAGCGTGGCCAGAAGCAGGAGACTCCGACCCCAGCTGGAGGAGTGGAAACAGGTGTCCAGGAAAGGAAGGGCAACTTCACAGTACTTTCTCCAGAAACCTATCCCAGTCCAAGTACGGAAGGAGGACTCCCTTACACATCATCAATAATTAGTGAGAATTCGAGGGAAAACAGAAGTTAATTTTTGCAACTCCCTAGGGTTATAATTGGCAGTCCACTCAGGAAAGGTAGCCGAAGTTAGAAATGGCCCCTCCAGCGTAGTAGGGGAAGAACATGATACTCAAGCCATAGAACAAGACCGAAGAATGTAAAACTGCCTTTCTGGAAAGTATTCTAGATGGAAAGTGCAGAAAGCTATGAGAAGGTCATAAGATGAATTTAACCACCTACTTAATTAAATATATAATCAGTATATATTTAATGTGTTTGTATGTGCGTACACAAACGAATATACCTCCCCCCACCTTGGGTTTATGGTCAGTAGCATTTATTAAACGTCCTGTGATTTGCAGTCTCTCTTCTTCCTGTGCTGTAAGTTTCACTTCCACATGCCCTCTACTGATGTTAATAATTCTAGGAACACAGGCAATTTCTCTTCTGAATTTGGTGTCACGCAACTGCCAAAAAATGGTTCTGAACCTACTGGAATCCTCTTGCATTAAAACTTTTTTGAAAATATTTATTTTTGAGAGAGAGAGAGAAAGAGTGCAAGCAGGGGAGGGGCAGAGAGAAAAGGAGACAGAATCCGAAGCGGGCTCCAGGCTGTGAGCTGTCAGCACAGAGCCTGACATGGGGCTCGAACCCACGAACCATGAAATCATGACCTGAGCTTAAGTCCAGTGCTTAACTGACTGAGCCACCCAGGCTCCTCCCACCTTGCATTAAAAAAAAAAAAAAATTTTAAGAAAGAGAGGGAGAAAGTGCAAGCAGGGGAGGGGCAGAGAGAGATGGGGTCAGAGGATCCAAAGAAGGCTCTGTGCTGACAGCAGGGAGCCTGATGCGGGGCTCAAGCTCAACAAACCATGAGATCATGACCTGAACCAAAGTCAGATGCGTAACCAACTGAGCCACCCAGGTGCCTCATCCCCCTTCCATTTTTGTTTCTGCCTGTCTCCTGTGGTGTCAGGGAAGGAACTTTGGGTGTAAAGACAGGTGTCCTGTGATCAAATCCAGCCTGGTCATTTACTCTAGCAGAGTTCCTTCTGGCAGCAGACACACAGACCCTCTGTTTCCCCATCTGTGAAATGGGGGTAATAAGATCTATGTCTCAGTTAATCGGGAGACATCAGCAATTGAAGTTTCCCCAAATGAAAGAAAAAAAAAAAAAAAACCAGTGGCGTTGCATTAGATTCAAGGAGTAGATTCTAAAGTTAGGGTACCGGGGAGGGACTGCTCCGAGTCCACCTTCCCCTTGAGAACCCTCAGAATCGTCCCCGTGGTGTCTGCACACAGCTCCAAGGGAGTAGAATTAGGTTGCTGTTCCTTTAGCTGTGCATCAGATGACAGGATTGGCTGGCTTTTAGTGGCCGTGTTGTGGGAAAATCTCCATACACACTAGAATCACGCTCTGGGTGCAAGATGCTCATATCAGAGGCGGCCCCCTCCAGAGACACGTGCGTCCCACCTCACACTCGCTCTGGCAGGTGCTCATGGTGAAGACAGTCACCTTTTGGAATGGAACTCTTGCTCTTACCACCCCTTAAGAGAAACTTGCACTCTTACACCCGGGACAGATCAAGTGTCTAGGACCCTCGAACTGCCAAGTAAATACGTGGACTGCCAGCTCCTCAGGTCCCTCTGTCTGGCTCCGAGGACACCCGGCTATTTGACAACCACAGCGTCTTTCTGATTCCTTCCGCGCTGCGATGACTGTTTCAGGCCAGCTGTTCTTGACTTTCTGTACAATTTTCCCTTTGGAGCATCTGTTTCTGCTAAATGCTTCTTTCAGATACTTCGAGTGATGAGACCCAATGATTAAGAGAACAAGGCAGAAAGAAATAAAAGGAAAATTGAGCTCTTTGTCCCTTGCAGGGAATTCACAAACCTGCCTGGTTGCCTTAGTGTCACATAGGAGCTTTAGCCATGCTCTGTGGTCTCACTGCCGTAGCACTCAGGCACTTCTCCTCGGTGGTGCCCGCCCTGAACATGTGGCTGTGATTCCTCTCTCTGCACGGGGTGTCTAGACCTCGAGTCTCTGTTACATGTCGGGCGTGCTGTATTCTTCCCTGTTAGAATGTCTGTGGGCTTGACTTGTGGCCAATGCTTGCCATCAGTTGATGGGCCTGGTCCAGAGTACTGCCGTGTACCTCTCCCTTTAGTCATTAACAGATTCCGTAAATTCATGGTAATAACCACTATGTGTGATTAAACACCTCCTGGGTTCCCGACACTGTGCTAGGTGCCTGTTCAGTCCCCACAGGGAGCTACGGACTGGGCGTTACTTTTATGATTGCCGTTTTCCTGGCTGAAGGAAGGTTTCTCACGTTCCCCTTGAACGTCAAGCTAGTAGGAGATGAAGATGATTCTAAATACCGTTTTCAACCAGAAGGCTAATCAGCCTGACCGCAGGCAGACCCTTGGTGGATGTACCCCACTAGCTGCATCTACAAAGTCAGCACCATCCGCTTCACAGTCGCCCAGGTGCTAGTTAATAAACATACTTCCCAGGTCTAGGGCGAAACCATCATTTGGGTGTAGGGACGGAGAGTCTGCCTCGATGGTAAGCCTTCCAGTAGATTTTTAAAAGTGGGGCCCATTGGTTCAGACTCAACCCTCACTATGTACGCAGCAGAAACTGGCCACGTACAAATCATGCGTTCAGTGGGGCTTTCCCTACATGTTCCATAAAGAGCCCAGTTGACTCTAAAATGCGATTAGAACTCGGTTGCGATGTAATTGTTTCTCTTAAATGTATGCTGTGAGGCTTTCATGTCTAGGCATCTTCCTAGACATCGAGTGAATGATTTCTCAGAGTCGGATCAATATAACAAAATAAGGAAAATTGTGTTCAACCAATGCTGCCCATGAGAAAGAATGTCAGTTCGTTTTCTCTCCAAACTTTAATTTAAAAAATTAAAAAAATCGGGGCGCCTGGGTGGCTCAGTTGGTTAAGCATCCGACTTCATCTCAGGTCATGATCTCACAGTTTGTGGGTTCAAGCCCTGCGTCGGGCTCTGTGCTGACAGCTCAGAGCCTGGAGCCTGCTTCAGATTCTGTGTCTCCCTCTCTTTCTGCCCCTCCCCGATTTGTGCTCTGTCTCTGTCTCTCTCTGTCTCTCAAAAATAAATAAATGTAAAAAATTAAAAAAATATATTTTAAATGTGAACCACGATATCCTATATGTTTGTTGTGGCCATTCCAGCAATACACGTCTGAGCCACATGAGTAAGGGTTTCTTTCCTTCTGTCATTCCTCTCATGCTGACAGTTTGCTATCTAACTTTTCATGTTTTTTTTTTTTTTCCCTCTGCTTATTCAAACATCTGTGTGCGTAGGGACTTACCGTTAATGTGGAAACGCACGATACAGGTGAATCCGTATCTTTTCCTTCCCATGCCACCACCTCCTGCCTGTACCACTCTTGTAGGAATTGTCCTCACCCCTTGACCCTTCTCTGGCCAAGGGGTGGGCATTTGGTATCAGGTGGGCGGTGGGTCTCTTCCCAGGGATTCTGGGGTGTCCTCTGGATGAATGGATCTGCTTTGTGTAAAGCTGGGACTGTCTGTTGCCATTGTACATCATTTAGGCTCCAGAGGAAGCTAGATGGCAGTGAGCAGAAGAGCAACACAGATGTGCAGAAGAGAGGGAGACGAGAGAAAGATAGGGATGGAGAGATGGAGAGGAAATGGGAGGGGGCGGAGGGAGGAGGAGGGGAGGGGTTTTGGAGGAGAGGGAGAGGAAGAAAGACAATGTTTTGAGTAATCTACAAGGCTTCATTTCATTCCCGAGGCTTACTTCTGCCCTTGGACTCTGTGACACAGGGTCCTTCCAATAAATCCCCTTTGTGCTTCATTGGCTTTCCATTCTGGTAGTTACAGGTTGGAAAGAATTTTGGAAAGAATTTTACTTTGCCTATCATACTTGTATCATAGAGAATAAGTAGCATATTATTTCTTCTATGAGAAATAAGGGCAATGATATGTTGCTTTTTCAATAAACTTTACATTTTTTTCCCCACTTACTGGCTCTCTGCTAAAGTCTGGGCTCCTGGGGAGTTGATCATGCATGGAAAACCCAACAAATCAACAACTTCAGAAAATTGTGAAAGATATAATGAGTGACAGAAGTGTGGGGTATTATGGGAAGGCCAAAGAGGAGAGGCATTGGAATCTGTCTGCACCTGGAACCCAGAAGCCTGCTGGCTTCTGCCACCTTAGACTTGGAGGGGACTGCAGAGGCAGTGTCTCAAGCAATTTTTAAATCATAACATCAATTAGAAATGGGGTTTAAATCTTCCATCTACTTTTCCCCACAATACCATCTTCATACAAAGCAAGAGGGTGGTCTACATGTCTCCAGAGGGAGTCCTGAGGATTTACTCAACGCTGCTCTGAAACTGTCAGGATTCATACAGTATAGGTTGTTCGCAGAGCCCTTTTATCTGTAAGCTCCTTATTCTCCCTTGAGGAATAGTGTTTGCTTGGGCTGGTCACTATCTCTGAAGAGAGCAAAGGGTAATTCAGTGTCCCAGTGGACATCTGGTGATGATGGGAGGCTCTCCCACTGCGCATGCTCTCTCTCTCTCTCTCTCTCTCTCTCTGATTTTCCACCTTTGGCATGACTGACCTGGGGTGCTGATACAAAGTCTTCTTGTGTTCAACTATGGGGTTATATTTCAGGTGAGGTCCTTTGAGGTCAATACCGTGAGTCTATCTTTGCCTTCTTCAAGACATTTTCCTCAAAAACAGGAAATCGCTCATGATACTTATTATCCTGGGCTTGTTTGGAACTTGGTTTCTCTACGGGATGACCAGACAATCAGTCATGGCATTTACTGACCTCAGGAGTAGTCTTTCCTGTGTGAGACCAGTTCAGATTCTAACATACTTTACTAACGTACTTCAAGTTGAGCCCAGCTGCAGAGAAATGAAATCATTAAAGGTCTAGGAACAAAATTCCCGGGCATCAAGCATAATCTGGGAATCTCAGAGCAGGGAAACATTTGAGTCAGAACTAGGTTTTCTAATAGTACATTTTCAACTGAAAAACAGGAAAGAAACAGATTTGTGTGGTGGCTGAATTTGGACTTGATCCTGCTGCTTTTCTCCTGGGGATGCTAGGGCTGGAGGCGAGGGTGGGGAGCAGGTGATGCTTCTCTTCCCCAAATGTTAGGACAACATTTCCCATGGGCAGGGGATTGTATTGTTAATGTCTTCTGGCAAGAGATGCATGGCTGTATGTGGTCAGGTTTCTGGGATTTTGTTCTAATAAGGATTCGGGACAGCAAGGAACGGGAGTAGGTTACTAAAATGAGGTTAAGTGAAATGGGTTTTACTGCAAGGACACAGGAGGTTTTCCAGGAACCCAAAGTTAGAGGAGAGTATTGATGGACTCCTTGTGAGTAGGAATCAGGACTGGAGATTCACTGGTCCTCACCCCACCCCTCCATCTCTCAGAAGTGCGTGGTCTCCAGAACTGGCTGCGGTCTAGAAGTGTGGTCACTCCTTCTGCTTCCTCCAGCGTGCTCCTCTGTGTCAACCTGAATGCGGCTCTTCTGTGGCCAGTTCAGCAGATTATACACCCTCTCCTCTGCAGGACCCCATGCTTATTGGAAGCCACCTCAGTGTCTCATTCAGATCCCAAAGAGAGAAAATCTGGTAGCCCCAACTCATGTGCTCAGTCAGGATGTACGAGTCATGGGCTTCTGGTATCGAATGGATTGACAGTGGCAAAACCCACAGGCCACCCCTGTTCAGTCAGCTGCGGTGGGAAGGGAGGCAGGACACTATGATTCACAATGTCAGATCATGTCTCTTGGTAAGAGTCAACAGAAAATGCAATGTTCCTCATCTTCACCACATCCTGAATAGTGGGATATCGTTTATAGGGAACCAAGATTTTCATCCCCCGTTACCTAGGAGGCTTTGAATTTGAATTTTACTGAGAGGGATTCCTTTGGTATACTGAGAGTATACCAGTTTATACTATCAGGTGAATGAAGAATAATTACATTCTCTTCAGAAGCATCTAGTCATTCCATAATCATTGGAGTCCCTGCTATAGTCAGTCTGCTAGATTTGGCAGCTGTGAAACAAATACTTCTGGTGAGGAAAAGAGGTGGGAGGGAAAAAGTTTCTTTAAATCTGAGTTCTTGCAGGAAGGAAGATGCCCAGAGAAGAAAAAGACACAGAGAGGATATTGGGGTTGGTGGGGAAGATACCTTATTGGGGATTTAACAATTCTGTCACCAACGGACCTTTTCTTCTTGAACCCTTTCCAGCCTGGAATTGAACAACCCAGGTCCCAGTAACTAAGCAGATGTCCTGGAAAAGGAAGGCAGGGTGCTTACCCCTACAGGAGAGAAAGAGGAGCCAGAAATTAGATTCTGCCTCTGCTCTCAGAAGACAGCATCGGATGAGAAGAAACTGCCACTGCTCTCCAGGCCGACTGTGCGAAGAGCCTGAAGAGAGTCACCAAGTGTAGCAGGGGTTTGCGTGAAAAGCCATGCTAGGCTTAGGGCGGACATCAGCGCTTGGGGAAATGGTGGCATTCTTCAGAAGGCCTTTAGGTTGTAGCTTCGATTAATGCTAACAAATAGCACACAGGAGCACTTGCCAGTCAGAACTGATACTGGCCCCACCGGGGCAGCATCTGGAGCACCCCCCCCCCCCCCCGCCGCCACTGCTTCAGACTTCGGACTCTTTAGCTGCAAGATTATAGGGAGGCAGGGGCCAGAGAAATACCAACCAGTAGAAGTATTGCACATTTTAACAACTGGAAGTGCAGTGTGGACCTTGTGAGGGCACTAGACTGCAGAGACAGGTCTGGCTTCAGCTGCAGAGGGTCTTGAATCCGTGCTAATGAGGATGCCCCTCAGGAAGGAAGGAATTTGGGAGCCATTTCTCTGGGGGACGTTGTTCAACAAATACCCCTTCAGTTAGTAATTAGAAATGGCTGATGGGGATGCTGTTTTGATAAAAGTCATGGTGCCTGTCCTTTGTCAGCTGGAAGTCTAAAAGGAATTTGGGAAGGGAGAGTGACATGACCAGGAAGCTTCTTAGAACTGGAGGCCTGGCCGACAGGGCCTTACCTCGTGGAGTCCTGCCCTCTCAGATAGGGTAGGTGACTTGGCCAAGTTCACGCAGACAGACCAAGACAAGCCCTTCCTTCCCAGTGGTGGCTGCAGCAGAGAAGATAAATCTTGCCAATCAGAGGCCACGATGGCAGTGGAGTGGCCCAGAGGGGAGGGTGGCGCATCAGGAGGGGAGAAAGGTGCTGTGTTCTCAGCAGTGGAGTTGGCATTTTTGTAGGGATATGGTTTCGGAGGACTTCTTGCCAAGTTCATTCTCTCACACGCTTTCTCTGGCCTGGGGGGGGATTCGCGGTGTGGGTGGGAAGACGCGCGCCCCTGCAGCTTCTGAGGCTCCTCTTCCCGGAGCGGGAGGCATCGGGCACCTCCTCCCGGCGGCCGCCGCTGGCTTGGGTCCGCTCCGAGGCTCCCCAGGGCGTGCCCGGCGCCAGGGCTCCTTGGGGCCGGCTCTAGGCCAGCTCCAGTCGGGACGCCGGCGGGTCCCCGAGTCCCCGGCAGCGCGCCGCCTCCCGCCCGGCCCCACAGCCCCGCGCTGGGTTCGGAGAGCGCTGGGCGGCGGAGTCCCGCGCCGGGGAGGGGCGAGGAGAGCCGCAGCCCCCTCCGCCCGCCCAGACTGAGGAGGGGGAGCAGGCGCGGAGCCGGGGCCGGCGTGGGGCTGTGCGCGCCTCTCGCCTCTCTCCGGGCACACACACTCCGCGCGGCGCGCTCCCCCGGCTGGGTGGCCTCGGACCTGGCAGACTGCAGCGGCGTGCGCCGCGCTTGTTCCGGGGCGCGTTCGGCGCCGGGCGGGAGTCGCTTGTTGGGGTCACCCGACTCCTTCTCCCCCTTTCCCGGGAGCCTGTGGGGTGAGCTGGAGGCCGACCCGGCTGGACGCCGCGCTCCTATAAATAGCGTGAGTGTGCCCGCCTGGCGCCCTCCCGGCGGCGCGAGGACAGACAAAGTTGTGCGCAGGGACTCCGGGCGCGCGGCGGCGGCTGGGAGAGGACCCCGCTGCCGAGCCGCCCTGCGCCCTGGAGCTGATCCGCTAATTTGTGCTCTCGGTGCCCGGGACCCCGCTGGCTGCCGCCTACCTGCCGATGACCGAGAGGCGCCGAGGTGCGGGGAATTTTTGACCAGGCGAAAGTGGGAGTCGCTCGAGTCCTGGCAGTGATCACAGCTTCGCGTTCTTCTCAGTCCGGGAAACACCTTCTGCCTCTGTAATTCATCCCTGCCGCAAGCCCGCCGCGTCCAGGACCGACCTCTGCATCTCTCGGCACCCACCAACCCCCAGGCTCTTTTTGTTTTGCTTTGCTTTGCTTTGGAGCCTCCTTTGTTTTTCCTGTTCCGTCGTCCACCTGGGGGTGCTTAGTTTTGGGGTGAGAATTTATTATCGTTTTCCTCTTTGAGGTGTGAATGTGGGGGTTTGGTGACTTTTAGATGTTCAGGAGCCGGGGTGGGTGCAGGCGCCCCAGGCAGGGCTGATTCTTGGGCGGAGGAGGGTGGGGCAGGGGGTTCTGCATGAGCTCCTTAAAGGACAAAGGTAACAGAGCCAGCGAGAGAGCGCGAGCGGAGACTTCGACTTCAAACCACAGAATTGGGGGAAGTGTGCGCGCCGCCGCCGTCCCTGCAGCACTGTCCATCTAGCCGCTGGCGTCTGCCCGAGCGAGCGCCAGGGTCCCGGGGAAGGAGGCGGAGCGGGCGAGCGGGAGCGCCGGCAGGCTGCGGCTGGCTCACGCGGCTCACCATGGGCTCTGGGAGCCGGGCGCTGTCCGTGGTACCGGCCGTGCTGCTTGCCCTCACCCTGCCCGGGCTGCCCGTCTGGGCGCAGAACGACACGGAGCCCATCGTGCTGGAGGGCAAGTGTCTGGTGGTGTGCGACTCAAACCCGGCCACGGACTCCAAGGGCTCCTCTTCCTCCCCTCTGGGGATCTCGGTCCGGGCGGCCAACTCCAAGGTCGCCTTCTCGGCCGTGCGGAGCACCAACCACGAGCCGTCCGAGATGAGCAACAAGACGCGCATCATTTACTTCGATCAGGTCAGAGCCCGAGGGATGCAGGGCACCGGGCGTGTGTATGCATGGTGGCGCAGGGGGCGGGGGGCGATCTCCCGGCAGCCCAGACTGGGGCTGCCTGCTCAGCCTCAAGTTGATCTGGCTGGGTTGTAGGAGATATGTCGGCACTCGCTTTCCCTAATATGCCTGGGTCTGAAACTTCTGTCTCTCCCACCACCGCCCCCGCCCGCGTTTCCTCCCGGCCTCGGAAGGAGGCGGCTGGGACAGCGGGAGAGAGGCTGAGAGCGAGCTCAGGACGAGTTTCACAGCAACAGGTTCATAGGAGCTGGCGGCAGTCTGGTCCCCTGACCTCACCGTCTCTTGGCCAGAGCTTGCAGCCCACTCCCCCATCCCGACCCGGACCCAAGCTCAGAGTCCTCTGCAGGTGCCTCTGAGGCGGTTTTGTGGTACCCGCGCGGTCTCCGGATAAATGATTTGTTTCCCCACAGCTGAAGAAGCTTCTTCCCCAGTGAGGGCTTCGCGGGTCTACATTCTCTGCAGGGATCTCGCACGTGGCCGGGGAGGGTGGGCAGCGCTGGCGTGGGTCAGATCTCGCCCACTTTTCTGCGGCCAGGATCCCCACACAGGTTGCAGGCGCTGCTGCAGCGGAAATCCTTCCTGTGGCACTTGGAGAAAAGTTGTGGAGGAAAAGGAAGGGCAGCTGTGGGGAGCTCCCACTGGGAAGCGGCTCCTTGTCCCTGTCCCTCCTTCTGTCTTTTCTGAGAATTGCAAATTCCCAGGGAAAAACAGAATTTGGGATTGAGGGTAGGAGGTAGGGAGGAACTGATGAAATCTGTGGCTTCTGTTTAGCGACCCGGAGCTCTGGGGTTTGGGTGATGAGAAAGCCCAGGGCATCAGCTTGGATTTTGCAAGGAGTCCTAAAACTGAAAACTGACTCTAGGGTTGTAATTTCAACCCTCACAGCACCCAGAGTCCTTTTAGTTCCAGAGGCGCTCGTATAGTTCACAGTTGTATGGGAAGTCACATGTGTAAGAGCACGGGTTAAGTGGTACTGCAGCATGTGTCTGGGAAGGGATGATGTGACATTTCCATTCCTTACCTAATTGTTCCTAAGTAATGCACTCTCCAGCTGGCCAGACAGAGAATGCTTCTCTGGGGCTTACTCTCAGATGGCTATAATTTTTAAAGAATTAAGCAGCCCCTTTGAGGTTTTGGTGCAGTATTTTCCATCTTGATGGAAATAAAGTCTAGCACAGCCCTGGGTTATATTTCAATGCATTTAATTAAATGTTGGACGATTGTGGACGATGCACCGTACAGTGCACCGAACGGTACATTCTCTTCTGTGACCTTCTTGTCAGTTACAAGAGGGGGAATGGTTTGTTCTTCTGTTTGGAGAGCCATTCATCTGAGAGACCGCAAGACACATTTAGTTATGAATCTCTATGTGCCTGGATGCTCTCATTACAGCGTAGAGTCAACATCCAGCCTTATGTGTAGTCAACACTAATCAGCCATTTCCATTATTGCTAATGAATTATGCTACTTGTATCTGATTCAGGAAGTCCCTACTAAGTACCTCAAATTATTTTAAATGTGCTTGAAAAAAAACCTTGCAACATCTCTGTTGGGGAGTAGTGCACAGCTGGTGATTGGTTGTTGCAAGCTCATTGGTCATCAGGTCAGAGGAAGAAATCTGATAGTTACTTGGAAGAAAGTGACATCTCAGAATAAAATTATACGCATATGTGTATTTTAAGTCGAGGGTTGAGCCTGGCACATCTGCTTGACCTGTTACTCTATTCTGGTGTATTGCTTAGAGGTGATAGTATATTTTTAGGGAGTTACGCAAAAGACTTAATACTGGCAGGAATATAGTGTTGCAGGCTGCCATTGATACAGTGGGAGTTTATTTTTATAGGGACATCTGATTTTTCGGGATGTCAGTTATAGATTTATTTCGTGGAGAGAATTAGATTAAACTCTAGTTAGTTTACAACTTCTCAGCCCTGAACATTCTCACTCTTTCCCATAGCAAGGGACTTCCTTATGTGACATTTGCAAATTTGGTTTAAGAGGTCACTTCTGGAGGTTCAGAGTTAATTTCATGCCCAGTAGAAACAGGTTGCGTGTCTTGGAATACAAAGTGCATTATTGCTTTCTTAGGAAACAGCACCTTATTTTACTTTTCATTTTTGACCTTTGAAGTTTAAACAGAGAGCAGGTGATTGATAAGAGGATAATGGATACCACTGGCAGGAACAGAAGAAGGCCACCTATTTCACAGCCTGTCTTTATTCATGCTCTACTTTTTGGCAGCCTGCAAAGGCTGAGTCATTGCCAAAATATTATAATTAAGGCCTAGATGGCACAGGAATGAAAAAATGGCCATGGATCTTAGGTTTGGTGGCGGCTCAGGGGAGGGCCAGGCATTCAGAGCACTCTCTGCGCTCTTCAGTGTCATGGATTATGTCACATGGTGGAGGGAGGGAGTGCCCAGGCCTCTGTGCGAGGTGTCCAGGAATGACTGCAGAGAGCCCATGGATGCCGATTGGCTGTCTCGGAAACGTCATCTCTGGACATTGCAAAGGCTTGTAGAGGATGGGAATATAAATATAGGGCAGATGCCTTTTCTCTGACTCTCAAGGTAAAGCTAATATTTATAAGCCCTCACAGGTCACCCAGATGTTTCCAGAGCCATCAGACCTCGCTGGAAATTGAGGCATGAATGCTGAGCAGTTACTTTATTTTTTTTTTCCTGTACCATTTAAAAGATAGAAAAACCTTCCATTACACAAATCTATTTTCCAAGTCACTAAAGAGGAAAGGATAGAACTCAGTGTTTTATTCTCTATGGTTTCTTAAGCTACTTGTGAAAGAGATAAAGAAGGAGAGAGGGAGGGAGAGAGAGAGAGGGAGGAAAGAAGGAAGGAAACTTGTTTTAGTTATGGAAGAGAATATTGTAATAATTTACTGTTCTTTATTATTTTTTATTTGTAGATCCTCGTAAATGTGGGTAATTTTTTCACCTTGGAGTCTGTCTTTGTAGCACCAAGAAAAGGAATTTACAGTTTCAGCTTTCATGTAATTAAAGTCTACCAGAGCCAAACAATCCAGGTATGTGTTTTGACCTGTTCCCTCTCTACCCCCAAATGACAGTGTTTATTGGCAGTAGTTATATATTTAAGCATTTATCCAAAGATACGTTTTCATTGTAAAAATAAACAACCATCTTTATAGTTTATTTTTAAAACAGTTAATTTCCAGTTTTCTTTATAGCCTCCATTAAGGCTATGACAAGAAACACACAGAAAAATAAACAATTGAATTTATTACCTTCGTAACAACCAACCATTTAAAAAATGTGGCTTAGTAAAAACTCAGTGACACAAATCACTTTGTAAGATCCCGACTTCAGTTAATGCACGTGCAAAAATTAATCTGAAGAAAGTTGTAAGACTAGCAGAGCTTTACAAGTGTCTATTACATGAAACAAATTTGCTTTCATTGTTAAACTGCATGAGATTCAGTTAACCATTGAAAACAAATCTATGAAGCAGCAAACTACTCAGTATACTTTTTGCAAAGGGTGTTCTCAGAGTATGTTTTAAATAGTTTATCCTCAGTTACTCTGATACTAGGGAAGTCTTACAAATTTCAGTTCCCCAGTTAGCAATATGTTTTGTGTTGTGCTTTCTCAGGATGTAGGCTCGACCTTATACTCAAAGGCCAGTTCCTATAATACAATACCCAAATATACTAACACCCAATAGCACCAATGCATGTCTGTGGAATTCGAATACTCTTTTTATATTATACTCCGTGTTTATGTTGTATGATGTCACCACGTGAATGATAGATTACAAATTCTTCTACCACTTTTACATATCCTAGTGAATGGATACATTTATCATCCTCAGATTTAATTAAGGTGGGTTTTTTTAACATAAAAGGAATGAATATTTAGTAAACAAATTTACCAGCATGGAAAAGCTTTTCCTAAGCCCCAGTATTTAGAAATGTATGTACTATTTTACACAGTATAATCAAAATTATAGCGGGGAGAAAAGTGAATACATTTTGAGTTTATTATTTGTTAATAATTATGGGTTTATAAATTATTGATTCTTTGCTAATTACCCATCATTAAAATCTTCAGTGTTAGTGGTGATCAGTATTTTTTTTTAAATATTTATTTATTTTGAGAGAGTGAGAGTGAGCAGGAGAGGGGCAGAGAGAGGGAGGAAGAGAATCCCAAGCAGGCTGTCTGCTGTGCAGCACAGAGCCCAATGTGGGACTTGAACTCACGAACTGTGAGATAATGACCTGAGCCGAAATCAAGAGTCGAACTCTGAGCCAACTGAGCCACTCGGGCTCCCTGGTCACTATTTTTTAATACACATTATCAGGGAAAATAGGAAAAGAAACCACAACCTCCCACCCCCCCAATTCCATAATTTCAAATGATCTCCAGTACTGCCCCTGTTGCAGCTGGCTGGTATCCGGGTTCATCAGAGCGAAGGACACTGGGCTCCTTTTTACTAACATACTGGGAAGCCTCAGGCTTGCTTCATTGCCGGAAGGTTGTTACTGAATACGACAGGTAAATAAATCCACAAGCTGAAGTTACGTGTTGAAGGGAGGCCAGTTTACACAAGGCTACGTTGCTCTCCATGGCTGGTATTTTTTTGTGGGCATCTCAGGAAATTTCTATGGGAGAAATGAAAAGTTATGTTCAGTGGACCCACTAAGTTCACCGCCACCGCAGCCAGGGCGAATTTACTGAACCTCAGATATTTTACCAGGCTGTCATCTTAGGTATTCCGCATTAGTCCCAGTAGATGTTTTCAGCGATCTTTTTTTCCTTGTAGGTTAACCTGATGTTAAATGGAAAGCCAGTAATATCTGCCTTTGCTGGAGACAAAGATGTTACCCGTGAAGCTGCCACTAATGGCGTGCTCCTCTACCTGGATAAGGAGGATAAAGTTTACCTAAAACTGGAGAAAGGTAATTTGGTTGGAGGCTGGCAATATTCCACATTCTCTGGCTTTCTGGTGTTTCCCCTATAGGATTGGATCTCTCCGTGATGCCGATCCAGGGGAGGGGCACCCCCCCCCCCCGAGTTATTGGAAGATCGTTTTCTCATCATTGGATTGATGTCTTTTATTGGTTTCTCATGGGTGAATATGGATTCTCTTTAAGGATTCTAGGCCTATCCAAACCAATACACAGTCTCTCAGATGATTTGTGTGTGTGTGCGTTTCAGTATACGTGGATGGGGACTCACAGCAGACAGTACCTGTCTGTGCTCAAGTGTAACCGTTTAAAAGCTGTCTGCAAGGTTTATTCTGAATTTAATTTCCTGGAATCACTGAATTCGTTGCAGATGTGGAATTTTATTTATTTGTTTTTAAAAGACTGGCAACTGGGTCTTAAGAATTAGAAAACTCTCAAGTTCCGACTTCAATCAACGGTTAGTGTGATACTGCCAAAGAATTGTATGCTGTGTTGATATATTGATTATATTTGCTTTTATTCCTTTGGGATTTGTCTGTTTTGTTCTCTTAAGGTAACTGGGAATTGTTTTTTCAGTGACTGGCTTTGTGTCTTCTCTACAAATAGGGTAATGAATGGCTTGCCCACACATTTACCCTATGAGATCACCAACATGACTTCCCTTAAAAAAGAATGCTTCGTAGTTGTATTTTAATTATATATGTGAAAGAGTCATATTTTCCAAATTATATTTTCTAATAGGAAGAATAGATCATAAATCTGACAAGGAAAAAAAGTTGCTTACCCGAGTTCTAAGTGCTCAGCCCCCAAAACCTCCGCCAAACCGCCCTCCTCCGCGGGAAATCTTATACTTTCTTGCTCAGCTTGAATTAACATGATTGATAATAACCACTTTATTAAAAACCTAAGGGATTTTTTTCCCTGAGACATGACCACTTTATTAACTGGAGATGGGATACCCTTGTTTTTAATTATACCTATTTTTCAAGCCGTCTGTTGTGTTTGAAAGTATCCTCTGGTTTTGCCTTAATTCCTTGAATTGTATATATTTATCTGTTTAGCTAATATTAAATCCAAATATCCCATATCTAAACTTAGTGCAATATCTTATTTTGTCTTTTGTACAGGTCATATGAACTCACAAAATTATTTATGTCTCTGTCATAGAATAAAGGTTAATATACGTTAGCCGAATTGTTTTGTCCTTTTGGTTTGGGAAATATGTATTCTATGTGGTTTACTTCTTTCTCACCAACCTTCTTTCCTTCTTCCCCCCCTGCCCCCCGCCCCCATGATTTCTTTTTCCAGGAGTTTTTAAAACTGAATCTGGGGGGAATGTCCTCTGAATTGGCATAGGAAATCTTCCCTGTGTTTAATGCGTTCAAATCCGGGAGTTGTCAGCCTGCCAAAAGAGAATCGATAGACTTAGTAAATTCTTTTCAGAAGGGACTTAGCCTTAGGTAGTTAAGTTGAGAAACATTTGCTAAAGTCTCGCGAGAGTGCTCAGTGAGTGAGTGCCTGCGTGCCTAGGAGCCTAAAGACCACTCAAGGAGGAGACTGGGGAAGTCCCGCCCCCTTCACAACGAAGTCCCGCCCCTTTCACAGCGCTAGAAGGCAAATGAGTGATTGCAGGTTTCTTTTGCAGAGGAACTGTTATTATAGAGGTCTCATCTGGAGATTTGGCTCCATTTCCTGGTCTTTTCTCAAAGCGATTAAAAGGGCCCCTTTTGTAGGTGGTGGCGGCGAGGAAGGTGTTCGAGGATCCCAGGAGAGTAAAGCACACGGGCAGGCCTTCCAGCACAATGGTGATTAATCACCAAGTCAAAGTACTCATTCATCACAGGGAGACTCTCCTCCGTCCTCAAGAAGACTTAGCTGGAGATGTTGGCAGTGGATCCTCAGTGTTTTGCTTGGCAAGTTATTCTTCAGCTGGCTTCCAGTCAGCAGCTTTCCTCCTTTGTGACCGTGCTGTGTAAGAAAACAATATTGCACGGGGGACTTCCCTCTGAGAAAGCGCGGCGTCCTCGGCAAATACACCTGCTCTAACATAACCTTCCCCCCGGCTCTCTACATTCAGGGTTTGCGGCTGTACCTTGGAACAGACTGATTTATACTTGGATAAATATACCGTTAGTCGTTGTTTTGGCAAAATGGCTCAAGGGTGTTGGAATTAGTAATAGACACCTATGATGGACCAGAGAAAACCTGGTGCTTAAACAAAATAGAACCAACGTAGAAGTGTGTTTTATAAACATGCTTGTGGCCATCCTTTGGGGCTTGCTCTGATTTTTCTTGATTTTTCTGAACACAAAAGAACATCTACAAAGGGCTTGACTGTATTCCTGAGCTCTGGTGTAGATATTTTGGAATGCAAAATCCATTCAAAACCTGCTAGAAAAAATTAATATAAAAAGGTACACAGGGGTACCTGGGTGGCTCAGTCAGCTAAGCCTCCGACTTCAGCTCAGGTCATGATCTCACGGTTCATGGGTTCGAGCCCTACATCGGGCTCTCTGCTGACGGCTCACAGCCTGTAGCCTGCTTCAGATTCTATGCGCGCGTGTGTGTGTGTCTCTTTCTCTGCCCCTCCCCTGCTCTTCACACACTTTCTCTTTTTCAAAAATAAACAAACATTAAAAAGATTTTTTAAAAGGCACTGAAGCTGTGGCCATCAAGTGTGGGAGGGCACCTGCAACAGGCAGGAACCCCAGTGGAGAGATCAGACGTCTGATTAATGAGGTCAGAATGAAAGCTGTAGGCTCTTATTCCAAAGCCAGTCTAGCTAGTTAGAGCTGCCCAGACATCGTGGCTCAAAAGGTAAGATTGAAGTGAGGGAACAGAAGGAACAGAATGATTTAGTCCAGGGAGTGCGGATCTTGGACAGGCATTGGATAGAATTCTGCAAACACACCAGCTGTGTGACCTTGGGCAAGTTTCCTCACTTCTCTGAGCTTTCCTTATTCCGTTTGTGAACAGCACATTGTTGCGGGAATCTAGTACGACGTGTGCCATGCTTGCTGCTCTGTGAGGAGGCTCGGCTAAGGGCTGACTGTCATGGCTGACACTTGAAGCCGTGACACAGCCAGGAAGCAAGTAGGCCAGAGGCGGACGGTAAGCTTTGGCCTGGTCAAGGGTCACTTGAGCGTGAGCGGGACAGGTCGAAGGCATCAGAAGGACTTCTAGAAATGGAGCCAGATGCTTCCCTGCGTATTCCATGACTTGGAAATAGTTTTCAGAAATTGCTCGGCCCACAAGAATGCTAATTGAACGCAGGATTTGCATTGGCCCTGCCCCCATTCACGGATGCCAGCACCATCCCTGCCGGGTGTTCTCTGTCTCCTCTGACTGCTCCTGGATCTAGTGATCGACAGAAGCAAGCAGTTGTCTGTAGCAAGCGTTTTCTCCCTGACAGGATCCCAAGAAAACTGGAGGAAATAAAGAGCTAGTGCACCGGATCTTACCGATTCGGCTTCTTTTAGGGTGCTCCCCGTGACCCCAGATTCTGTTGGAACATGATTATCTAATGAAAATTTTTCTTTCTTTCTTTTTCTTTTTTTATCTTTTCTTTTTCTTTTTTCTTTGCTTTCTTTTTCTTTTCTTTTTCATTTTAAGTCTGTTTTCCCCTTTTCTTTTTGTTTCTGGAAATCAGAACAGCTCTTTTGGCCTCTCAGCAAGTTCCTGCTTTACCTCTTGAAATAAATCTCTTCAACTAATGATGTTGAAGTTATCCCTTTTTTTTCATTAAAAAAATTTTTTTAATGTTTGTTTATTTTTAAGAGAGACACAGTGTGAGCAGGGGGAGAGGCAGAGAGAGACAGGGAGACATAGAATCTGAAGCAGGCTCCAGGCTTTTAGCTATCAGCACAGAGCCCAACGCAGGGCTTGAACTCATGAACCGTGAGATCATAACCTGAGTGTAAGTCGGATGCTTAACCACCTGAGCCACCCAGGCACCCCAAAATTATCCTTCTAATGTGTCACGTGCTTTGGTAGGTGCTGGATTTGTAGAATTTATGACACCTGCCCTTTTCAGACCTCCGTAAACATCAGATGCGGAATCCCCACATACAGCCCCAGTGGTGTAAACATGTCGATCCACCTCACCTTCTAACCGAGGGTACTCGGCTTTATCAGTCCACCTTTACTGTTTAAACCACCTGGCCTCAGAACAATGGTAACCCACTGGTTATAGAAAGGGGCCCCAAGTTGGTTGACCTAATGACCACAGCAAAGTGATGAGCAGAAAAAGGCGACAGCATCTGCTAGCAGTTCACGCTCAGAGAGGTGGAGCTCAAGTGGGATTCTTGGGCTAAGTGGTTTCCTTTGGTGGGGAGGGCGTGGGGTTTAAGAAGTTGCTTTCTAAAATAGGTTTCTCGGGGCACCTGGGTGGTTCAGTGGGTTAGGCGTTCGACTTCAGCTCAGGTCATGATCTCGTGCGTGGCTTGTGAGTTGGAGCCCTGCATCGGGCTCTGTGCTGACAGCTCAGAGTCCGGAGCCTGCTTCGGATTCTGTGTCTCCCTCTCTATGTCCATCCCCTGCTCATGTGCTCACTCTCTCTCAGAAATAATAAGTAAACATTAAAAAAATTAAATAGGTTTCACTGTCCCCTCTATCGCAGGCCTACCTTTAATATCGGTTTCAAATGCTTTCGAATAAAAAAGATGTTTTGGTTTTTTTTTTTTCCGCTCCTTCCCACCCCAACCTTTCTGCAGACAACTCCTTTGTGAATTTGATCTTGAAGTTCTGTTATGTCAGCTTCTCCAAATCATGTGCACAAGAATCATCTGGGAATCTCGATAAAAATGTAGATTCCAGCACAGTAGGTCTGGGGCGGGGCCAGAAACTGTCTCTCTAAGAAGCTCTCAGACGACGCTGGTGGTCCCAGTCCGGCCCGGGTATCGCACGCTGAACGATGAGACCTTCCATTGCTGTTTCTTAAAGCCTTGTTACTCAAAGTGTGGTCTGTGGCCCCGTGGCGTCCACGTCACCTGGGAGCTTGTTAGAAACCCCAGGAAGGGAGAGCGGTTTAGACTCACCCCAGACCTACGGAGATGGAATGTGCATTTTTAAAAAGGTCTTTTTGCCCCGCCCAATGGCTTTTAGGCGCAGTAGAGTTTAAGAAGCTCTGTCTTCGAGGAAACCTCAAGGCCACCTGCACCAGACTCTCCCGTGCTTGGCCTCAGGGAGCTGCAGTTGAACGAAGTCCCCAGGTGACTCTTTTAGCCTCAGTGTGCCCAGGTGCAGGGTATTTCCTGGCAGTGACCCAGAAGTACAAACGCCCCTGTTGCCCTTCCTGCTTACAACGCAGTGAGCCGAAGGCAGCTGGCCCAAAGCTTTCATGCGGGGGAACGTGGGGCTCTTGCTCTGGGCTGGGGCAGAGGCTCCCGGGCCTGCCGCCGGCTTGTGCAGAGGAGGGACTACAGGAAGACGTTACCTAGAGCGGAGACGCAGGAGACCCTTGCGTGCCAACGAAGGTAAGTTGCCCACAGCAAGTGGCTGCCTCGTGAAGACAGAAAACCCTTGGTGACGTTCCTCATTTTGTGGGCGTTTGTTCTGAAATAAAGATGTAGTTACATTGTGCTTTTCACTGTAATTGAAGTGATCTTTTCCAGGGATTGCAGTGCCTTTATCGGAGTACCCTTGGTATTTGGCTTCAGAGGACACTGCTCAATTGAGTGAAGGGTGTGTGTGTGAGAGAGAGAGAGAGAGAGAGTGAGAGAGGAGAGAGAGAAAGAGAATGTGCTCAGAAGGATCAATGACAAAAGCGATTTCTAGTAGGCAACTCAGTACATTTAAAATTCTTCCAAGGGCAGAAGTCTCTCTCAACATTGTTAGCACCAATCGGTGATACTTACGATGAGAAACACATTGTACTGAGCTAAGGAAGTCTGTTTCGCTTGGGGTTTCCTGGAGAACATAAATTTTGACCCTCCGACTTTCCAGGAAACCCTGGAGGGCATTGGTCTGGCTGTCCCTGGGGGAGGAGGAGGGACTCACAGAGAACGGCTCTGTGCTGGCAGTTCAGAGGAAGATGGAGACACGCCCCACTGCTGTTGTTTGGTTGTGTCCTTTGGTTTTGTCATGCTACAGTCTGTAGCCCTCCCTTTCGACTGGCAGTACCCTGCTGGGCCGAGAACATGGCCAGTCTGCAGGATTCAGCGCTCAGGATGGGGCCGGGGGCTTCGGTCCTTTTCGGTGTTTACACAAATGGCTCCAGCTCCCTTTGTAAGCTCTTTTCCTTCCAAGCTCCTTAGCTACTTAGAAATAAACAGTCACAAGTGTCTCTTCTAAAATAGCTTGGCTTTTACTTTGAGTGTTAGCGTTTTCAACATCACAGTGGAAAAAGTGTCGTACCCCCTCCCTCCATGTAAAAAAAAAATGGAGCACCTGCTAGCAGAAGCAGCATTCCATCCAAGAACCAATACACAGGGAGAAAACCAATAAAAAACTAAGAAAAAAGAATGCTGGAATTTCATGGATCTCTGACATGAATGACAGTCGAATGAAAAGGAGTAAAATTGATTCCAGTTCCTGTTCAAGTTTTGTTTTGTTTCGTTTCTTTTTCTCGCTTTTTGTCTCCGAGTGCCGAGGTCCGTTCTCGGCAGGTAAAAGGATGCTGGCTCCCCGGCAAAGAGACCCACTTCTCTTCATTAAGGTGACATTGTGAACCGCGGGATCCCAACGTGTACTGGATTCTGCCCTTCCATTTCTTGGCCAGCCTGATTGGAAGGAAAAAATGCTGCCGAAGGCATCTGGTAACTTCTCTCCAGGGAGAGGAACGCCCCAGATTTCAGTAATTCAAGGAAGTGGTTTCTGAGCTTGGAAGGAAGCCACATCCGTCTCCCTGCCTGAGGAGAGAGCGTCTTCGAGATTTTAGCCGCAGCACCAGAAGCGCCTGGGGCTGGTCTCCGGGGAGGTAGGCCTCTGCCTCCGCTCCCTCTCACAAGAAGACAAGACACTATTTTACAAGCACCTGTACAGGGAACCGTGGAGCCCAACGCCATTTAAAAAGTCCAATTTTGCAAGATTTTTCTTTTCTTTGACTGACTCGGTTGTTAAAGATTAAAGACAAAAATATCAGGCCCTCCTTTACTGTCAGAGATTGGCGCAATGTCATGAGTTGAAGTTGGCAAGAATCACAAAGTCATCCGTGACTTTCTGAGAGTTAGAGGCCAGTCTGTTAGAAAGGAAGGAAGGCAGGCAAGAATCTTTTCTTGGAGCTTGGACACCTTCATTCTTTTTTAGTTTTTTTTTCCTAACATTTATTCATTTTTGAGAGTGAGAGAGTGTGGGTGGGGAAGGAGCAGAGAGAGAGAGAGAGAGAGGGAGACACAAAATCCAAAGTAGGCTCCAGGCTCTGAGCTCTCAGCACAGAGCCAGACATGGGGCTCAAACTCATGAGCCATGAAATCATGACCTGAGGTGAAGTCAGATGCTTAACCGACTGAGCCACCCAGGTGCCCCTCCATTTTTTTAAATTGTTTAAACAGTCACATACATATTGGGTACCTACTGTGTGCCCCACGTTCTATACACTTAAAATCTGCTCTTTGGTCATTTCAGAAGTTCCAAACCTCCTTATAAATGCTTCTTCACCTGAAGGTAGAAATCCTGCAATCTGCTCCATAAACACTAAGGATACATGTTTTGAAATGATCTGGGTGACCTCATTATTGCTTTCACTATAATGTACTTTCAGAGTCAAACCTTGCTTAAAACGAAGAATGATACAGGGGTGCCGTGTACAGTTGTGGGGGTTGTACACTGCACTATCTCAGGAGTGTGCCACTTCTAGACATCATAGAATGGTTTTCATGTTATAATTTTCTAGCAGAAGGCAGGAAACTGTCATTCTGACAAAATAAGCATATTACAACAATCTTCTGACACATGAAAATCTCCTTGATGAGAAGGTCCTTTACTGAATTTGCGTGAAAGTACCCCAGAGGTTAGTGGTAGCCTGGAGAGAAGGACGTGGCTTGCTTTCCTAAATCCTGTCCATCGTATCTTATTTCTAAAGAGTGTCTCTGGTTCTGAGAAGTCAGGGCATCAGGCCTACAAACCACTGCGTCTGTGTTAGGTGTCCTGGTACCCATCCCTGCTTACCCGTCAGTTTGGAGCTCAGTCTCCGGTCTGATGCAGCCCATGGGAAATTCCTGCTGACACCCAGAGCCAGCCTTCCTCTTGTGAGCCAATAGGCACAGCTTCCCTGAACGTGTAGCAGGTTAAATACGAATCTATAAATTTAGGTTTGCAAGGAAAACAAAAATCTTCGAAAATCTTCCATAACTCAACTCTATTTCTGCCTCTAAGAAGTCCCCTCCCCCCAGTTTAGACTGGCTCGTAGGGTTTCTCATTTTTTCTTGCCCGGGCCATTGGCCATGGATTTGGGTCTAGTTCAGGACCTTCTGGATTGTGGGTGGGGAGAGGCCTACTTGGTGAGAGGGCCGTGTCGATTTGGCTGAGGTGGCCCAGAGTCTTATACTCTGTTTTCTTTTTTTTTAAATTAAAACTCTTTAAAAATTTTTATTAGAGAGAGCGCGTGTGAGCATGTGGGGGGGAGGGGCAAAGAGAGGGGGAGACCCCGAGTCTAAAGGAGGCTTCAGGCTCTGAGCCATCAGCACAGAGCCCAACGCGGGGCTCGAACTCACAGACCACGAGATCATGACCTGAGCCGAAGTTGGACACTTAACCGACTGAGCGACCCGGGCGCCCCAGACTGTTTGTTTTCTGCCACATATTTCTCTTGAGGAGATGAGTAAGCAGTGAGTTACCTGCTTGAAGGTTGCAGGAAGGAAAGGAGAAGAGGAGAGGAGGGGTGTGCTCACGTTGTCCAAGTCTTCTCCCACCGCCGGCATGTGTCCACCCTGCGGAGCGAGCCTGGGCGAGCAGGTGGTCTGGCCATGTTTCCCGTGACTGTGCGCCCATCTTTCTGACTTCCTGACCCAGTTCTGAGCTCTGAGACTCACCGCCGTGTGTCCTACTGTGTGCACATGCGTCTCTTCCTCCTGCCGGAGTCTGGGCTCACAGAGCAGAAACGATGAAGTGTTAGTCCCTGTGGAGAGCACTGCTTTCAGAAATAGTTCCCATGGTGCAACTAAAAGGCTTTCCAGGGGAACATAACTTCCAGAAGAATCTGCCTCGTGCTGGGTTAGTGGGAATCTGCTTCCTTACCTCCCTTGGTGGTAGTAAGTGTCTGGTCTTCTGTCACTTCCGTTACGATGAAGCTACAGGGTGTCAGGAAGGTTTTCTGGGACCTGCCTCCAGCCTGTCCACGAGGTTTTTTTCCTTCCCTGGGGCTTTGCAGGCTCTTGGAAAGAGGGACGCATTGGCCTTGGGCAAGTGACCGGTCCTATCTGCCTTGCCTATGTAAGGGTTAGAATGGTCTTCAGTCGTTTTTGAACCTCGCTATAAGAGCCCCTTGGGATGCCTGTTAAAAATTTGTAGTAAGTAGTCTTTCCCTATCCTCAGAGTTTCTGGTTCAGTAAGCCTCAGTGATGGGGGCTCTGGAAATCTGCATTTTTGACCAACACCATGGGGAATTCTGATGCTAGTTGTTTCTCTAACACCTTGTGAGTAGCTAAGCGAAAGTACGTCCTGGGGCTTTATAAACCATAAGGCACCAGGCTAATGTGAAGATTGTTTTTGACACTGTGATTTGGAAGGTCTGGCAAAGCATTGCTCATTGTCTTTTAGATGCAGCCACTGGGTTTGCCTCAAATAGGGGAGTCTCAAAGTGAGAAGTTGCTTTTTAAATTCCCAACCAGAAGATTCTGCTCTCGATAATTTTCATGGCCGTTTAATTTTCCCTCGTCTTCTCTGACTTATCAAAGTAATGCACGTTTGCTTTAAATATTTTCAGACGACGCTGTGTGTGGGGGGATAAAAACAGGAAGATCGGAGCACCTGGGTGGCTCCGTCGGTTGAGCATCCGACTCTTGATCTCAGTTCAGGTCTCAATGTCAGCGCCGTGAGTTCGAGCCCTGTGGTGGGCTCCCTGCTGGGCACCGAGCCTACTTAAAAAACAAAAGAGAAACAACCGAAACCAAACCAACCAACAAACAAACCCCTAAAAACCAGCGAACTATTCTAGGTCTTCCTGCTGACTCCACTAGCGTCTCTGATTTATTGGGGTCCATGGGATAGGGGTTGGAGCCCACAAATCTGTCCTGTTTTTCAGTTTCTCCAGGCGACTCCAGTGACCAGCCAGATTTTAGCAATGCTCCGGAGTGACTTTTCAAATACTGCCATCCTTCTGTCCCAAACAAGATCTCCGCTTTCACCTGTCTTTTATTTAAAATCGATAAAAATAGGAGCGCCTGAGGGGCTCACTTGGTTAAGCATCCGACTTCGGCTCAGGTCATGATTTTGTGGTTCTTGGGTTCAAGCCCTGCGTCAGGCTCTGTGCCGACAGCTTAGAGCCTGGAGCCTGCTTTGGATTCTGTGTCTCCCTCTCTCTCTCTGCCCCTCTCCCACTTGCACTCTGTTTCTCTCTCTCTCTCTCTCTCTCACAAATAAGCATTAAGTTTAAAAAAAATCATAAAAATATCTGCTCCACATTTTGAGTCGGAATCATTACAAACTTGCCGAAGCCACTCGGTTCTGGCGGAGTGTGACGTGTGGGCAGCAGGGCGCCGGGCTGCAGCTTGGGGACAGCAGCTTCCTCCCCAAGCCTCTCAGGGTGAGTGGTAGGAGGAGAGGGGAAGCTTGTTAGCAGTTCCCTGCCTCCAGCCCCTGAAGGGAGGCCCTGAGAGAGGGGACCCAACCTCCTGGCTCCGTGCGCACTGGAGATTCTGGTTGGATGTGTACAAGCCTTCGGTTGCTCTGAGGGGAGCCATGAATGTCGCCCTGGGGTGCCAGTGACTAATGCTGGTGGTGCTGGCAGTGTTTTACTAATGGGGGGCCTGGAGCACCTCCGGATGTGGAGAGTCCCCCTCTGTCCTCCTCCTGCTGCCTCTGTGAAGCCATGAGCTCTGCGAGGCGGTGACTGAAGAATCGAGATGCTGGGAGAACCCAGACAAGCACCAAGAAGCAGCAAGCCCATCACCTCCTACAGCACTTACTTGGCACAGAGGGAACACCTGCTCGCGGCAGTGAACTTCAGGTGGCTCAGAGAAACAACAGCAAGAATTCTAGACGTAATCTTACCACCCAGAGAGGATCACCGTTAACATTGCAGATGTGCGTGTGCGCATTCATTAAAAAAAAATAATTGGGGTTGGACCATTCGGCTCTGTGACTTTCTTGTTCTCTTGATATATATATATATGTATATATATATATATATGTGTATATATATATATCATTAATATGTTTTTAGTATCACCTTGAATTTTTTTTGTTCTGTTGAAACAATAAAAATTTTAAAAAGTTGTACATATAGTGCTGAATTTTTTTCTTGAGTCATTTAAGGGTATGTCCCCTTACCCCCAATACTTTAGCGTGTATTTCTTACACTTAATTAAGGAAATTCTTTTACGAGGCTACTATGCAACTGTAAAAATCAGGAAATTAATACTGATGCGTTACTACCATCCTCAGATTCTGTTCGAGTGTCACCAGTGGTCCCAATAATGTCCTCAACAGCAAGAGGTTCTAGGTTGGAATCCTACGTTTGATTCTGTCACCATGTCCCTTCAGACGCTGTTAGTCCAGGATGTCTCTTCAGTCCGTGGCTGACTCTTTGACACCTGCACACTTTCGAGGTCGACAGGCCACTGCTTTTTTTCGTCGCACGTCCCTCACTTTGGGTTCGTCCGAGGCCGCCTCGTGATGGGGTTCGTGTTAGGCACCGTAACCAGGGTTCTTCCAGAAGCATTGCTGCCCTGCATCACACAGTTTAATTTCGTCTTGTCATTGATGATGTTCCTTCTGATTGTCACATCAGGGTGGTGTCTGTCAGATTTGTCTCCCGTAGTTGCTCTTTTCCCCTTTGGAAGTAAGAGGGATTTGATGGGGAGGAGCTTTGAGGTCATGTAAATATCCCATTGATCACTGAACTATTAGTCTATATGTGTATGGGCTCCTGGTTTCCTACTTTATTCATTGGGTTATAACCCATTACTCTCATTATGTACTTAAATGCTCAAATCCTCTTCAGTTTTTGTCAGAGGGAGCTCCTTCAGTTTTTTCCTTTTAGAACATGTTTCTGTCATTTTTTGAGCACGTTCTTGCACCAAAAGATGTTCCAGACTCTTGTACTTTTTCTTCCCCGGCACTTTCTCCAAGGCTCTGGTTCCATTTAGTGGATATTGGTAGTTAGAAGCCAAGATCTGGGAGCTAGGTGTGCTCACTGCTGGTGCCTCTGCTCCCACACATTCTCAATGATGAGCTAGGGAATATGTGTGTAAGACACACACACAGATCTATCCATCTATCCATCCATCATCCGTCTGTCCATCTGTCGAAGCTGTGAGTTTTATCCCAGTTTATCTCTGACTCCTGTCCAACAGCACGGGTTTCATTCAGAAACTGGAGGTTCCACATTTGAGCATCACTTCTCTGAAAGTGAAGAGCCAGGCTCAGATGGTTCTTAATTTACCTGCTGATCCATCCGTCTGAATGTAACTGATCTCCATTTTCTACCATTGCCCCTTCCTCTGCATGGATGCTGTCCTTTCCTTACCAGGGGATCCAGCATCTCATGCCTCCCTTCCTGGCACCAGTGGGGAAGCTTTCCTCACCCCACCTGCACTCCACACCCGGCCTAGGGTTGCTTCCCCTGTGTGAACTCTCTCCTCATCCACTCGGGCTTTCAACATCCCAAAGCAGGTCACTCATCCATCTGGATGCCTTTCTCACCCTGCTTAGGCATCAGTAACGCACCGGCCCATTACACACACACACACACACACACACAGACACACACACACACCCCTACAACCTGTCTCGTATATATGTTTTGCAACACTTTTGCCATACGGTATATTTATTTGCTGACTTGTTTTTTTCTTTGCCTGCCTTCCTGTTTTGAATGTAACTACCATTATTGAGTGACTTTCTTTTATCACTTCAAGTCTTGACATAGTAGGGACTCTATATCCATTGGTTGACAGTATGCTAGAGATATTTGTCCACTTTTATTGGGTCATGTTCTAATCAGGTGGCCTTTGAGAATGAGGTTGGCAAATTAGCATTTGCAGGAGATTTCTTCCTTGTGGAGATCATTCTTGCTGCACAAAATAATCCTGCTGCTTTTCCCTTCCAGGCACATAGGCATGTGACAAGTACATGGCTAAGTGAGCTGTCAGTAAGATGAGAGCAGAAGCGATGTGTGTCACCTCCACGATGACACTTGCAGAGCCCCTGTGCAATGTGCTTTGTTCCCATCTCTTTCCTCTGGTGACTGTTGAACTATCTTCATGTGTCCAGGACCTCAGTTATGATAAACACAGTTGCCCCCACTGACCTGTGTTGGGCATGCAGTGTGAGCAACAAATAAACACCCGATGTTTGTTTGTTTGAGATTCCTGTGTTGTTGCTGTTGCCTGCCCTAGACTATCCCAGTGAAGCATTGTTTAAACAACAACAACAAAGAAACCTTGACCTTTTACTTCATAATAACACTTTCTGCTTACAAGAAATAGTTTGCAAATGAGCAGAGCAGAATTTGGATTATGACCTTTGGAGGAGAGTGAGGCAAAGGAGCAAGTGTGAACTGACCCCCAATTTTCTGTGGACATGAAAAGCATTTCAACTAGCAGTGCTGTAAAACCGTACAAAATATACACTAGAGACGCGTTCAGAACACGCAGGCGATGGGCTGGATGACCCGCCAAGCCTCTCATTTCCTCCTCTAATTTCTGTGATTATCAAAATGATGAAGTACAGCCAGTTCATTAAAATCCCTCTTTGAAGGCTGACCGGAAGCTCCCCGCACATCTCTGTCTCTGTGCTGTGTCTAAGTGGTAACTTCCTAAGTCATGCTTCACCTGACTTGGCTCAGAGGCCATGTGGTCATACCTCATGCAAGTGGCCTGTTTGACCAACTCTCTAGCTTTGAATCTTTTCAGATTTCTTTGATTTCTCTCTTATTTATGTATCTGACACTTCAAGGGCCTGGGCCAGGGGTGGGGGGTGCAGATGAATGTGACAAGGCCTGTCTGATGGTAGAAATGCCCCGTTCAGGTGTGAGGGCAGGAGGGTCGCAGCTGAGGGAGAGACCGCTCTGGGAATGCTCCCTCACAGCTGGGTGGTTCTGTCATCTTCATCTTTTGAGGACTGTGCCTTTTCTCCAAAATGAATGATTCCCATTTCCTGACCAATAGGGTCAAAACCCGGAGACTCTGTTCCCTTCCTTAACCTTTCTCCCCCCACACCTCAGGCAGACTCAGTCAGCGGGACTAGGTCTTCACGTGTCCCGTGTGCTCAAGCAGGCGCTAGCAGCCGTGGGCAGGTTCTCTGTTGAGAGAACAGCGCTCGTCCCCTTCAACGTGGTCTTCGTGTTTCATTTACTACCCGGTTGGTCTAGGGTGGAGTCTGAGATTCCACACTACGAGCAAGAGCTGCTAATTGACATCGATGTCGCTGGTCCTTGGACCGCACTTTGAGTGGGAGGCCTGAGGGGAGACAGTTCCTGCTCTGGTGGAGGTCGCCATCCTGAGGACAAGACCACAGGAAGCCAGAACATAGGGGATAGAACCACACGTGTGGAAACAGAAATGGAAGTGGACGCCATGCTGGGCACGTTTACTGTCCTGAGGGGTCGGGTTTTCGGTAGGGTCTCAGGGCGATGTCACAGCTGTGGTTCGCAGGAAGTGGATGCTAAGACAGAGTTGGGGGCAGAAGTACTAAAGAGAGATCAGCATATGGAAAGAAGGGAGAGGAAGCAGGAATGAGCAGAAAGAGAAGTCACACTGAGGCGCAGACCAACAAAGCTTTGGGCAGGACTCTGACGGGCAGGAGGAGCAAATCCTGCCAGTCAGAGTTCTGCACTGGCCTACGGCCAGGCCCTCTGCACACCGCGTGTCCTTCTTAGAGGGGAGGATGGGGGTAGCTTCAGCAAGGCTGCTCTCTGCAGTTGAGGCAGGGCCTGAAGGGGTCTACCTAGGAAGTCTGTTGTCTATGCATAGCCTATAGCAAACCCTTCCCTGCAGGAGGGGTCTGAATGCCGCACTTCTGTATCCGCAGAGGCAGCGGTTTGTGAAGAGCTCGGGCAGAACTCCTCTCTCATGAGAAACCGAAATATTTAGGGGCTGGCTTTGTATGGCTGCCTTGGAGCTGATGGGTATAGTGACTGATAAATGAATTTCCCAAGGGGGGTTTTCCCACAAGATGTGGCCGCTCAGAACCTTAGTTGTGCAGAACCCTTGGAGGACGGAGGCTTCCACTTGTTCGTAGGAAGTGGAGGAGTGATCCAGACAGGTGGGCCACTTGGAGATGAGGGTCAGTCTGGCAAGGGAGCAGTGGCCATTGTCATGGCTGCAGCACCGTGGCTATGAAAGACTAGCAGCTTAAATAAAATCCAGAAAAATAAAGGTGTACATAAGGCAGTCACAGAGAGAGAATCCAGGCGTTGTTCGTCTTGGTGGTTTAGGGTTTCTTTTTTTATTATTTTTTATTTTTTTAACGTTTATTCATTTTTAAGAGACAGCATGAGCAAAGGAGGGGCAGAGAAAGAGAGAGACACAGAATCCAAAGCAGGCTTCAGTTGCTGAGCTGTCAGCACAGAGCCCAACGCGGGGCCTGAACCCATGAACCGACAGATCATGACCCACACCAAGTCAGATGGTCAACTGACTGAGCCACCGAGGTGTTTAGGGTTTCTGAGGATTTCAGTAAGGTAGCACAGGCCTGGTGAGCAGTTACCTGTGATTTGTTTTATGGGACTCAACTTCCACATGTCAGTGGTTCAGAGTCACCAATAGTGGATTAAAACAACACACATTTTATTTGACAGTTTCTGCAGGTCAGGAGTGTGAACACAGCTTCAGTAGGTGCCTCTGGCTCTGGGTAGCTCAGCCGGCTGCACGCAGGTGTCACCTGAGTCCATGGTTACATCTGAAGGCTTCACTGCAGAAGAGCCCGTGTCTGAACTCACTTATGTAATTGTTGAAAGGATTCCTTTCCTCGAGGGCTGTGAGCTACAAGCCTCAGGTCCTTGCTGCCCGTTGACTGAAGTCTGCCTCCCCTTCTTTGTTACATGAGACTTGTCGATGGTGCAGCTTCATCAGAGTGCACAGTCTGAGACAGGAGCAGAGAGCCTGTCTAGAAGATGAGAGTCCCAGGCTTTGCAGTCCGATCTCAGAAGTGACATCCCATCATTTTTGCCATTCATTAAAAGCAAGTGATTGATCTGGCCCTCCCTCTAAAGATGGGATTACATGAGAATACTAGTAGGTGGAGATTCTTGGGAAATATTAATAAAGAAAAATAATCGATTCATGAAGAAAATAAACGAATAACAATAAGCAGAGATCTTAGGAAACTCTCTACATCCAAGGCACACCATCAAAGGAGAATTCTGATGGATCCAAGGGTAGCGGTGACCGGCATAATAAAGCCGATCTGAGACTCCGGGTCCACAAAGGTAATCAGAAGGATCCTTACACTTTGTGGGCGTTGAGTTTGAACATTAAAACATAAAAGTTACCAACTGATGAAATTTCATTTACAAGATCGTCACCCAGGAGCGGAATTCTGGATGGTCAGAAGATATGTTTTGATAAGCCACTGGCACGAGGGGTAGACTCACAGGGTGGTCAGTGGTCCATAGCCTCTGCATCCAGGTTACTTTGTTTGGATGAAGGCAGAAATGCAAGTTTGGGTGCAGAGTGGAATTGTTCAGGATAAGAACATGGGGGGGCGGTGTCAGCGTGGTTGCCTTCTGGGAGGGACAGCCATCTCAGGGACTGTGCTGTGCAAAAGGGGGTCTGGGGAGGAGATTTATTTCAAATATCTGTTCCCTTTTATAAAATCGTCGGGCAGTTTCCACTGACCAGTACAGCTTTGTGGGAGGAATCTCATGGGGCACGTAAAGAGGAAGACAGGGAGTTGCTTCTGAGGAACGTTAGATACTCCTAAGACGGAAAGTAGAGGAAGTTGAGTGTTTTGCTGCTTCTTCATTCATCTACTCTTTAACTCAACAAATAAAATCTTATTCACCAAACCAGTGAGTGCTAGGGATACAGAGATGAACAAAGACCAGTACGGTTGTTGCCCGGAGTTGATAAGGGTGTGAATGGATTCGAGATGAAGGCAATGCCTGCAGATATTCTAAGTCACGAACAGGGGCAAGATGCGTGTGCATGTTTGTGTACATGCATGTGTGCAAATAAGTAACCGGAAGAGCTATTTGGGCTGGAAAATGGCTTATCAGCACCTGAAGTGGCCTTTCCTGAAATCGTCGTTCAGGGGCCCGAGAGGAAATGATGCGTGCCGTGAGGGCGGTGGAAGTTGACTCTGCCCCGCCCCACTCCCTGCCGCCACCCACCGGTGTCCGTTCCCAAGCCACGGTTGGTAGGGGAGGTGATGAGAATCCTCAGCTCACTTCTGCCGCCTCGAGTGTTTGTACAACCCAGCACTGACTTTTTGCCCCTCCTCTCCAGAAGACCAAAATCATGCATTTTTAATTGGAGTTTTTCAGCCAAAGAGTAAACTGGCTTGCTGCCCAACTTGTGGGTGAAGATGTCGAGAGAGAAACCCTCACCTTCTGTCCTGCTGGCAGCAAATGAAAACAAACCACTTTTCTCTCTCTCCCGGCTGCTTCCTCTCCTCCACAGGCAAACTCTGTTTAAAGTGCTCTTTCCCAGTTTTAAGCCAAGGGATAGAATTCTGGCTCAGCCTTTGTCTTTCTCTGGCCAATTCAGGCTGGCAATGCTCATAGCACTTACTGTCCCCTCCCCCTGTCCACACCCCATTTCCCACCTCCTGTCCCTGGCAAATTTAGCTTACAAGGGTGGTGGTGGTGGTGCGTGTGCGTGCACGCACGTGTGTGTGTGTGTGTGCATGTGTTGCAGGGAGCGTTGTTAAGCCTCCCCAAAGCAATAAGTCAGCGTCACCGAAAACCACAGTTACTCACATTTGTTTCTAATTCTTCAAAGTCGTCTTTAAAAGAAAATAAAGCCTGCCACCTCACACAGTAACCGCATAGGGACAGTCTTTCTCTGGCTCAGTTTGGTAATTCAGTTGTGATAGGTAAAGCGGTGCGGCCGTAGCAAAAGCGAGGAGGAGGGAGGGGAAAAAAGGAAAAAAGAAAAAAAAAAAAAAAGAAAGCAGAAAGAGGGAGAAAAAAGCCTGCCAGCAGCCGTCATCTATCTTGTGAAAAGTAAAAAGTGCTTACCCGTGCCCAGATAGTAAATTCTACCTGCTTTATTAAATAAATGTAATATTTCACTCAGGGAAGGAGACCCTTGGAATATCTGGAAAATCTTGCTGGCTTTGAAATGGAATAAAGATTGATTTATGTGGAGGCTTTCTTATGTGTGTCTCCCCCCCCGCCACTCCGACGCAAAAAGCAGTAACTGAGACACAAGATTCGTTTTTTAAAAGACCAAGGGAAAGAGTTGGGCATTGGGAATTTGGGTGTTTTATTTATCTTACTTAAAAAAAGAAGGATTCTAGGGTTTACCAGAGAGCTGGAAGTTTTTGTGATACGGGTATTACGGAGCTATCTCAAGACATGATGCCAAGGTGTGCGAGGGCCCTGGCCTAGAGGCCATCGTATAGTAGGTGTTCACAATGGTAGCTGTTCTGTGTGATTAAGCATTTATGTCAATGTTTTTGACTTTTGTGTGCTGCCTTGAACCACAGGTAATTTAAGACTGCCCTATTAGGGTCATTTCAATTGCTGGTGATAGAAATCCAAATCAAACTGGTATAATTAAAAAAAAAAAAGCTAGTTTGGGACCCTGGGTGGCTCAGTCAATTGAGCATCCAACTTTGGTCCAGGTGATGATCTCGAGGTTCGTGAGTTCAAGCCCCGCATCGGGCTCTGCGCTGACAGCTTGAGCCTGGAGCCTGCTTTGAATTCTCTGTCTCCCTCTCTCTCTGTGTCCCTCTTCCACTTGTGCTCTCTCTCTCTCAAACATAAATAAATAAACATTTAAAGAAAAGCGAGCACAAGAAACTTAAAAAAAATAAAATAAAAAAGCTTAAAAAGAGAAACCGGAGAGCTTACAGAGTGACAGCCTCTGGGAAGGCTGGGTCCGGGGCTCTTCCTCCACCTCTAGGTTTCAGTTGCACGTGATTGCTGTCAGTGTAAGGCTCCCTCTCAGGGCGGCCCCAATTTCAGGCTCCACCCTCCAGCTTTCTGTCATCGGCGGCTCATCTCCGCAGGGAAAGAGAGTTTCTCTTTTAAAGACCATCTTTAAGCTTCAGTGATCCACTGCGTTTGGATCAGCCGAGCTCAGGAGTACAGACCGAGCGAATCGCTACGCCGCTGGGGTGGGATCGTGCTGACTGCCACAAGCCATCTTCTTCCAGCCGTCGAGGGGGAGAGGTCAGCCCTGCCCTCTGCCCCCCAGGGAAAAGGGGTGTGCTTACCCGGAAAAGGGGGACAGAAACAGTAGATGTCAGTTTCAGGGGCAGACGTAAATTCTGGGAACGTAACTTCATTCATTCATCCATCCATCCGTTCAGTGCCTGTCTGCAAGTGCCTATGTCCGTACTAGGAATATAACATACTACTTTTGAAACCGATGTTTTTACTCCCTCAATTATTTGATAACTGAATACACATTTAGAGAATATGGAGCGTGCACCCACATGTCCAGTGCTCACCTTTCGGGCTGAGCCCGGGATCAGGCACGGCAGGAAGAGAAGAAGGGGGAAAGAATAACCCACACTTGACCCCGGGGGATGCAAATAGTGATTATGTAATAAATACCACTTGCAGGCTTATGATAAATCAGACTGTGCTGAGCATTCGTGTGTAGTGTCTTTAATCATCACGCAGCCCTGTGGAATCGCCACTGTTACTGTGCCCATTTCTCAGATGAGGAGGCTGAGGCTCGCAGAGTGTAAGTGACTCGCCCAGATTTACCCAGCTGGGAAGTCACAGAGCCTGCGATGCAGCTACTCCTAAAAGCCGCTCTGCTATCTTTCAAGTAGTTTTTCATTGTTCTGTCTGCATCAGTAATTCCTGTTGAACGAGCAACATTCATTAATTCAACACACATTTATTAAATTGCACCAGATACCAAATTCTGTGCTGGGCACAGGGATGAGGCATGAAAACCAGGGGCGTGATTTTGTCCACTTAGCGACCACTGCTTGTGTGTAAGCACTGAACCAGCTACTCGGGGTCCTCGGAGCAGGGCAGGGGAGTTCAAGATCAAGGCAGGGGGGAGACCCAACACCTTCCCCTGGAGAAAGACCGCACCGGAAGTGACAACACGTCTTCGTGAAACACTGGGCCGGCCGTAAGTCAAGGAAGGGAGGTCGTTCTTGAGATTTCACTTCAGGGAACGGTTCTTCCCAGCACGGCCTTGGAGCAGGGGTGCTGCAGGTGGTTTGCAATGTCTCTGTCTCCCTGGAGCCCGGCTCTGGGGGCTGTGGGACCCAGGCGGAGCGGAGGGCCCTGAACAGTGTGACTGCTCGGAATGAGAGGGGCTGCTTAAGACGTGGGTGCCTGAGGACTCTCCCCTTACCTTGCAGATGGCGCCATCTTGCTGCGCCTCCGGCGGGACGGGGGGGGGGGGGGGGGGGGCCTTTGCTCTGCGCATGTGCACCCGCGGGCACCCCTCCCCCGCTCCGGCAGCGCTCTTCCTAGTCTTAGAAGGACACCAGTATTTTTCGGGTTAGAGCCCCACCCTCTAACCTCTTTTGATCTTAATTACCACTTTAAAGGCCATTTATTCAGATACAGGCACACTGGGGATATGAATTTAGGGGGAGGGACCTAAATCAGTCTGTAACAGATAATAGCATGCGGGGTGGGGACCTCTTTGACAGGCTTCAGTGGGCATAGGTTAAGATGTCACGTCACATTTTGCGGCCTTGATGCGGCAGTGAACAGTGGATCCCTCCAAAGTGTGGCCCGTGGAGTGCCGATCCCAGCAGAGCAGACCAAGACCCACCTGCGGTCTTGGGGCCAGGCAGGTGACACATACATGGAAGGAAAAGACTGGACATAAGAAAAATAGGGCTCGCTTAGCCTTTCATTTTCTGCCTCCTGCTGGAAGCATGGCCACAGAGAAAAATCTCTCACTATCATAAAAGCAGTAGGACACGCACGGTGACAAAGGAAAGTGGACCTTTGACCGTGGTTAGCAATGGAGAACCTTAGGACCGCCGTGGACAGGCTCCCTGGGCCTTCATGCCGTCAAGGCGGGAAGCTGCCTTGTGGGAATGTGGAATTTCTGTTGTCAGATCCTCCGATTGCTTTTCGAGAAACATTAGACATCTGGATTTATTTTATTTTATTTAAAAAGTTTATTTGTGAGAGAGAGAGAGTGAGCACACAAGCAGGGGAGGGGCAGAGAGAGAGGGAGACAGAATTGGAAGCAGACTCCAGGCTCTGAGCTGTCAGCACTGAGCCAGATGTGGGGCTTGAACTCACGAGTAGCGAGATCATGACCTGAGCTGAAGTTGGACACTTGACCAACTGAGCCACCCAGGCGTCCCTGGATTTATTTTTTGATGAAACCTCTGGATTTGTAAATACCGGTATCGCATTCAAAAGTTTTCAAAGCTCCTGTGGACAGATTTAACACATCTGTGCGGCTGCTGTTATGAGATTTCTGGACCAAAAACTTTTTAGCGTTGTGTAGCCACATAGATTAGGGACACCGCGCATTCCTCCCCTCACCCCCTGCAGACTGATAAAATTCGCTCGCATATGAAATGACCTGGAAACACCTTTAGTTTGAGATAACTTTGCATCTCCTAAACATTTAAACCACAGGCCCCACTTCGGCATCCTACGGGACTTGGGTTGTATGGAGCGGTACTTATCGGTGGCCCCCCAGTCAGGCACTAGAGGGTACCATTTGACCCTGGCCTCCTCCCGCCTGTGCCTGACTCCCCCCATCCTGCTGGTGGTCAAGGATTTCCTTTGGTCTTACTGCTGTCCTCAAGGCGCTGCTGGGATGTGGCACTGTGGTACCCGCGGGGGTAGTGTGGCCCTGACACGTGTCTGGGAGTGCCCAGCTGCCGAGAATGCTCTCGTGTCTCCTGGCTGCAGACTGGATGGTCAGCTGGGCCCCGCCTACAACGTGGTGGCGAGAGGCTAGCTGCCTGTCGTGGGACGGCCGCCCGCCACCTCCCATGACTTCTGTGCATCGTCAGCCTCTTCAGCATGTCCTGGTGGCGGCTCGCCCCTTGGGCAGGCGTGCTGGTTTCCTCTGCATCTTCCCTCAGCCTCTCTCTGCTGGCAGCACCCTCTCTATGATCCGCATCGAAGATCCCAGCTCTCTGTGAGAACTGGAAGGAGCCTGCAGTGAGCAGCCAGGTGCCTGGGGCGCACACGAAGATGCTTTGACTCCAAGGGCTGCCCCTGCCCTTGCTGAGCCCCGAGGGTAACTGTTACCTTCAGTCTGCGCCCAGGTGCCTGACCCGCCTCACTTCGCCCAGACCCAGTGTCTTCCCTTCCCCCATCATCATTCCACATAGCCGATCAGGGAAGGCATCGATTATCCGCTCAAGCTGGACTTCAAATCGGTAACTACAAATAGCTTTCTCTGTGAGGGCAGGTAGAGTTCAGGCTCCAGAAAACAGCAGCTGGCTTGATATCTGGCTTCCCTTTCAGGTTTGGTTCTGTGCTGGGGGAGGGCAGCAGCAGAGGCTGGAAGACTTCAAGGTGGTTAAAAACAGAAAAAAAAATTTTTTTCCTTAAATCCAAACACGTTGTGCGTTTGTGTCCTCCGTTCTTGTGTTGTGAGTCGCTGGTGACGTGGTTGAACACATAGGGTTGGAGTTGCACACTCGGTTTGAATCCCAGCGCGGCCATTCATTAGCAACGGGACTTCCATGAAGGTGTCGAACTCCTGACTCTCAGCTTCTCAGTCTGTTAACCGGTTCTATCCACTTCACGGAGTCGCCGAGGGGGTCGGATGGAATTAGGTGGCGTTCATAGAGCGTGTCAGGTAATACAGAACCTCGAGGACAATGTAGCGTCAAACGGTCGTTCCACACACCTCACGTACTCGCCATGCGTCTCTCCGTGGCAGGCTTTGTTCTGTGCTCTAGCTTTGTAGTTGGTGCACGAGCAGCCTCTAGTCTGATGGGGAAGAGGGAAGATTAAGCTAACAAGACTAGAGCTGGGTACGTGTTCTGTAAGGGGAAACATGGGTGTCCGGGTGGTCTAGGGAGGGTCTCCAATCTGGCCTGGGGGGTTGGGGACAGCTTCCCGGAGGAAGTGGTGTTTAATCTGCTTCCTAAAGGAAGCCTAGGTCAGCCAGCCAGGAGTAGGGACTTGGGAGGGGAGAGGCGGGAGGGGACGGTCCAGGCAGAGGGGACATGCTGGATCAGAACCTAGATGGCAAACCGTGTTGTTTTTTGCCACTTGAACCTGTGGGGACAGAGGGACGGTTCATTTTCATTTTACTTCAAATAAAACCGCTAATCACAGGTGATTTTCAAGCGTATCTTCTCTCAGGACCTTTTGAACAGCGCTATTGGACCCGATGTTTTAGAGAAATGGAATGACATGAGCACATCTAAGAAATTCCTTTGGGAGAGAGTTTGGAAAAGTCGTTAATAGAACAGGGAGGAAGTAAAAGGCATCTCGGAGCAATTTCCAATTTCAGATCCCTGTTTCTGCCGGCAGTATTTTGACCTTTCTGTTCTATTTATTTAAAAAATGAAATTTTCGACTGAATTCAGCCCTTCACAACGGGGAACTCTATTTTTGCTGACCCGAGTCTAGGCATAATTCAGTCTTTGCTCCTCATTCTCTGGAGGTTCACGTGAGAGAAACGCAGAGCCTGTGGCTGCCGCGGCTTCTCCGCAGACGCACCCATCGGCTTCCAAACTCCCGGAATCCAGTCGGAATCTGGCGTTTGCACTGGGTGGCTCTCCCCACTTCGAAACAACAGTAATGGTTTTACTGAGAAGGAGCGTTTATGGAGTTGAGCATCGGCTCTCCCTTCCGCTGTCTTCCAGTCCGTTCTCCACCCGGCAGCTGGGGTCAGCCTCGCAAACCCCCCCTCGGCTCACGTGGTCTCCCTGCTTCAGCCTCGTGCGAGTTCCCGATGGCTCGCCGGATCAAGAACAGATTCCTCGATACGGCCCAGGAGCATGTGAAGAGAGAGCTCTCCCGCCTCACCTTCAGGAATCCCTGCGGTCTAGCCACGCTTGCTCTCAGTTAGTTCCTAAAATGGGACCCGCTCCATCCTGACCCAGGGGCTTTCCCCCTGCCATCCCGCTGACCTGGAGCCGCCAGATGTCTTGGTTTCCCGGGCTGTGGGACCCTCGGTGCTAAAAGCAGGAAAGCCCTGGGCAAAGTAGGACACGTCGACCATGCCGTCTGCAGGGAGCATGCTTCCCCCAGCTTTCCCATCCCTCTCCACTCAGTTAACTAACTAGTCACCTCCTCCAGGAAGCCTTCTCTGATCGCTTGAGCTCGATTAGAACACGCAGTCTGCCAGAACGCGAGTGCTTTGCTTCAAAGTATTTATTTGAGTTTTTAATCTCATGGTCACACAAATGCTTGTAAGATTAAGACTGTCTCTCCCAGTCGAGGGAGGCTCTGGGAGCGTTGGGACCGTCTGCCGGTGCCATGACACTGAGCGGATAAAACAGCACAGTGCTTGCTTGGTACATTCTTGGTGCAATAAAGACGAGGACAGCGAGTGAGCCCCAGATGCGAGCCGTGGCCCGGGCTGTGTGTCTTACCCAGATTGTCTCACTGTAACCCCTTTTGTCCCTGCGAGGTCGATACAGTTAGTATCCCTGCTTTGTAGGTGTGGCAAGTGAGGCTTAGCGAGGCGAATGTTGTGTTCGTGGTTACCGATTAGGATTTGAACCATGCACTGCTGACTCCAGGGCCCAAGGAACACTTAACAAAAGCCCCGTGGTTAACGTTGTAACTTAAGTTGTCTGAGAGCTCAGAGCGCTAAGGGGAGAGGCATATTCTAGGCATTTTATGAGGCTGCCGTCTACATGCATGGATGTGCATGTGCGTGCGTGTGTGTGCACACACGTGTGTGCCTGCGGAATACTCCAGCCACAGTCACTCCCCGAGCTTACTTGTAGGTCTGTCAGTAACCTTCCTTTAACTCTGTCTGGAGGAGCGCTTTGGAAATTGCCCCCACTGATGGCAGGTAAGGCCCCCACACCACCCGGGTAAGGCTGCATTGTCGGGCGCAGACAAGCCAGGGGGCCATCACCCGTCCAAGGTTAGTTCAGCATCCCAGAGGCAGGGGAGCTGGCCGTTGCTGGGCCCGGCTGGGCGGCGGCCTGGTCTGGAATTCAGAAAGCACATTGTCCTTAGGCCTGACGCCCAGGTCAGTGGAGACGAGAGGAAGCCTCCAAACCCGTTCGGATACGGGGCGCTGTCAGAAGGGAGCGCCTTCGTTCGTCTCTTTGTTTATGCAACAGATACGCGCCGAGGACCTACTACGTGCAGGACAGAAATGATCACGATGGGCAAAACTTTGTGCCTCTCCAGGCTTTTATTCAGGCGGGTGGATATGGACAGGAAACAAACACGAGGATTTTCTGAGGCCAAGTGCTATGGAAACAGTGAGGAGGGGAATGGGGGCAGTGAGACGGGGAATTGAGGCAGCGTGTGTGTCTATGTGGACAGCTGTCGTGAGTGTGGCTGTCTCGGAAGATAAAGCATGAGCAAGCACTTGGAGGAGGTCACGGAGGGAGCCGCGTCGATGTCTGGGGGCAGAGCTCTCCAGAGGGAAGCCCCCGAGGGGGACACACTGAGGATCCCAGAGCAGTAATGAGGTCAGTATGGCCAGAGTGGAGAGGGGCACGAGGTGTGCCAGCAGTACCCCGGGGCGGGGAAGGGGGGGGACCGGCCACATGACCCCGTGCAGGCCGCGTTAGGAATGTGGCTCTAACTCTGCGTGAGGCGGGGCCGGCTGGAGGATTTGGGGCCCTGGAGACATTCGATGAAGCCCACCCTGGAAGGAGCTATGGCGAGTCTATGTCAGGGAACTCGCCGTGTAGCTTTGGAGTGAACTTGGTGTAGACTTGCGTGTCGTGCTCTGGTCTGCTTCTTTGATTCATTCATTTCTTTGAACAAATATTCGTGTGCTGCCCTGTGAATTAAAGCTTGTGTACTCGCTGGAGGTGAAAAGGTAACCGAAGCACATGAATGCCCTGACCTCTTGGGGCTTACAGTCCACTAGGGGGACTGCAGGAAAGGTAAGGAGGCTATAAAACAGATGAACAAAATAATTCCACTCCTTGGTATATGCCCCCCAAATAACTGAAAACAGGTATTCATACAAAAACTTGTACGTGAATGTTCGCAGCAGCACTATGCACAGTAGCTAAATGGTGAGACCAACCCAGCGCCCGTCAGCTGCTGAATGGCTGAATAAAGTATGGTCTGTCCACATGAGGGAATGCCACGCTGTACCACGTGGGCAAATGTTGGAAACGCGTTGCTGCGTGAAAGAAGCCAGACACAAAAGGCTACAGGTTGTACGACCCCTTTCATATCCACGATAGGTAAATCCACAGAGACGTAACGGAGATTGGGGTTACCAGGGATCGACGGGGCGGAGGGGAGAACGGGGAGCACCTGCTTAATGGGTACAGGGTTTCCTTTTGGGGTGACGAAAACGTTTTGGAACTAGACGGAGCTATAATCACAGCACGGTGAATGTACTAAATGCCACTAAAATGTACATTTTAAAATGGCTAATTTTATGTTACGTGAATTTTACCTCAATTAAAAACAAAATCTAAGTAAATCATTGTGCCCTCAAGTATAGCAGTTTGCTGTGAAGGAAATGAAGACAGAAGAAGACAGTGTGGCAAGAGGGGTGGGAAGGCAGGGAGCCTACTGAAACTGGGGTGCCCAGGGAAGGCACCTAACATGCCTGGTCAGCGAGAAAAGCAAAGGAGGAACTAAGAGTTGGTTGTTTCCATTTGTAAATGGCTATATTCGTTTGTAGACAAATGGAAATTTCTGGATGAATAGACCAGAGACACCAGCATAGTTTTGGGAAAGACAGCTAGGAATCTGATCTGGGGTCAGAGGAGGAGGAGAGTTTACCTTCTTTTTCTATAGGTCTCTTTATTTTATTTCAGGAGAATTGTTTAGTATGGAAAAATATTAAACACATGCAAGAAGAGCTGTGTAATGAATCCCAACGCAGCAGTTGCTCTGCTTCGGCAATATTCGTTCGTTACCAGTCTCTTTCCACCTCTGTTCCCGCTAAATCTCCCCCACCCATAATCTCCCGAAGCGAATTCCATTTTGTTTATACATATTCTAGGATGTCTTTCTATAAGGGAAGGATTTGTGTTCAAAATGTAATATTTTTGGCATGATAAGAGTATAGTTAATAATTTTACTTTTATCATATATATAGGTCATTTTATTATTTGATTAAAAATTTTTTTATCGTGAGGAGCACTGAGCCATGTATAGAATTGATGAATCACTAGATTGTATATTTAAACTGAAATAACAATGTATATTAATTTTAATGGAATTAAAATACTTTTTAAAAATATTTAATTGTTGAGGCACGTGAGTGGCTCATTCTTAAAATTAAGCATCTGACTTCGGCCCAGGGCATGATCTCATGGTTCCTGGGTTCGAGTGCTACGTCAGGCTCTATGCTGACAGCTCGGAGCCTGGAGCCTGCTTCGGATTCTGTGTCTCCCTCTCTCTCTGCCCCTCCCCTGCTCGTGCTCTGTCTCTCTTGCTCTCAAAAATAACTAAAACATAAAGAAAAAAATTAAAAAATATTGAATTGTTTTAAAAGGGATATGGAGTACTTTTTGTTTCTTCGGTTCTTTTTCCCAAAAGGAGTTTACTAAGACATCAGATGCAGTGATTCAGCCGCCCACCTGCATGGATCCCACTGCCCTCAATAGTGTGGCTAAGAACACAGGATTTAGTGCTCGATAATGCCAGGTTCAAACACCTCTCCCACTTGCTCTTTGTCTGACCTTGGACAAACTCTTTAACTTCTTTGATTTGTGCTTTCTTCCTGTGAAATGAACAGAATGAGCATCTAACTCATATGAGAAGCAAATGTATTTTGCAGGGAAGGATATTAGTCTTTATCCTGGTGGTGAGACAAAATACACGCTCAGTAAAGGTTTGCTTACTTTATTTTACAACTGGTTGTCCTGTAGCATCTGGTTTCTTGTTTTGGAGTCTGGAGGCCCTGTCTCTATGCACTAGGTGGGTCTTTTTTTTAAAGATTAGAAGATGGTAGCTATAATTATTACTATATACTTAGTATATAACAGGTTTGTATCCAAAAAGCATAGATGCCCCCCATTTCAGGATGAAAGGGCATTAAGTTCCCCAAAGATGTTGAGGTTCAGTTCCCGCAAATAGGAGTGTCAGATTGAAAAATAAGGACACACATTCACTCTTGACTGAAGTCTATGCTTGAACTCCTGTGATATGAGAGGGAGGAGGGTCAGCCTGACTCCGCATCACCCTAACAGGCTCTCCTTTCCTTCAGGGGGAAGGGCCTCATTCTGTGCCTTTGTTGTGCAAAGGATGGAGTGACGCTATCAGGGCCGAAAGTTCTAGAATCCTGCTGAACAGTCAACTTGAGGGAACAGTTTTTCTTTTTTTCTTTCTTCAAGCATCATCCCTTTTACGTCCAAGCGTGAAGGTTGCTTGTTGATTGGAGGAGAATAACATTACCCATCAGAGGCGTGTCTTACAGTAAAAAGACGCGTGGAAGCACTCAGCACTGTGCGTAATGCGGACTGCTCGTGCAGAAAAAATTCCTTGTCATTGTCATTGTCATCGTGGCTTGTGCACAGAAAACTGTAACCGCGAGCATATTATGAAAATACAAACAAGATGGGATGGGAATTTAGAGAAGAAAAGATTTCCTTCCAACCTGAACATCGATGGCAAGGCTTTTGAGGCAAGGACATTAAAAATGATTCCAAGAGGCTGTGAAATTTCAGATGGCCCTTGAAGGCCGGGAAGGTTTGGACCCGGGATGACGAGAGGAGGGAGGAAGGGCCCAGTGTGGACGGGGTGTTCATGGGGCTGTGTCAGAAGTGAGCTGGAGTGTGGATTCCATGTAGAGGGAAGCGTGAGAGTTAAAGTGGGGGTTCTGACCGTGGCCGAGCCACGGAGCGCCTTGGATGCAGGGCTGAGACAGATGGGATTTCCGGGTCAGCGGTTCATACGCTCCTTCGGTCTCGACACAGCTGATGGATGACATTCATCTGTGCAGCTCTTCCCTGTGGGAAGAGCCAGGCTTTTGCCTGATCTGAGTAGCTCCACACCTCGCTCTTCCATTCAAGGGAGCTTATCAGAAGGCAAGTGAGTGAGGACGACTTTTCAAAGGGATGGATCCCGTCTGATTTATTTTGAACAAAGTAATCATTCCCTAACTTTGGGATTCTAATTACAACTTAGAGGCAGTAGGTTGAGAAGATAGTCTCAGGGGCCAGACTACTTGGGTTCGATTCCCACCTCCTCCGTTTACTAACCTGGATGACGCTGGGTATGTTACTTAGTTCCTCGGAACCTCTGTGTCCTTATCTGTCAAATGTGGGGGGGACATTACCTTCATCACAAGGTTGCTGGAAGGATTAAATGAGGTATGGCACGTGACATGCGTGGCATACAGTAAGTGCTGTGAAAGTGTTAGCCATTACATCTCGTAAGTCACTCACACCTCACGTTGGGGGAAGCCATTGCTCTCGGTGGAGGGATTTTGAGCAGGACAATGGCAAGATCAAAAGAGCAGAATGGGCAAGCAGTACAGAGCAGATCAAGAGTGCGGGCTCTGGAATGCGCCTGTTTGAACTGTGACTTCCACTCGCTGGCCTTGTGACCTTGGCTGAGTAAATTCTCTAGTCCTCAGGTCCCTTCCTTTTAAAAAAAATTTTTTTTTAATTTTTATTTATTTTTTAAGACAGAGAGACACAGCATGAGCAGGGGAGGGAGGGAGACACAGAATCCGAAGCAGGCTCCAGGCTCTGAGCTGTCAGCACAGAGCCCGATGCGGGCCTCGGACCCATGAACCATGAGATCATGACCTGAGCTGAAGTCGGCCACTTAACTGACCGAGCCACCCAGGCACCCCTTCCTTATCTATACAACGAATACAATAATAATAGCACCTACTCCACAGTCTGGTTGTGAGGATAAATGAGATGACGCATATGAAGCATCTGCGTGGTCCCCTGGTAAGTCTATTAGCTATCCACTGCTGTGTAACAAATGACCTCACAGTGTGTGTAGGTACTGCCTAGCTAGGTCCTCTGCAAGCCTGCAGTCAAGGTGTCAGGCAGGACTGCGTTTTCATCTGAAGGTTTGACTGGGGAAGGATACACCTACAAACTTACCCGGTTATTGGCAGAATTCAGCTTCTTTCTGGCCATCAGTGGGACACTTCCTTCAGCTCCTGGCTGGGTGTGGACTAGGGGCCACCTTAGTGCCATGATACATGAACGCCCCTAGATATGACTGTACTCTTCACTGAAGTCAGCAAGGGAGATGGTCTCTTCCCAGAATGGGCATTGCAATCTTCTGCAGTGTAATTGCGTACATGTCATCCGTCTTTCTTGTCGCTTTTGTCATATTCTCTTGGTTAAAAGCAATGCACAGATCTTGCCTGCATGCTGATACTGGGATCACTACAAAGATGTGGACGGCAGGTCTAGCTTATGGCAGCCATCTTAGAGTCTTGCCCCCACACACATAATAAGTGCCTAGTACGTTCTTACTTTAAGAAATTAATTGGGCAAGCAAAAAGCATCTGGAAGATAGGAGTTAACTCATTTTATCTTTGTACCTCAAAGCACAGCGCTTTGCACATGGCAGGGGGTGGTTCTCATTAACTACCATCTGGCTAAATGTCAAACGTAGGGGCATCTGAGTGGCTTAGTCTGCTAAGTGTCTGACTTTGGCTCAGGTCATGATCTTGCGGTTTATGAGTTCGAGCCCCATATCCGGCTCTGTGCTGACAGCTCAGAGCCTGGTGGCTGCTTCAGATTCTGTGTCTCCCTCTCTCTGCCCCTCTCCCGCTTGCACTCTGTCTCTCTCTCTCTCTAAAAAAAAAAAATAAATAAATAATAAATGTCAAGTATAAATTTCCCAGAATGCTTTCCTTGCCCAATAACTAGGATTGTAGTTCTAGATGGGGCCATATCATGCTGTTAACAAAACAACCCCAAAATCTCAGTGGCTTAAATAATGCTGGTTTCTTTTTTCTTTTTTTAAAAATTTAAAAATTTAATTTGAGAGAGAGGGAGTGTGAGCAAGGGAGAGGAGCAGAGAGAAAGAGAGAGAGAGAATCAATCTTAAGCAGGTGCCATGCTAAGCGCGGTGCCAATGCAGAGCTTGATCCCACGACTCCGGGATCACGACCTGAGCCAAAATAAGGAGTCAGATGCTCAACCAACTGAGCCACCCAGGCGCCCCTATACTGGTTTATTTCTTATTTATTCTGCATATCCACTGATGTGTGGCTGGATTCTTGACTTACTTGGGGACTCCCTTCTGGTGGAGTAGCCATTATCTGAATGTCGTTGGTAACTACGGCAGAGGAAAAGGTGAGTGGTGAAGGGTCTTCACCTAGTAGATAAGCAGTTGGTCCCAAAGGGCCTCACATTACTTCCATATCCGTTCTTTGGTGAAAAAATAATCCCCTGGGCCCACTCATATCAGGAGACAAAACAGTGCAATCATGTCATACACTTAAGAGGCAGAAAGCCAGGGGTATTTGGTAACTGTCACCACTGACCACGTCAGATGAGTAATGTATGGATAAAGAGCAACGGTTCTGTTAGACGATACATAGCGGCGTGGATGTTCTCTGACGTTCCAGATTAATCTTCCACCTTTCTCCTTCGGCCCTGTGCCCCAGGGTGATGGCGTCCACGGAATACATCACCTGGGCGCCCTTTAAGCTCCGGCTTCTGGCTGGGTACGGCTAGATGTGCTTGTAGGAGATTGGACGGTCAAAAAGAGAAAAAAAATGGGGATATTTATTTTTTTTTGTTTTCTTTCCCTTCCATCGTTTCCTCCCAGCGTCCGTCAGGTGGCCTCCCCCGCATAACTAAAGCTTTTGGTGGGTTCTGCTCACAGCTCCCTGTATTTGCACTGTGAGGTGCTGCAGCCCCACCTCCCGGGCCGCTGCCTGGGTGCAGTCACGATCTTTTGTCGTTTCTGAAAACTCCGCCCACGATTTTGTAAATAGTCTCCTCCTTGATCTGTCTTCCATTACTCCTTTGAATGGGCCGTTCTCTGCGAGAATCCTGGTAACTCGACCCGTTGCTTTATGGCAACAACAGAATGATAACGGACACTGTGTCTTCCGTGGTTGGATTTCAGGCGTGTGATTTGCTGTGAAGCTGTGCGGAACTCCCAGCAGATGATCACAGTATGGACACCCCAGCAAACAGCCGGAAACCACTGCCTGCTCAGTCTCGCCTCTAGTTTTCCTTGCGGGAAGGTTGCTGTTGAGTGACCTCTCAGCCAGTGAGCTTCTCCGATTGTTTCTATGAGGCGCCTGTTTCCTTGACAGTAAACTCTAAAATTTTAATACCTGGATTCTACGTCTAACTTTTCTGAGCTCGAAGTCCATTGGAAAGAACTGAGAAGGTTAAGCTGGTGTAGTCCGTCGCACGCGTGGCTCCAATGCTTCATCTCACCCTGTATCCATGCACTTCACAGGCAACGTCGCCATCCTTTTCTCCACAAGGGGTAGGATACATTTCTCTGTCGCTGGACCTTGGGTCGGTTTGTGTTATCTGCTTTGGCTAAAAGCGGGCCCTTTTGTTCCTCAGCCAGCGCCGTGAACTCAATGTCCCCGGGCTGGCCTGCTGGTCCAGGGGGAGGGGGAGGGACATTGGAAGAGAGTCAGGCAGGGCATCGATTCCCGTTTTGTTCTGCTGCTTGTACATGTGTGAGCGAGCTCGGCTGAGGTCGGCGGTCAGTGGAGTCACCTCGCAGAGCCCTGACCCGGAAAGCCGTGAGAGTAAGTGGTCAGTAGTTTGTCATGCGGAATCGCTGTGGCCTAAGTGGGGACGAGGGACTAACTGGTATTTCATGCTTTATTCTGTTCACTCCACTACTCAGTATTAAATATATGGAGGCACTGGGGCGAGAGTCATGAATTAGCCAAGACGTGGTCCCCAGACCTCAAGTCTGTCCCCCCCGCAGCTGGCTTGCTGCCGCTCACGTGCGAGAGTTTCAGCCTTGTGTCACGTGATCTCATTGTTCTCTTGCTCTGTCTCCTGTGGCTCTGTTTAATCAGGGTGGGTTTTTGTTTGTTTGCTTGTTTGTTTTGTAGAGAGAGAGCTCTAGTAGGGGAGAGGGGCTGAGAGAGACAGAGACAGAGAGAGAGACAGTCTCAAGCAGGTTCCATGCTCAGTGTGGAGCCCCACGTGGGGCTCGATCCCATGACCTTGTGATGAGGACCTGAGCTGAAATCAGGAGTGGCATGTTCAACCAACTGAGCCATCCAGGCACCCCAGTCAGGGTGTTTTTTAATTGCAAGTGCAAGAAACCCAATCAAATTGACTTCAGCAAAAAGAAAGAGAGAAGGAAGGAAAGAAAGGAGAAGAAAACAAGGAGGTCTTATGGACTCACCTGACTGGGGAGACGAGGGAGGATGACAGGCACAGCTGGAGTCGGGTGGCACGGAGGCTCCGTCTCTGTCCAGTGTCCCAGTCAGCCTCAGCCTGGTCCAGATTTCAGAGAGGCCTTCGGCGGAGCATCTCTGCCTCAGTGGTGCCCACAATAGTCTTGTCACTGGATAGACACGTGCCACCTGCTCATTTGGGAGCTAACCACAGAGGCTGACGGCAACGCCTGGAATGTGTGTGTCGCCCAAGAGCCTGGGCAGGGTGGGGCCAGCCTAGCACACCGCGTCGCCGAGGAGGGGGTGAGCAGGAGAGGAAGGTGCTGCTTTCGCAGAGAGAGAATGGCCGCTAGAGGTGCAAAAACAATGGCAATCCAGAGAGTAGAACATAGTGCAGATTAATTATGTAGCAACTTACGTATTTCCCTTCGGTATGATTGTTCCCCCCGCAACCGCCCCCGGTAGACTGCAGGCTCCGGGAAGGGTAAGAGTGTGTACCTGTTTTGCTCACCTCTAGATTTCTAGAGCCCTTTACCAGCTGGTACATAATAGGAGATAAAGAAATGTTTCTTTTTAAAATTATTTTTTAATGTTTATTCATTTTTGAGAGACAGAGAGGCAGACCATGAGCGGAGAAGGGGCAAAGAGAGAGGGAGACACAGAATCCGAAGCAGGCTCCAGGCTCTGGGCTGTCAGCACAGAGCCTGATGTGGGGCTCGAACCCATGAACTGTGAGATCATGACCTGAGATGAAGTTGGAAGCTTAACCAACTGAGCCACCCAGGTGCCCCAATAAATATTTCTTGAGTGACTAAATGAAGCTTGTAGTCTTTTGGGACAAAATTAAGGTAAAATGTAGTTAAACTCAGTGAGTTAACTCAGGTTCTAAATGGCAAGAAAGGCAGAAAATTATGTTTATAATTATAAAGATTAGAGCACTATACCAGGGTGAGGTTTATAGATGGCCATTTAAGAATCTGGTTGCTTTGGCAGAAAGTCGAGCAGCAACAAAAAGACCTCCCCACCCCCACCCCCCACACCTCTGTCTTCATCTTGGTATTATAGCTTTTTAAAAAAAGTTTATTTATTTTGAGAGAGAGAGTGCACACGAGTGGGGAGGGGCAGAGAGAGAGAGGGAGAGACCGAGAATCCCAAGCAAGCTCCCACTGTCGGCGAGGAGCCCAACGAGGGGCTTGAACTCACCGTGACTTGAGCCGAAACCAAGAGTCAGATGCTTAGCCAACTGAGCCACCCAGGCACCTGGGCATTATAGTGTTCAAGACACAGAAAATGTACCTGAGACCACTGGGATTCGTGTATCTGTGAGTACACACTCAGCTGTGGACAGGAAGGCACGGTGGTGCGGAGGCTCTCAGAGAACTGCCTGGGGGAAAGAACAGAGTTCGTTTTTCATCTGTTGCTTTCAGCCTGCTCTTGTTTTTGGTTTGTTTTTAAGTTTTTTTACTTATCTATGTAATCTCTACACCCCATGTGGGATTCGAACTCGCAACCTAGAGATCAAGAGTCACATGCTCGGGGCACCTGGGTGGCTCAGTCGGTTAAGTGTCGACTTCGGCTCAAGTCATGATCTCTCAGTTCATGAGTTCAAGCCCCGCGTTGGGCTCTCTGCTGACAGCTCAGAGCCTGGAGCCTGCTTCGGATTCTATGTCTCCCTCTCTCTCTGCCCCTCCCCTGCTCACACTCAGTCGCTCTCTGTCTCAAAAATAAACAAACATTAAAAAAAGAAAGTCACATGCTCTCCGACGGAGCCAGCCAGGCGCCCCAGCCTGCTCTTCTTCTATATGTCCGTTGTGACGAGCCCACGCTATACGCTTTGAGAAGAGGGGGCAGCCATTGTAAACTGCACAAAAGCTGGGCTGCCCGATGGGCTCGAGGACATGGGGAAGGAAAGGCGCCGGGAAGAGCTGGGATTCAGAGGACAAGTCTGCCCTCGGCACTGGAAGGATTTTGGTGTGGGAAAACCCGAGTTCTTGTCCAAGGGATGGCGAGAGGGACGTCTCCACCAGAGGACAGATCATCCCGCAAATAAAAAACTGACAACAAAGCATTGATGCCATCTCCCCTTGTTTGCTCCTTGTTGTTTTCTTGATAGAATTAAACCAATTTCCAGGCAGAACACAAGCCACTTTCTGATGGATTTACTAGAAATAATTCCTTAAAAAGAAATTATAAAGACTGATTATGCTCTTAAAAATAACATTCTGTGTTAAAAATTGCTTTTTTTTCCCTGCTCGAAGCTGTGGAATACTGTACCATGCCTTTCCCTCAACAACAGCACACACGTCCCTCCACAATAAACCGTCCAAACTGAACTCTCTACGTCAGGAAGCGGGACGGGGAACAGTGAGAGGGCAGGTTCTGGAGTTAGAGTTGAATCCTGCTCTCCCTCTCACTCAGTGCATGATCTTGGTCAGCTCATTAGTTCTCGTGCCTCAGTTTTCCTATCTGCAAAATGGGAATCATAATAACGCATACGTCATTGAGTCATAAGGATTAAATCAGGTCATAAAAATAAAGCACTTAGGGGGTTTGAAACATGGCAAATGACGTGGACCAGCAACAAACTACCAAGACTGTAGCAGAACCCTTGGATCTCATCAGGCTCAGCCTGGGTGAGCGAAGTTATGTGAAAATGAGAAATGGTAGCGTGCTGCAAGGCGGATCGGGAGATGTGGGAGAAACTGTGGCTACTAGAGAAATTGATGGAGGAAACATATGAAGAGATCTCTAAATCAACAAGGTGGGATATCCCAGTGCTCTCCGGGGAGATGGCGTTGTACTAGCCGCCCCTCCCCTAAGAGCTGGCTGAAACCAAGAATTTATCCTCGTGTGGAATAAAGGAGACTTTGTCTGGTTGCCTCTTCAAATGTAGAAGACACAGAAGAGAAACCTGCATCGATTTCGACATTAAGAAATGACCGAGGATTCTTCCACTCCCAAAATGAGTTGATTTGCAGATAATTCAAAAATTCTTAAGCTAAAGGGCATTTTTATTTTTTTCCAACTGTTTCAACAAATGTGATCATCAAGATGCAAAAAAAAAAAAACACCTACCATAGCACTCGGCACACAGAGAACACTGTTGCATTGTAGCCATTATTATGACATCAGTACATGTGATCAGAGGAAACGCGTTTAGATTTTTCCATTTTTCACTTTTGATCAGACTTGGCCACCTCTTCAAATGCAGGATGAGATGGGAAATGGGTCACAGTGAGGCTGGAGTGGATGCCAGCTGCAGTGAACCTTGCGTGCATGAGAAATGAGTGAGTTAATCGCTTTGTTTCTGGGTCTCTTCCTGTACAGTTTGGCCCCTTATCTCTCTCCCGGTTTACGGCAGCAGCCGCCTACCCAAGTCTCCCTGCTTCCAGTCTTACCCTCTGTTGACATCTCTTAACTTTCTCTCACAGCTTTGTTTATCACACAGTGTAATTACGTTGCTCCATTGCATTGAAAACCTTCGAAGTTTCCCCAGTGCCCGTTGGTGGAAGTTCAAACTCTATCGCCTGGCATTCAACGATCTTTGCCAAATGGTCCCTGTCCCTCTTTCTGATCCTGTCTCCAGCCATCCTTCTCCGTGTTTCCCATGCCCCTACTGTGCTGGAAACACTAGCCATTTCCTGCCATGCACAAACTTTCATCCTTCCATCCTTTTGCTCTTGCTGGAAACGGAATGCCATTTCCAACCAAAACATACAAACAAAAACCAACGAAAAAACCAAACAACCCCAAACCCCTACCATCCTTGTAGATTATAATTTTTCTGAGATTAGTCTCAGTCATGCTATCTTCACTTTGCTTTTACCCAAAAGAATCCTCGTTTGAAAAAAATTACATATACCAATATCTAAATAGAGCGAGAGGTGTCAACTCTGATGAGCAATTGGTTCCTGTTTAAGCCAAGAAAATAATTCAAACCTATAATGATGACAAAAACAGTAGTTCCCCCTGAATGCTTCCTGTATGCCAGACACTGTACCAAGTGTTTCTCATGGATAATCGCACAGCCTCATGAGACAGCTATGGTTGGGTCTGCTTGTATTCACAGTTAACCTTCCAGAATTCAACTGTGAGCCCTCCATGGGCTGGATGGTGAGGGGAGGGGGGAGAGAGAG